>PVHT021183629.1:4329294-4369256 GCA_004024745.2 Catagonus wagneri | reverse complement strand
AAAAAAAAAAAAAAAAAAAAAAAAAGATTATAGAAAGACTGCTTCAAACACACGTCAAGCCAAACAGTCTAAGACTGAGGTTTATTCTCTTGCCTCCCCACACCTCCATAATATGCCTCATGAGAAGCTTTCCCTCTGTATATCATGGATTATTATCTTCCCATCCTTGAATATGGAAGGGAATCTCATTATCCTATAGCCCTGATTATCAGTCCCCAATGTCCCACACTTTTTATGCAGGTGTATGGTACCTATTTCTGTTGTAAAAGGAAAAAAGGTATGGCAAGAAATGAAAATCTAATTCAAAACTAGCTCAGATAAGGTTGTAGCAGATGTCTGAGAATGGGTATTGGAGGAAAAGAGGTTTATAGACATATTTCTCACGGAAATACAGAAAATGCTGACTCAGATATCAGCAAGTGAGCATCAAGGCAGTCTAGTTGGCCTTAGCAGCAAAAATTTATACCCTCTCACTCTTGTGCTTCACTATTAATTTATCTCAGGTGTTCCACCTATGCCCACAAATTTCATTTGTAACCAAATGAAGCAGTTTTTGATGTCCCCTTCCAAATTTCTTGAAATTTGGCTCAGGGTTTTTGTTTTTATTATAATTTTGTATTTTCCCTATAGAGACATGGACAATTTATAGATGGACTACTTCAGGCCCTGTGGCTATACGTAATTCAGTCCAGAGGATGTAGGTCAGAGGCAAAAACCCTTCATAGAACTCTGGGTAGGTACAGCTATGATAGACAGTATAGATTGCCTTCTCAATAGCCATTTACTTCATCTGCCTGCTAAGAAAACTGATGTTCCCAAGACAGTGAGCCTGGATTGGACTAAATCAGTCATACTGTACTTTGCCAGTAGCTGGTTTGGGCATATGAGCCAATTCTGCCTAATAAGAGGTAAGAGAATTTCTGCTGAGCAGATTCTGGAGAATATTTTCTTCTGTGACACAAGGAGACCCTTAGGGAAAAACCTCTTTGTTCTTTCACTAGACGTGGCCCAGAATTACAAGATCTATGAACACAAAAGGACAATTCTAAGGACTAAAATGATTTCTGGTTATGTTAGAGCTTGATCTATGATGATCTAGTTTATTTACTGACATAATTGGCAAGGGTCCTACCAGGAGTCTTCTTGTTATATAAGGTAATGATTCCTTTACTTAGCTACTTTTAATTTAATATTCTATTACTTATAATTGAAAGATCCTGTTACAGCAAGATTTCTGTTTTCTGGGGACAAACGTAGGAACAGTACTCCATGAAAGGTCTAATATAGAAGGATAAAGCATAACGCTCAGTTGTGTGTCTACCTAAGTATGGCTGTTTCTGTATCTCTCATAGATGCATGCATGCCAACATTTTAGATTCTTTAATAGGAAACCCTGAATAATTAAACCATTGGTTAAAATGGCAACCTTCAAGAAGCCTTTAAATAGAATTATTAGTGTATTCTAAAACTCAATCCCTAACCCTCACCTTCATTTTCTCTCTGGTTTTCTTCACTACTATAAATGAAGGACATGTGCTGAATGTGAGATCCTACAAAATCTAAACATAGTAAATATTAGATGCTAGTAAATTCTGCTATGGCCTTTCTTATTTTCTCCGATATTGACAAGATTCTAGATGCTAGTAGGAATTCTAGATGTTAGTGAGAATCGTAATTATTGTTTAACAGAAAATTCTTATAGAAATATAATAAGGTTATCATGTCCTCTTCAAAATAGCTAACTTCAAGACAGTATCTCAACATTTTGACTGGAGTTAAAGTAATTTTTGAATTGTAAATATTTTAAGTGTGAAAATACAGAAATATTAGCCAAATAAATTCTGAGAAAGGAAAACAAAGTTGGAGGAATCTGGCTCTCTGACTTCAGACTAAACTACAAAGCTATAGCAATCAAGACATTATGGTACTGGCACAAAACAGAAATATACCTCAATGGAACAGGACAAAAAGCCCAGAAATAAACTCATACACCTATGGTGAATTAATCTATGACAAAGGAGGCAAGAATATACAAGTGAGAAAAGACAATCTCTTCAGTAAGTGATGCTGAGAAAACTGGACAGCTACATGTAAAAGAATAAAATTAGAACATTCTCTAACACCATACACAAAAATAAACTCAAAACTGATTAAAGACCTAAACATAAGGCCAGATACTACAAGACTCTTGGAAGAACACTCTTTGACCTAAAAAACAGCAATATCTTTTTGGATTTGCCTCTCAGAATAATGAAAATCAAAACAAAAATTAAAAACTGAGACTTAAGCAAACAAAGGTTTTTGCCAGCAAAGGCAACCATAACAAAACAAGAGGCAACCCACAGAATGGGAGAAAATGTTCACAAAGAGGCTAACAAGGGATTAATCTCCAAAATATACAAACAGCTCATAAAACCCAGTAACCAATAATAATAATAATAATAAATGGAGACCTAAAAAGATACTTCTCCAAAGACATACAGACATATGGCCAAAAAGCACGTGAAAGGATGCTCAATATCACTAATCATGAGGGAAATACAAACTAAAACCATAATGAGAATACTCCAGTCAGAACGGCCATCATCAAAAAAGTCTACAAATAACAAATGCTATGTAGGATGTGGAGAAAAAGGAATCCTCTTATGCTGTTGGTGGGAATATACACTGGTGCAGCCACTATGGTCAGTAGTATGGAGGTTCCTCAGAAAACTAAAAAAAAAAATTACCATACAGCAATCCCACTCTTGGACATGTATCCAAAGAAATCTATAATCTGAAAAGATACATGCACCCCAATGTTTACTGCAGCACTATTTACAATAGCCAAGACATAGAAACAATCTAAATGTCCATCAATAGGAACAGAAGAAGATGTGGCACATGTATAAAATGGAATGTTACTCACTTATAAAGAGAAAAAAATAATACCATTGGCAACAACATGGATAAACCTACAGATTATCATATTAAGTGAAGTCAGACAAAGAAAGGCATACATCATATGATATCGCTTATATGTGGAATCTTACAAATTATAAATATGGTCTTATTTACAAAACAAAAACAGACTCATAGACTTCTAAAACAGACTTATGGTTACCAAAGGTGAAAAGCTGGGGGGGTGGAGGATAAAGGAGGATTTAGGACTAATATATATACACACTACTATATATAAAATAGATAATCAACATGGACGCACAGGGAACTCCACTCAATATTCTGTAATAACCTATATGGGAAAATAATCTGAAAAAAGATATATATGTATATATATAAACGTAAAACCAAATCACTTTGCTGTACACCTGAAAGTAATACACCATTGTAAATCAACTATACCTCAATATAAAATAAAAATTAAATTGGAAAAAAAGAAAATATTTATCCTATCTTCTAAATGGAGAAAACGGCACTGAAAAACATAGTGACTTTCCTGAAGTCATACGAGTTAATGAAATTATCTAAACCCTCTTTATATTTTAATTTTTTCAGTGTTTTTTCCTTAACTTACGGTGTAGTCATAGAGAATTGCAGATGAGTCCTATCATTTTTTATTATTAAATTCCTTTATCAGGATTAAGGGGATTACAAGTATATTTTGAGTCACTAATTTATTTTTGCCAATTAGCCCATACTCCCTACTGCCACACTCCCACATACTGCTATTTGACGAGAGATATCTTTTTAATATACATGAATTTATCTGTGAAAAGCAATTTTTTTCAACCAAATATATTCTCTGCAGAGGGAGAGATACCACCAGTACTTAGTTTACTTATTTAAAACTATATACATGAGTGGATGAGTGACAAGTGTCCTGAGGTTAGAAGTCCATTTTTATAAATAGACTACATTTTTGCTAATATGGATAGTTCTACCTCATACTAAATAGAAAAACTGGTTAAAGCACAGTATCAAAATTTGCTTTTCCTATGTAATCAGAGAAAAATAAGTAGGTACAACTCAAAGAAAGCAGTGTCTGTAATTGATTCCCCTGTATTTAGAACAAAACACTGAAAAATTACTGTATCTGTGCAAAAGGGAATTAGAAAATTCCCACCCACTAGCCTAAGATGTTCCAGCTAAGCTTGCAAATTACCTAGAACCACAGATGAAGAAAATATCACTTTTAAGAAATGAAATCTGCAGAC
The DNA here is from genome assembly GCA_004024745.2 of Catagonus wagneri. NCBI lineage: Eukaryota > Metazoa > Chordata > Mammalia > Artiodactyla > Tayassuidae > Catagonus > Catagonus wagneri. The sequence goes on along the minus strand of PVHT021183629.1, from coordinate 4,365,102 downwards.
CAGCAGTACACGAGTATGAAGTCCAGTTTATTTTATCTGCTTGATCAGGTTTTACAGACATTGTCTGGCATCTGTCATATATCCATTCTCTCCCTCTTTCCTATTAAGAAGATGCCTGTGTTATTGGGGTTGAGAATGCCTCTAGTTAAATTAGTATATCTGGGTGGGTGGGGTATTACCTTGCAGCTAGGTGTGGTTAATTGAAAAGTTCTGGCTAATTATCTATTATGTCTTGGAAGACTCTTTAGATGGCTGGCAATTACAATTTTTTTTCCCTCCCACTGTCTCTGCCTCCTCTCTTGAGAGGGACGCAATAGTTTGAGCTCTAAGAGTCAAAGGATGTAAGCTGTGTATTAAGGGTGGTGAAGTAGAGAGAAAATGAACCTGAGTCTCTGAGGTGTTCATGAAGATATATAGCATCTACGGACAGGCTACTTGCAGAGTACTTTTATCTCCTCAAGTTAACCTTTATATCAAGGATCCCTATTAATAGCGTCAAAATCAGTTCCCAAATATTTTATGCTTGATTACTAAACTGGAAAATTTACTAAAATTATTTTAAGACCTTTGTCAAAAGAAAAAAGAAACGGAGTTCCCGTCGTGGCGCAGTGGTTAACGAATCCGACTAGGAACCATGAGGTTGCGGGTTCAATCCCTGCCCTTGCTCAGTGGGTTAAGGATCCGGCGTTGCCATGAGCTGTGGTGTAGGTTGCAGACGCGGCTCGGATCCTGCGTTGCTGTGGCTGTGGCGCAGGCCAGTGGCCACAGCTCCGATTAGACCCCTAGCCTGGGAACCTCCACATGCCGCGGGCGCGGCCATAAACCCGCGGCCATAAAATGACAAAAGGCAAAAAAAAAAAAAAAAAAAGAAACGGCTTTATGAAGTGTTCACTATTTTAAACACAAGAATTTGTGTACGTGCATACACACATCTAGCTGACAGTGTTCTCAAAAAATTAAATAAACTCATCCCCAAACATACATGCAGTGCAGGGGGTAAAAACCTGTCTTCTAAGAGAGAGAATCAGCAGGCAAAACAGGAGATTTAATACCCCAAGATATGAAACTATACAAGTAATAAACCTATAAATTTTTTAAAATTGTAATCATTACAGAAGTTAAAGACAGGTTAGAAAATATAATGGAAGAAAAGAACTACCTTATTTAATAAAATTGGAGGATTTGGACATTAAAAAACCTTGAAATAAAAACATGTAAGCACTGAAATATACACATACAAACACATGCACACACATACACACACACTCACCAAAAAAAAAAAAAAAAACACCCCACAACAGAGAAGTTAAACAACAAATAAGGTAAAGCTAAAGCTACATCTAGAAAAGTTGTGGGGGAGTTCCAACCATGGCTCAGCAGTAAGGAAACCGATTAGTATCCATGAGGATGCAGCTTTGATCCCTGACCCTGCTCAGTGGGTTAAGGATCCAGCATTGCTGTGAGCTATGGCACAGGTCACAGAAACAGCCTGGATCTGGCCTTGCTATGGCTGTGGCATAGGCCGGGAGCTGTAGCTCTGATTCCACCCCTAGCCTGAGAACTTCCATATGCCACAGGTGAGGCCCCTAAAAAGCAAAAAAAAAAAAAAAAAAAAAAAAAAGAAAGAAAGTGTATTTGGTATCCAGGGTATACCGGGTAAAGCTACAAAAAGGGGGAAATATGACAGAATTGTCAGGAGAAATGAAGGATAAAACAAGAAAGTGAAATGTATCAACTGACTCTTCAGAAATAATTACAGAATTGTAGAGAGGCAACATTTGAAGAAAAAAAATGTCAAATTTTTTTCTGGAATTAAATTCAGATCTAAGCCCTCAAAAGAAGTAGCATGAATATGAAGTAGAAAAAGTAGAACAAATAGCTATAGTGTTGTGAAAAAGCAGAACTTTAAAGATAAAAATCTTAAAAGCAACCAGTGAAAAATGTAGACTAACTAAACAAATAATCATAAAACCTTGGGATAATGGCTTCAAAGTGCTGAAGAAAATAATTGTTAGTGTAGAATTCATTAAACAACTACTCAAGAGGAATAAAAAATTTAAACATCCAAGTAGAACCTGAGAGATTTTGCTATTTACAAACCCTTGATGAAATATGAAATTTGGTAAGAATAGAAACTAGAAAAAATGGATGAATTCAAGAAGCAAGATGATTAAGAAGTTGACAAATATGTTGATTTCTAAACAGTCAATAGATATAAACACTACTAATCATAATCATTAATTTGGTAAAATTTTTGCTAAAATGGGGATGGTAGATCTTAGATGAAGTTAAGTATTTTCAATTGCTCAGAGCACTCCAGAAATAACTTCAGAATATTTAAAACCAACTATCAGGAGTTCCTATTGTGGCTCAGTGGGTTAAGAATCCAACTAGTAACCATGAGGATGCAGGTCTGATCCCTGGCCCTTCTCAGTGGGTTAAGGATCGGTGTTGCTGTGGCATAGACCGGCAGCTAAAGCTCCAATTTGACCCCTAGCCTGGGAACTTCCATATGCTGGAGGTGTGACCCTAAAAAGAAAAAGAAAAAAAAAAAATGACAGCAACAACAAAAACCTCAAAGCAATATTAGAATATTAATCTGACACATAAATTAAAGATGAAAGGTTAAAAGCATTCCCTTTAAGTCAGGAAAAAAACAAGGATACTTATTATCTCCATTTCATCATATTCTGGAACCCCTATGCAATGCAAGATTCTGAAGAAAAGAAATAAAGAAGAAATAAAACTTCTCAGATAACTAAATTATTTGCATAGAAAATATATGATCTAATATATTTAGATCAAATTATTAGATCTAATAAGAGTTGAGGAAAAATTGCAGGATTCTAAATAAACATATAAAAGAATGGCACTTATTGCTCAACATTGCAAACTGAAACCACAATGAGATATCACCTCATACTCAGCAGAATGACTATCATCAAAAAGAAAAGAGATTATAAATATTGGCCAGAATATGTACAAAAGGAAACACTTGTACACTCTTGGTAGGAATATAAACCCTTGCAACCACTGTGGAAAACAGTATGGAGGGCCCTCAAACAAACTAAAAATAGAACTACCATATGATCCAGCAATTGCACTACTGAGTATACAGCCAACTAAAAAACCCACTAATTCGAAAAGAAACGTGCACCCCAATATTCATAGCAGCACTATTTGCAATAGCCAACATATGGAAGCAACCTCAGTGTCGAACAGATGAATGGATGAAGATGTATACATATCCATACATACGTACATAAATATGTATAAAATGAAAGAAATTCTACCATTTGTAACAATGTGGATGGACCTGGAGAGTATCATGCTTAGTGAAAGTAGACAAAGGCAAATACTGTATGTTATCACTTACATTTGGAATCTAAAAATTGTGTATAACAAAACAGAAACAGACTCACAGATAGAGACAACAAACAAGTAGAACCAGTAGAGAGATGAAAGAGAGGAGGGGCAAGATAGGAGTATAGGATTAAGAAACACAAACTACTAGGTCCAAAATAAATAAGCAACAAGGATATATTTTACAGCACAGGGAAATATGGCCATTATTTTGTAAGAAGTTTAAATATTGAATCACTATGTTGTATACCTGAAACTAATATTGTAAATGAACTAAAAAAATTTTAGAGATTTTTTTTTTGCCTTTTTGTCATTTTAGGGCCGCACCCGTGGCATGTGGAGGTTCCCAGGCTAGGGGTCTAATAGGAGCTGTAGCCACTGGCCTACGCCGCAGCCACAGCAACACAGGATCCGAGCCATGTCTGCGACCTACACCACAGCTCACGGCAACGCCGGATCGTGAACCCACTGAGCAAGGCCAGGGATCGAACCCGCAACCTCATGGTTCCTAGTCGGATTCGTTAACCACTGTGCCACGACGGGAACTCCAAAAAATTTTAAAGATTTTTAAAGAATGACACATATATAACAATAATGAATTAGAAATAGCATGTAAATATGTCTTATTCATAACAGTATAAACGTTGAGGAATGTGGGAATAAATGTAACAAAGTAAGTATAAAACATATAAGCAAAAATGTGTGCATTTTATTAAAGAATGTAAAAAAGAAGACTGTCATTTTTTATGGAGCCTAATAAGCTGACCCTAAGCTTCATGGAGAAAAGGTCCAATAGCTAAATTCATTCTGAAGAAGAAAAAAGAATGTTAAAGCCCTCCCAGAGAAAAGTATTTATTATGAAACATTAACTGTCAAAAACTTCATTGGTGCTATCTCAAGTCCTTAGGGATCCTTTCTATTGGCTGTTGTGGTTGTTGCAGCTCACTACTGATTTCTACACAAGCTCTATACTGTGTAAAATATGTCAGGAAGACAATTCACAATTATGACATGTCTGATGAAAAAATGAGGGAAACAGAACAAGAAAGGATAGAAGAATTTTCAATTCTGGTTTTAATTTTTATTTTACAAAAAACAATCTGAAGCAATATGGAAAATAGTAACAATTACTTAAATCCGGGATGAGATAACGTGTATTTTTTACACTGCAGGTTATGCTTTTACATACATCTGAAATATGCTGTATCAGAAAGCCAAAAAGTAACGGCATTAAAATATAATCAGACTCTAGGAACTATACACAATATGCTGTGTGTGATAAACTAAAATGAAAAAGAATATGAAAATGTATATAGTATATATTTAACTGAATCATTGAGCTGTACACCAGAAACTAATGCATTTTAAACCAACTATACTTCAATAAATTAAAAATATAGAATCAAGCTCTAAATCTTGTTTTCAATATAACCTTCAGTCCTATGCTTGAAGCAACTGTGAAAAATATTTCCCACATTATAAAATAGTCCAGTATTCATCTTCTAATATTTTATCCTTTTTCTTGTATTTTCTCAGAAAAGTAGGAAGATAGTTTGCCCCCTTTCCTTGGATACCCTCCCCTCCTTTCTTCTTCCCTCTCTTCCTTTTCTTTCTTCCTTCCTTGCCTTTTCCAAAGAAATTACAATAATCTCAACTCCTAATCATTCTCCAATTTTTTCCCATATTCTAGAGCTGTCAAATAAAATACAGGAAGCTCAATTAGGTTTGAATTTCAGATAAATAATAGTGTTTTTACATATGGCATATATAGACTAAAAAATTGTCTTTTATCTGAAATTCAAATTAACTGGCAGTCCTATATTTTTTATTTCCTAAATCTGGCAACCCTAATTTCAACTTATTATAACTGCAGCTAATTTACATAGATATCTACTCACAGATATATATATCTTTTTTTTAGTGCCCACACCTGTAGCATATGCAAGTTCCCAGGCCAGGATTAAGCCTGCGTCATAGCTGTGGCAACACCAGATCCTTTAATCCACTGAGCCCAGCTGAGGATCGAATCCACACTTCCACAGCATCCTGAGCTGCTGTGGTAGATTCTTAACCCACTATGCCACAGCAGGAACTCCTTTTTAATTCTTAAATACGTATACAGAATAGGTCTAATAGTCTTCTCATCTTACATCAGATAAACAAGGCTGTCAAGGATAGATTATTTATCTATCGAGCATACTAATATCCTCTTACTAGTTCTAGTACTGAGGATGTAATCTTGACTAGTTCAGTCACAAATTATTTGGACTTAAGTATAAGATTCCCAGAGGCACAAACTAGTGTAAGGCCCGATTACCTGAAGCAAGCTCTACAAACTACCCAAATTTTACTTTTTGGTCTTTGCAAATTAACTGTTTGGCTCTGTCTGGGCTTCAAATTTCCTCTAAAAGAATTTTTGCCTCATATGACATATTTGTCTTTATTTTTTTCTATTTTTTAAAAAAATCAGCTCCTAAACTGTCTGTAACCTCCATGACTCCCTTTTGTTTCAGTCAGGTACTTTCCAGAATGTGATCTTTCAAAGGTCCCTCTTTCGTCCTTATCGTTTACCTTCCTATCCTATTTCTTTTCTTAACCAGTTCTCTTACAGAGATTGCCAGCCACTGCGCATGGCAGAAAAGGAATATCACAGAAAGATTTGAATGAAAGCAACATAGTAGGGGTCCATTAGCGGTGGAGTAAATGAAAGAAGGAAAAAATAATCCAAAGTTCAAACATAATAATTGTCCTTCAAAGTACTGACAATTTGCAAAGCAATGATAGGAATTATTTAAATTGTCAAATGGGGAAAAGTCAGCTTTTGGGTTTTGTATCTCCCTTTTCCAGTGGATTCTTTCACAGTATTCCTGCATAAATGCCTTGAAATGTGCTTTCTCTACAAAGCACTCTCGTTTGTTTTAAAATTGCTTGTGACTTAAAAAAAATAGCAATCAATCTGGTGTTAGTGGTGGTTTCTTACATGCCTTCTCTTCTTCTTTCTTTTTTGCAGTAAACAATTGAATAAAACAACAAATTTGTACCAATTTTTAATTTTTTTAAATGTAAGCTAAACAGCTTGAAATAAGAACTTGCAGTGTTCAATATTTTGTTTTCCTTTTTGCCTTTATACATTTTAAAATCTTAACATGAGAACAAATACGTCATAGAAAAAAGAAAGACAACCATATATTTTTTTGTATGTTTATACTATGGCATTTATAAAATAGAATTTTTATAAAATCACATATATACTGTTTTGGATTTTTTTCTTAATACATGGACATTTCCCTTCTTATTAAATAAATATTCCATCACATTTTTCCAATAGTTTCCTAGTATTGTATTATCTTTTTAAAATGAAAGGTTGAACTTTTTTTGAAAATTTTTCATCCTTTGAAACTCTGAGCTTTTATCTATAAAACAGAATTTGTGGAGAGAGAGGCAATGAAGGCTGAGCCGTGATGGAGTGTCTATGAAAAAGAGTATGTTCTTGTCTGTGTAACTAATTCTACTGAGGACTAGAGGACGGTCACAATGTGAAACTATGTTTTACAACTCCAGGGATAAAAATCAGTGAAAGGAAAGGTGAAAATGATGAAAGTCAATGTGGTGACACTGTTAAAGATTTACCTCAATGTGCCTTTGTTGGTTAGAACTCACTGCACTGCCTGCAAGAGGGGGAAAAAAAATGGATTCACTTTATTGCACTCATCTGTCATAGATAATACCCTGCACAAAAAGGTGGAAGGAAGTGGTGAACTTATAATCAGTCTGTGTACACACATACAATAGGGAGGCAGTCTGGAAACCCAGCAGGCCTGGGAAATGAGTGGCTGTCATAAAGGGAACAGTGACACTCTACTGAGATCAGTGGACTCCAAGCTCCAAAGAGAGGTGCAGGCCAACTTGATCTTTCTTTGTGTGCAGACTGTTGGGTGTGTTCCATGCACCTTCAGACTTGGTGGGGGGTCACATTCAATCGCCAAATACAACCCACTCTGCCACCAAGAGGAGGACGTGAACTCCTAGCCTTTAAAGGATTCTGCAGAGAATACATTCTTCCTGTAATAGTGATGGATAGAGCCTGACTTTTTCTAACCAACAGGGTATATTCCATAGCTGCTGAGATCAATGCCTGTGTGTCAGAAACAACTCTTAGAAGCAAAATTTCTAGCCGTTTCTGAAAAAGTGAATTTATGTAAGCAATGTCCATAACTTTCTAGCTATCACCACAAGAAAGGGACCAGAATGCTATTCTTACGACTCCACCCTTTATTTTACCATGTTCTTGAGAATGCTCTGAATCAAAAAACAGTCTTTCCCATTCCTGCTCTATATATTGTAGAGGTACTTATTCTTATGACATATGGTTAAGTTTAACTGTTGGACAGTAATATTAAGGATGATATGCTTCTACATATATATATCATCACTATAGATATTATATGCTATAATATCAAATGAACTCTTAAATGGAATATTCCAAATTCTGTCTCTGAATAATTTCTTACCTCTGGATGGTCAACTTTGCAACCTATCCTCTAGCATGAATACTCAGGTCACATAGCCACCACCACCCCCAGAATCCCTGCCAGCATCCTCTAATTGAAGAGTTCTAATTTGCACCATTCTGAGACTTCAAGCATTGTGTATGTTCTTTGTAGAGTCTTCATCTATGCTGCATTCTCTTCTGATTCCATATGAATACACAGACCAAAATGGTGGATACAAAAAAGTAATGGTGACCTCCTCCACCATCTCTTAAAATTCCTGTCATTTTCTCTACCAGGGAAGCTCCCTGATCTTCTCTCTGCCTTTTTTTTTTTTGGGGGGGGGGTGTCACATGCATGGCATATGGAAGTTGCCAGGCTAGGAGATGAACTGGAGTTGCCGATGTTGGCCTACATCACCGCAATGCAGAATCTGAACCCTCGTTCTCATGGTTACTAGTTGGATTCAACACTGCTAAGCCACAATGGGGACTCCTTACCCACTTTTTTGTATGGATTGAATTTACTCCATCCCTCCCTTGGAGGCTCCCAATGAAAGAATAAATCTCTCTCCATGATGGCCAACCATTAACAACACACTATAGCTAAGATACTCTGTCCTAATTATTGATGAAGAAATTACCTGCTTTTATAGAAGTGTACCTTCTATGCCATTTACAAGCTATTTCTAAATATTCCAGACTTGAAGATGGTGGAATAGAAGGACTGGAGCTCAACTTCTCTCCCAAAAAACAACAAAACTACAAACAAATGCCAAGCAGCCTTCAACCAAATGGACAGTAAACTTCCAAAAAAAGCTATTCTACTCCACAAGACAAAGAGGGGACCACATCAAGAGGTAGGAGGGGCGATTACGCAATAGAAGCAACCCCATACCTCCCGGGTGGGAAGCCCCACAGACTGGAAAGTAACTGCATCACAGAGACTCAGCTACAGGACTGAGAGTTCTGAGCCCAATGCCAAAACCCTACGCCTGGGGATCGGGCACAGGGAGAAGGAGCCCCCGGAGCATCTGGCATTGAAGGCCAGCAGGGCTTGTGTGCAGGAGCTCCATAGGACTGGGGAAAACAGAAACCCCATTCTTGAAAGGCACACACAGACTTTCACGTGCACTAGGTCCCAGGGCAAAGCAGTCTCCATAGGAATCCGGATGGAATCTGACTGCAATTCTTGGAGGATCTCCTGGGAAAATAGGGGTTACTGTGGCTTGTTGTGGGGGAAGGGCACTGGAGGTGAAGCTCTCGGGGACATTCATCAGCCTGCATTTCTCTGGAGGTGGCCATTTCTGGGAAAATCTGGTCCCTCCCATCAGCACTGAGAAGCCCCAGGCCAAACAATAATCCAGGTGGGATCTCAACCCCACCCATCAGTAAACAGGCTGCCTAAAGACCCCTCAGGCACACAGCCAGCCTCTAATCTCATCCAGAGACAAAGCCCCACCCATCAGAGGGATAAGAATCAACCCCACATACCAGTGGGCAGGCACCAGTCCCTTCCATCAAGAAGCCTACAGCAAGCCCCCTCCATACCAACTTTAGCCACAGGGGAGGCAAACGCCAGAACTAAGAGAGGCTACAACTCTATTGACTGCAAAAGGGACATCACACCAAAAAACTATAAAAAAGAAAAGACAGAAAACTCTAACTCAGATAAGAGAGAAAGAGAAAAGCCCAGAAAAACAGCTCAGTGATGAGGAGATTATCAGCTTCAGAAAGAGACTTTAGACTGTTGATGCTGAAGATGATGCAAGGCATTGGAAATAGACTGGAGGCAAAGATCGATAATTTACAGGAAACAGCAGAGAAATACAAGCTGTAAAAATTAAACAAGAAGAGATGCAAAATACAATAACTGAAATAAAAAAACTCATTAGAAGCAGCCAACAGTAGAATACAGGAGGCAGAAGAACGAATCAGCGAGGTGGAGGACAGATTAGTGGAAATCACTAATGCGGAAGAGAAAAGAGATGGGGAAGATTGAAAAGAAATGAGCAGAGTCCCAGAGAACTCTGGGATGATGTTAAACGCTCCAATATCCATATTATAGGGGTGCCAGAGGGAGAAGAGAGAGAGAGAAGGGGACAGAAAAACTATTTGAAGAGATAATAGCCGAAAACTTTCCTAATATGGGAAAGGAACCACTCACTCAAATCCAGGAAGCGCAACAAGTACCATATAAAATAAACCGAAGGAGGAACACCCTGAGACACATATTAATCAAAATGACAAAAGTTAAAGACAAAGAGAAAATACTGAAAGCAGCTAGGGGAAAGAAACAAATGACATACAAGGGAACCCCAATAAGGTTATCAGCAGATTTTTCATCTGAAACTCTGCAGGCCAGAAGGGAGTGGCATGATATACTTAATGTGATGAAAGGGAAAAACGTCCAACCAAGATTGCTTTACCCTGCAAGGCTCACATTCAGATTTGAAGGAGAGATCAGAACCTTTACAAATAAGCAAAAGCTAAGAGATTTCTGCAAGACTACACCAGCTTTACAACAAATCTTAAAGGAACTTCTCTAGGCAGAAAAGAAAAAGCCACAACCAGAAGCAAAAACACCACAAATGACAAGGCTCACCAGGAAAGGCATATATACAGTAAAGATACTAAATTATGCATGCACAATTATGCTACCAAAATCAGAAATCGTGCGAAGAGAGCACAGATGCAGGTCACTGGAGACACATGTGCAATTAAGAAACCAACAACTTAAAACAATCTCATTTGTATATAGACTCCTATTTCAAAACGTCAGGGTAAAAAAAAAAAAAGCAACAAAAACCCCAAACAGTTAATACAATGGCAATAAGAACATGTATATCAGTAATTACCTTAAATGTTAATGGACTGAATGCCCCAATCAAAAGACATAGACTAGCCGAATGGATACAATAACAAGAAAACAACCAATGGATCACTGAAGAAATCAAAGAGGAAATTAAAAAATACCTAGAAGCAAATGACATCAAAGACACGACACTCCAAAACCTCTGGGATGCAGCAAAAGCAGTTCTAAGAGGAAAGTATACAGCAATACAAGCCTACCTCAAGACACAAGAAAAAGCTCAAATAAACAACCTAACCTTACATCTAAAGCAGCTAGAGAGGGAAGAAGCCAGGTCATGGAAACAACCTCAATGTCCACTGACAGAGGAGTGGATAGGGAAGATATGGTACATACACACAATGGAATATTACTCAGCCATTAAAAGGAACGGAATAACAACATTTATAGCAACATGGATGAACCCAGAAATTATCATACGAAGTGAAACCAGTCAGACAATTAGACAGCAGCACCCAATGCTACCGCTTACATGTGGAAACTGAAGAGACACAATGAACTTCTTTGAAGAACAGACAATGACTCACAGATTTTGGAAAACCTTGGTTTTCCAAATAAGACAATCTGGGGGGTGGGGGGATGCACTGTGGGTTTGGGACACAAAATCTATCGAATTGACTTATGATCTTTGTACACCTATAACTGAAATAAAATTCATTGTTAATAAAAAAAAATGTTGGCTTTTATCTTATTACACAGTGTATATATGTACCATAGTGAGATGGGTTTCTCAGAACTTGAACTTTGGTGTCTTTTAGACAATGTTAACAAAGAAATTTACTTACTTTTAAAATGGTTAGCATAGGGAGTTCCCATCATGGCTCAGTGGTTAATGAATCCGACTAGGAACCATGAGGTTGTAGGTTCGATCCCTGGCCTTGCTCAGTGGGTTAAGGATCCGGCGTTGCCGTGATCTGTGGTGTAGGTGCAGACACGACTTGGATCCTGTGTCCCTGTGGCTGTGGGGAAAGCCGACAGCTACAGCTCCTGTTAGACCCCTAGCCTGGGAACCTCCATATGCCGCAGGTCCGGCCCTAGATAAAGCAAAAAGACAAAAAATAAAATAAAATAAAATGATTAGCATTACTGGCAAATTATTTTATGTTGGTTTTCCTTTAGTTTATTGGGTCTTTGTTTAAATCGTTTTCTTTTAAATTCTTATTATATACCACTTGATAATTTATATAGTTGTTAAAATGGTATCAAAATGTGCATGCAGTAATCATCTGTGTTCCTTTCCAGTTTTACAACTCTAGAACTTCTGTATTCCATCCCTTTCTCCCATATTGTAGCCAACTGCTAGATAAACAGAAATTGATTTTAATATAGTTATTTATCAGTCTTTTTAGCATTAAACACATTTTATGTCTTGTTTAAGAAATTCTACCCCTTATAAAAGGTCAAATATATTTTACCTATATGCTATTCTAAATGTGTTAAATCGTGCCATTCACTTTATGCCAAATTCTAAGTTGATCATGGTCTTTGATCATTTTAATGTACTGTTGAATTTAGTTTGGTAATACTTTGTTGGGAATTTCTGCGTCTGTGTTCATTAGGGATATTGGCCTGTCGTTTTCTTGTTGTGTCTTTATTTGACTTTGGTATCAGGGTAATGTTGTCCTCATAAAGTCAGTTTGGAAGTGTTCCTTCCTTTTCAGTTTTTTGAAAAAACTCGAGAAGGAACTGACTTTATCTTTTCTTTAAATGTTTGGTAGAATTCACCAGTGAAACCCTCTGGTCTGGGGCTTTTCTTGGTTGGGAGGCTTTTGATTACTAATTCAATCTCCTTAGCTGTTTTGGGTTTGTTCATATTTTCCTTTTCTTCTCTTCTTTTTTTTGGGGGGGGATCGCTGCACCTGCAGTATATGGAAGTTTCTGGGCCATGGATCAAATCTAAGCCATAGCTGCTGCCCATGCCACATCTGTGGCAACACTGGATCCCTAACCCACTGTGCTGAGCCAGGGATTGAATGCAAGCCACGGGAGTGACCTGAGCCACTGCAGAGACAATATTGCGCCACAATGGGAACTTTATATTTTCTGTTTTTTTTTTTTTTTGATTAAGTCATGGTAAATTGTATTTTTTTAGGAATTTATCCCTTTCTCCTAGATTATCAAAACCAATTCCTTGGCTTATAGTTGTTTATTTTAGTCTCATGATTCTTTATATTTCTATGGTATTAGTTGCCCTATCTCCCCTTTCATTTGTGATTTTATTTACTTGACACTTCTCTATTTCTGTCTCTCTCTTTTAGTTGAAGTTTTGTCAATTTTGTGTTTCTTTTCAAAGAGTCATCTCAGTTTCATCAATATTTTCTATATTTTTTTGGGTCTCTATTTCATTTGTTTCTATTCTGTTAATAGAAACTAATGTTAATTTTCTTCTTTCTGATAACTTTGGGTTTAGTTTGTTCTTTTTCTTCTAGTTCCTTGAAGTACAAAGTTAGGTTCTTTATTTGAGGTCTTTCTCTTTTCTTAAAATAGGCATTTGTTTCTATAAACTTCTTAGAACTGCTTTTGAAGTGTTCTAAAGATTTAAGCATGCTGTGTTTCCATTTTTATTTTTAAAAATTTCTCTTTGATTTCTTCTTTGTTCAGAATTGTGTTATTTAATTTCCATGTATTTAAAATTTTTCTAATCTTCCACTTGATTTTTAGTCTTACCATTGTGTTTGGAAAAGATACTTAGTGTGGTTTCAATCTTCTTAAATTTGCTAAGACTTACTTTGTAGCTTATCATATAATCTATCCTAAGGAATTTTCTATGCATACTTAAAAAGAACTTGTATTCTGCTTTTACTGGCCATAATATAAAGGTTAAAGGACAAGAATGCCAAAAATTACTATAGCTACTGTAGTTTATTAATGAGTACACAATTTAAAATTAGGTAAATTGTATGCATTGTTTTTTCTCACATTATCATGCTCCATCCTAAGTGACTAGATGTAGTTCCCAGTGCTATACAGCAGGATTTCATTGCTTATCCATTCCAAAGGCAATAGTTTGTGTCTGTTAACCCCAAATTCACAATCCATCCCACTCCCTCTAGTCACGATGGAGCATGATAACGTGAGAAAAAAGAATGTATACATGTATGTGTAACTGGGTCATCTTGCTGTACAGTAGAAAATTGACAGAACACTGTAAACCAGCTATAATGGAAAAAATAAAAATCATTATAAAAAATAAAAAATTAAAATAGGTAAATTGTGACATTAAAAACATAAAAGAGGTAGAATAAAAGGGCATAATTTTTATATGTAATGGAAGTTGTTAGCATAAAATAGACCATTATATCTATAAAATATTTTATGTAATTCATAATAACCACAAAACAAAAAGTTGTAGTAGATTTGCCAAAGATGAGGACAAGAGGATCAAAGCATATCACTACCAAAAAATCACCAATTCACAGAAGAAGGCAGCATGAGAGAAAAAAAGAATCTAGAGAACTGTAAAACAGACAGAAAACAATAATAATAAGATGGCATTATACACCCTTACATATCAGTAATTACAATAAATATAAATGAGTTGAATTCCAGTCAAAAGGTACAGATGGCTTGGTGGGTGAAAAAATAAGAGCTAAGTATATGCTGCCTATAAGAGATATTTCAGCTTTAAGAATATATAGTCTCTATGTGAAGGGATGGAAAAATGTATTCCATGAAAGTGGAAACCAAAAGAGAGGAAAGGTATCTACATTTATATTAGAACAAATAGACTTAAGCCAAAAATAGAAACAAGAGACAAAGAAGGTGATTGTATAATGATAAAGAGGTCAAATTATCAAAAAGATAAAAAAATTATAAATATATATGTACCTGACATGAGATCAGTAAATATATTAAGCAAATACTAACAAGTCTGAAATAAAAAAAAATGACAATAATAGGGGAGTTCAATATTCTGTTTTCAGCAATGGGTAGATCCAGACTGAAAATCAACAAAGTAATATTGGACTTGAAACATACTTTAGACCAAATGAACCTAACAGATGTACAGGGCACATCATCATTTCTTCTTGCATCTTAGATGTCATTTTCAGTCTTTCCGAAGCACAAACTTTAGAAATTACCATAGTGAAAGTTGGTTGCTAATAAAAATCTTTTGACTTTTTAAAATCTAAATATATTTATATTTTAGATTCTTAGCAACAAAAAATTGTGATTGTGCAATTCTAGTTTGACAGTTATTTACTATCAGAATTGTGACACTATTATTATTACACTCTCTCTTAGTATCTATTGTTGCTTTTTGAGACTCCTGTTATTAATCTAGTTGTCTTTTTATGCAGATGATCTATCACCTCTTGCTAAAATTTTCTGTGCCTTCAGTTTTACTACAATGTGTGGATATTTTCTTTTTCAAAATGACCCATATTGGTAGATTCTGTGCTTTCTGTATATGTCATTACATGTCTCTGATAAGCTTTGAAAATTCCTAGCCATTTTTCTATTTTAATGACTATTTCTAGCCATTCTAGTCAAAAGTCTTAATACAAGTCTAAATATCTTTTACAAAGGAGGGAGAATAGGTAACTTTCCAAAACTCACCTCATCAAAAAAATGTTATTGATTCAAATCTCTCCATCTAGGAATCTGATTATGGGTAATTTAGACCTTCTTATTGTGTACTTTGCATCTTTTAATTTTTTTTTTCATATTTTCCTTCTTCTGCTTTCTGTGTTATTTCTATGGCTCTATCTGCTAGTTCACTAATTATCTCTTTATCGGTGTCTAATCTGTTATTTACTCCATTCAGGTAAATTTTTATTTATATTTGTTATTCCTGAAGTTCCAGTTTTAAAATTTCTTTGATAATTTTTGATAGTTCCTATTTTCTTCCTCTTTTTTAATTTTATATTTTAAATTCTTTAAATATTTCACTTAGAGGAAATTTATTTTTTATATCTGATAATTCTGGGTTCTGAATTAGTTTGTTGGTCATTTTGTTTCCCAGCATTTCTGTTGACTTCCACTTATGGATGCTTATTTGTTTGTTTGTTTTGCTTTTTAGGGCTGTACCTGTGGCATATGGAGGTTCCCAGGCTAGGGGTCTAGTTAGAGCTACAGCTGCCGGGCTGTGCCACAGCCACAGCCACTTGGGATCCAAGTCGAGTCTATGACCTACACCACAGCTCATGGGAACACTATATCCTTAACCCACTGAGCGTGGCCAGGGATCGAATCTGTGTCCTCATGGATATTAGTCAGATTCGTTAACCACTGAGCCATGAGAGGAACTCCATGGATGCTTATTTAAATTTCTGTGTTTAGCTATTGAATTTTCATTGTGGACTCAATCTTCTTGAATTTAATTGGCAGGAATTCTGAGGACATAAATGGGAGACATTTTGCTGTACAGAAATTTTGTATTCTCCAAGATCCAGGGTCAGTACTACCCTGGGACCACTTAACTCCCTTTAATTATTTCATGATTAATACAAGAGTTTGAAGTTTTACTCCAATCTTGCCAGTGCCTGGAGACATATTCCTTGGATGGTAATGCTGTGAACGCATCTACCTCTAGGTAAATCTTCCTTAAAACTGCCTGCTTCATTTACCTCTACTATTTTCTACTTTCTGCTGTGTTTCAGCTAGGTATTTTTCATCATTTTAGAAATTTCCTTTATGTTTAGCAAACTCAGCAATTTATTAAAAAGTAGATTTGTTATACTTTTTCCAAGGTGTGGTTACATTTTAATAAGGTCTTCAGAGTGACTAATACATTTTCTCTGACCATTCCTTTTTATTTTTCTGCAAGTTGAGACTGTACTGTTCAAGGAGTTCCTGTCGTGGCTCAGTGGTTAATGAATCCGACTAGAAACCATGACGTTGCGGGTTTGATCCCTGGCCTTGTTCAGTGGGTTAAGGATCCAGCATTGCCGTGAGCTGTGGTGTAGGTCGCAGACACGATTCAGATCCCGCGTTGCTGTGGCTGTGGTGAAGGCCGGCCTGAGAACCTCCATATGCTGCAGGTGTGACCTAAATAAGGCGAAACAACAAAAAAAAGACTGTGCTACTTAATTTTCAAACTTTGACTTAGGTGATAGTCCTTATAAATTGGTTGAGAGTTAAAAAATGTATATCTGACACTCAGTAAAATCATACCATATTTAGAAACTTTAATGTTACATTAATCATTTAAATTCTTTAAGAATTAAGCCAAAATCTATTAAAAAAAAGTCAGAAATCTAGATACTAATAATCAGATACTTTTTTCCATACTTATGAGAACAGTCTCTTTTTAAACTTAATAAACTGATTTTGAGGTTTCATTTGCACTCCTGTAGAGGCATTTGGAATACACAGATATGAACAGAAATTGTTTCTGACATATTTATTAGTTTCCCTATTCATTAATTATATCTCTTTATTATTCAGAAGATTCTTTTTGGGAAGGAATAAATCAGGAATTAACACAAAAACCATTTAACTACCAATTTGAAAATATTTTTTTCTATAACCATCAAAGAGTTATCTCTTCAGTTATATCTTCATACTATGTATTGCTTAGATTCATTTAAAGGTAGATTAAATATTCACTGTTTTATATGTATGATAAATATGTATGATAAATGTGTCAGTATGACAGCCAGAGATAAAACATGTTTAGAAACAACAGCTGTTTGTAGAAAACATTGACTTTGTTATCAAATGACCGTTTTAAATATAATTGTAGTTAGTCTTATGTAAATAACTATAATAAATTCTCTCTTTCCATGCATGCATATGCATGATGGCTCACCTACAGTCAAAATGTCCTAAGTTTAATTATAGTGGAAATAACTATTGAAAAGGCTTTTACTTGTCTCTGGGCACATGGTATTGCCAAACAGGGGTGGAACAGTAATCAACTATTTTGAAAAATTCAGTGCAAGTATATTGTGGTATTCACATGGCCCATTTCTGCTTAAGAGATAAAACTATATCATATGGATAGAGTAAAAGTTCATCTGTTTTAAGAAATTTAGATATTTTACATAAAAGAATTAATAATTAGTATTGTGGTAGATGACTTTCAGATCTCACTGTGAAAGATGGTGGTTTTTAGTTGTTGCCACTGTGCTTTGCTTTCCAGAGCCAAACAGACAGATGGATGTTCATTATTTCCTTGACTTTTTATATTTGTTGATAATTGTTGTAATTAATTTTTAATCTGAAGACTTGTAAAGCAATACTTGGGGATTTAACAAACCAAACTTGTATTAATGAAGCACAAACTGTCCAAATATTCTTCCTATATCAAACTTTACTGAGCTGTAATAACTCTTTCCTGGTCATGATCCCAAAGCATCTGGGAAACAAGATCCTTTGGAACAATCACCAACAATCTGCACACACTGAAAGGGAGACAGAGTTCAAAATATTAAATAAAAATTTCAAAACTCTTTCTTAAAATTACTTTTATTATTTAGTGAGTACTTACTAAATACTGAATGTCCTAATTCCAGTTTTATAATCATGAAATTATTGTGGATCACCTTGGAAATGTCAACATTTCACAGTATTAGATGCTTTACATGCCTGTTTCTTCATATGTCAACTGTATATTCTGAACTTTTCCCTTCTCCTGTGAGAAACTGAGAAATTTTAATAATTTTTTCAAACTCAGGGGTGACTAGTGTTTAAAATATGAACCCACCATTGTATTTCCTGCATTCCTAATTCATCATCAAGTTCCTTTTGAGAGGAGGCTTGTCATGTTAATTGGAAGAAAAACAACAGTGAAAGATACTACCTCTTGAGAATTATGTGCAAAAAGATGCACATACATGATCTCATTTAATCTTGACAATGCTCTTGGAGTTCCCAATGTAATGCAGTGGGATTGGGAGCATCTCTACAGCACCAGGACGCAGGTTTGATTCCCTGCCTGCTACAGCATGTTAAGGGATCTGGTGTTGCCGCAGCTATGTTATGGGTTGCAACTGTGACTCGAATCTGATCCCTGTCCTGGGAAATCCACATGCTGTGGGGTGGGCAAAAAAGAAAAAAGAAAGTCTACACAACACTCTGAAAGTAAGCTTAACTACCTGTATTTTACAAAGCAGAGACATAGCCAATAAGTAACTTGCCAAAACACACATCTTCGGTAATCCAGAAATTCTGAGAACCATAACCAAAACTTCAGCGTATTGTATATAAGCCCTGCTTTTCCATGAGCCTATGTATGAATATGGTTTAGCATGTATTACATTCGCAACTGTGATGGGCACGGTCATGAAGTATGAAGTATATGTGCTTTCCAACCATGATTTAAATTAAATTTTGCTTAAATTGCAAGAGACATCTTGAGGAAAACAGGAGGCTCATTCTGTGACAGATAACAATAATGTGAGTGGGTTTCATTTATTTTCCTAAGCCTTAAAGGGGGCTTTGGAAAATGGGGTAGATATGATTTGTCAGATGAACAATGAGAGATTCAAGGGGTAAAGAGAAAACATTCATCCTTGCCACCTTGTTTTTAATTTTCTCATTCCTGTCAAGGAATGGCTGCACATTTTGCCCAGAATAGCCTTCTAATCCTTGTGTGCAAAGCTACATGTATTCCTTTATCAAAAACTTGACTCCATGCCAGTCTCCCCAAGGAGCCCTACCCTGAGGATACGTGGGAAAAATTCATCCTCTGCCACTTGTCTACCAACAGCGTTCTGTAAACACCTTTCACTTAAAATTTTAAACAGTTTCTTCAAAAACAAAAAGAAAATTATATCTGATTTGCCATCCTGTTCTGTGTGATTGTAAATTCAGGCATTCTTATATTTTGTACTATACGAAGGTCAAGAAATATTTAGTGCATTAAATGGTTAATTTGGTAGAATAAAGTCTGGAATATTTATTTATTTATTTGTTTGTTTATTTATTTTTAACTTTAACAATGAATTTTATTTCAATTATAGGTGTACAAAGATCATCACAAGTCAATGTGATAGATTTTGTGTCCCAAACTCACAGTGCATCCCCCCACCCCCCAGATTGTCTTATTTTAAAAACCAGGGTTTTCCAAAATCTGTGTGTCATTGTCTGTTCTTCAAAGAAGTTCATTGTGTCTCTTTAATTTCCACATGTAGGCGGTAGCATTGGGTGTTGCTGTCTAATTGTCTGACTGGTTTCACTTCACATGATTATTTCTAGGTCCATCCATGTTGCTGTAAATGTTGTTATTCCGTTCCTTTTAATGGCTGAGTAATATTCCATTGTGTGTATGTACCATATCTTCCCTATCCACTCCTCTGTGGATGGGCATTGAGGTTGTTTCCATGACCTGGCTTCTTCCCTCTCTAGCTGCTTTAGATGTAAAGTTAGGCTGTTTATGTGAGCTTTTTCTTGTTTCCTGAGGTAGGCTTGTATTGCTGTATACTTTCCTCTTAGAACTGCTTTTGCTGCATCCCAGAGGTTTTGGAGTGTCGTATCTTTGATGTCATTTGCTTCTAGGTATTTTTTAATTTCCTCTTTGATTTCTTCAGTGATCCATTGGTTGTTTAGTAGTGTGTTGTTTAGTCTCCACGTGTTTGTATTTTTTGCCATTTTTTTCTTGTTGTTGATTTCCAGTCGTATAGCATTGTGGTCAGATAAGATGCTTGATATGATTTCAATTTTCTTAAAGTTACCGAGGCTTGATTTGTAGTCTAGGATGTGATCAATCTTAGAGAATGTTCCATGCGCACTTGAGAAGAATGTGTATTCTGTTGCTTTTGGATGGTATGTCCTATAAATATCTATTAAGTCCATCTGATCTAATGCTTCATTCAGGGCCTGTGTTTCCTTATTGATTTTCTGTCTGGATGACCTGTCCATTGCTGTAAGTGGGGTGTTAAATTCCCCCACTATGATTGTGTTATTGTTGATTTCTCCTTTTAAGGTTGTTAGCAGTTGCCTATATATTGTGATCCTATGTTGAGTGCATAGATATTTAAAATTATTATATCTTCTTCTTGGATTGATCCTTTGATCATTATGTATTGCCCTTCCTTGTCTCTTAAAATGGTCTTCATCTTAAGGTCTATTTTGTCTGATAGAAGTATTGCTACTCTGGCTTTCTTTTGATGACTGTTTGCATGGAATATTTTCTTCCATCCTCTCACTTTCAATTTGTATGTGTCTCTAGAAGTGAAGTGGGTCTCTTGAAGACAGCATATATATGGGTCTTGTTTTAGTATCCATTCGGCTAGTCTATGTCTTTTGATTGGGGCATTCAGTCCATTAACATTTAAGGTAATTATTGATAGATATGTCCTTATTGCCATTGTATTAACTGTTTGGGGTTCTTGTTGCTCTTTTTTTACCCTGAAGTTTTGAAATAGGAGTCTATATACAGATGAGATTGTTTTAAGTTGTTGGTTTCTTAATTGCACGTGTGTCTCCAGTGACCTGCATCTGTGCTCTCTTCGCACGATTTCTGATTTTGGTAGCATAATTGTGCATGCATAATTTAGTATCTTTACTGTATATATGCCTTTCCTGGTGAGCCTTGTCATTTGTGGTGTTTTTGTTTCTGGTTGTGGCCTTTTCTTTTCTGCCTAGAGAAGTTCCTTTAAGATTTGTTGTAAAGCTGGTGTAGTCTTGCAGAAATCTCTTAGCTTTTGCTTATTTGTAAAGGTTCTGATCTCTCCTTCAAATCTGAATGTGAGCCTTGCAGGGTAAAGCAATCTTGGTTGGACGTTTTTCCCTTTCATCACATTAAGTATATCCTGCCACTCCCTTCTGGCCTGCAGAGTTTCAGATGAAAAATCTGCTGATAACCTTATTGGGGTTCCCTTGTATGTCATTTGTTTCTTTCCCCTAGCTGCTTTCAGTATTTTCTCTTTGTCTTTAATTTTGGTCATTTTGATTAATATGTGTCTCAGGGTGTTCCTCCTTCGGTTTATTTTATATGGTACTTGTTGCGCTTCCTGGATTTGAGTGAGTGGTTCCTTTCCCATATTAGGAAAGTTTTCAGCTAATATCCCTCGAATATTTTTTCTGTCCCCTTCTCTCTCTCTTCTCCCTCTGGCACCCCTATAATACGGATATTGGAGCATTTAACAGTATCCCAGAGTTCTCTGAGACTCTGCTCATTTCCTTTCAATCTTCCCCATCTCTTTTCTCTTCCGCATTAGTGATTTCCACTAATCTGTCCTCCACCTCGCTGATTCGTTCTTCTGCCTCCTGTATTCTACTGTTGGCTGCTTCTAATGAGTTTTTTATTTCAGTTATTGTATTTTGCATCTCTTCTTGTTTAATTTTTACAGCTTGTATTTCTCTGCTCAGTGTTTCCTGGAAATTATCGATCTTTGCCTCCAGTCTATTTCCAATGCCTTGCATCATCTTCAGCATCAACAGTCTAAAGTCTCTTTCTGAAGCTGATAATCTCCTCATCACTGAGCTGTTTTTCTGGGCTTTTCTCTTTCTCCCTTATCTGAGTTAGAGTTTTCTGTCTTTTCATTTTTATAGGTTTTTGGTGTGGTGACCTTTTTGCCAACAATAGAGTTGTAGCCTCTCTTAGTTCTGGTGTTTGCCTCCCCTGTGGCTAAAGTTGGTATGGAGGGGGCTTGCTGTAGGCTTCTTGATGGAAGGGACTGGTGCCTGCCCACTGGTATGTGGGGTTGATTCTTATCCCTCTGATGGGTGGGGCTTTGTCTCTGGATGAGATTAGAGGCTGGCTGTGTGCCTGAGGGGTCTTTAGGCAGCCTGTTTACTGATGGGTGGGGTTGAGATCCCACCTGGATTATTGTTTGGCCTGGGGCTTCTCAGTGCTGATGGGAGGGACCAGATTTTCCCAGAAATGGCCACCTCCAGAGAAATGCAGGCTGATGAATGTCCCCGAGAGCTTCACCTCCAGTGCCCTTCCCCCACAACAAGCCACAGTAACCCCTATTTTCCCAGGAGATCCTCCAAGAATTGCAGTCAGATTCCATCCGGATTCCTATGGAGACTGCTTTGCCCTGGGACCTAGTGCACGTGAAAGTCTGTGTGTGCCTTTCAAGAATGGGGTTTCTGTTTTCCCCAGTCCTATGGAGCTCCTGCACACAAGCCCTGCTGGCCTTCAATGCCAGATGCTCCGGGGGCTCCTTCTCCCTGTGCCCGATCCCCAGGCGTAGGGTTTTGGCATTGGGCTCAGAACTCTCAGTCCTGTAGCTGAGTCTCTGTGATGCAGTTACTTTCCAGTCTGTGGGGCTTCCCACCCGGGAGGTATGGGGTTGCTTCTATTGCGTAATCGCCCCTCCTACCTCTTGATGTGGTCCCCTCTTTGTCTTGTGGAGTAGAATAGCTTTTTTTGGAAGTTTACTGTCCATTTGGTTGAAGGCTGCTTGGCATTTGTTTGTAGTTTTGTTGTTTTTTGGGAGAGAAGTTGAGCTCCAGTCCTTCTATTCCACCATCTTCAAGTCTGGAATATTTAGAAATAGCTTGTAAATGGCATAGAAGGTACACTTCTATAAAAGCAGGTAATTTCTTCATCAATAATTAGGACAGAGTATCTTAGCTATAGTGTGTTGTTAATGGTTGGCCATCATGGAGAGAGATTTATTCTTTCATTGGGAGCCTCCAAGGGAGGGATGGAGTAAATTCAATCCATACAAAAAAGTGGGTAAGGAGTCCCCATTGTGGCTTAGCAGTGTTGAATCCAACTAGTAACCATGAGAACGAGGGTTCAGATTCTGCATTGCGGTGATGTAGGCCAACATCGGCAACTCCAGTTCATCTCCTAGCCTGGCAACTTCCATATGCCATGCATGTGACACCCCCCCCCCAAAAAAAAAAAAGGCAGAGAGAAGATCAGGGAGCTTCCCTGGTAGAGAAAATGACAGGAATTTTAAGAGATGGTGGAGGAGGTCACCATTACTTTTTTGTATCCACCATTTTGGTCTGTGTATTCATATGGAATCAGAAGAGAATGCAGCATAGATGAAGACTCTACAAAGAACATACACAATGCTTGAAGTCTCAGAATGGTGCAAATTAGAACTCTTCAATTAGAGGATGCTGGCAGGGATTCTGGGGGTGGTGGTGGCTATGTGACCTGAGTATTCATGCTAGAGGATAGGTTGCAAAGTTGACCATCCAGAGGTAAGAAATTATTCAGAGACAGAATTTGGAATATTCCATTTAAGAGTTCATTTGATATTATAGCATATAATATCTATAGTGATGATATATATATGTAGAAGCATATCATCCTTAATATTACTGTCCAACAGTTAAACTTAACCATATGTCATAAGAATAAGTACCTCTACAATATATAGAGCAGGAATGGGAAAGACTGTTTTTTGATTCAGAGCATTCTCAAGAACATGGTAAAATAAAGGGTGGAGTCGTAAGAATAGCATTCTGGTCCCTTTCTTGTGGTGATAGCTAGAAAGTTATGGACATTGCTTACATAAATTCACTTTTTCAGAAACGGCTAGAAATTTTGCTTCTAAGAGTTGTTTCTGACACACAGGCATTGATCTCAGCAGCTATGGAATATACCCTGTTGGTTAGAAAAAGTCAGGCTCTATCCATCACTATTACAGGAAGAATGTATTCTCTGCAGAATCCTTTAAAGGCTAGGAGTTCACGTCCTCCTCTTGGTGGCAGAGTGGGTTGTATTTGGCGATTGAATGTGACCCCCCACCAAGTCTGAAGGTGCATGGAACACACCCAACAGTCTGCACACAAAGAAAGATCAAGTTGGCCTGCACCTCTCTTTGGAGCTTGGAGTCCACTGATCTCAGTAGAGTGTCACTGTTCCCTTTATGACAGCCACTCATTTCCCAGGCCTGCTGGGTTTCCAGACTGCCTCCCTATTGTATGTGTGTACACAGACTGATTATAAGTTCACCACTTCCTTCCACCTTTTTGTGCAGGGTATTATCTATGACAGATGAGTGCAATAAAGTGAATCCATTTTTTTTCCCCCTCTTGCAGGCAGTGCAGTGAGTTCTAACCAACAAAAGCACATTGAGGTAAATCTTTAACAGTGTCACCACATTGACTTTCATCATTTTCACCTTTCCTTTCACTGATTTTTATCCCTGGAGTTGTAAAACATAGTTTCACATTGTGACCGTCCTCTAGTCCTCAGTAGAATTAGTTACACAGACAAGAACATACTCTTTTTCATAGACACTCCATCACGGCTCAGCCTTCATTGCCTCTCTCTCCACAAATTCTGTTTTATAGATAAAAGCTCAGAGTTTCAAAGGATGAAAAATTTTCAAAAAAAGTTCAACCTTTCATTTTAAAAAGATAATACAATACTAGGAAACTATTGGAAAAATGTGATGGAATATTTATTTAATAAGAAGGGAAATGTCCATGTATTAAGAAAAAAATCCAAAACAGTATATATGTGATTTTATAAAAATTCTATTTTATAAATGCCATAGTATAAACATACAAAAAAATATATGGTTGTCTTTCTTTTTTCTATGACGTATTTGTTCTCATGTTAAGATTTTAAAATGTATAAAGGCAAAAAGGAAAACAAAATATTGAACACTGCAAGTTCTTATTTCAAGCTGTTTAGCTTACATTTAAAAAAATTAAAAATTGGTACAAATTTGTTGTTTTATTCAATTGTTTACTGCAAAAAAGAAAGAAGAAGAGAAGGCATGTAAGAAACCACCACTAACACCAGATTGATTGCTATTTTTTTTAAGTCACAAGCAATTTTAAAACAAACGAGAGTGCTTTGTAGAGAAAGCACATTTCAAGGCATTTATGCAGGAATACTGTGAAAGAATCCACTGGAAAAGGGAGATACAAAACCCAAAAGCTGACTTTTCCCCATTTGACAATTTAAATAATTCCTATCATTGCTTTGCAAATTGTCAGTACTTTGAAGGACAATTATTATGTTTGAACTTTGGATTATTTTTTCCTTCTTTCATTTACTCCACCGCTAATGGACCCCTACTATGTTGCTTTCATTCAAATCTTTCTGTGATATTCCTTTTCTGCCATGCGCAGTGGCTGGCAATCTCTGTAAGAGAACTGGTTAAGAAAAGAAATAGGATAGGAAGGTAAACGATAAGGACGAAAGAGGGACCTTTGAAAGATCACATTCTGGAAAGTACCTGACTGAAACAAAAGGGAGTCATGGAGGTTACAGACAGTTTAGGAGCTGATTTTTTTAAAAAATAGAAAAAAATAAAGACAAATATGTCATATGAGGCAAAAATTCTTTTAGAGGAAATTTGAAGCCCAGACAGAGCCAAACAGTTAATTTGCAAAGACCAAAAAGTAAAATTTGGGTAGTTTGTAGAGCTTGCTTCAGGTAATCGGGCCTTACACTAGTTTGTGCCTCTGGGAATCTTATACTTAAGTCCAAATAATTTGTGACTGAACTAGTCAAGATTACATCCTCAGTACTAGAACTAGTAAGAGGATATTAGTATGCTCGATAGATAAATAATCTATCCTTGACAGCCTTGTTTATCTGATGTAAGATGAGAAGACTATTAGACCTATTCTGTATACGTATTTAAGAATTAAAAAGGAGTTCCTGCTGTGGCATAGTGGGTTAAGAATCTACCACAGCAGCTCAGGATGCTGTGGAAGTGTGGATTCGATCCTCAGCTGGGCTCAGTGGATTAAAGGATCTGGTGTTGCCACAGCTATGACGCAGGCTTAATCCTGGCCTGGGAACTTGCATATGCTACAGGTGTGGGCACTAAAAAAAAGATATATATATCTGTGAGTAGATATCTATGTAAATTAGCTGCAGTTATAATAAGTTGAAATTAGGGTTGCCAGATTTAGGAAATAAAAAATATAGGACTGCCAGTTAATTTGAATTTCAGATAAAAGACAATTTTTTAGTCTATATATGCCATATGTAAAAACACTATTATTTATCTGAAATTCAAACCTAATTGAGCTTCCTGTATTTTATTTGACAGCTCTAGAATATGGGAAAAAATTGGAGAATGATTAGGAGTTGAGATTATTGTAATTTCTTTGGAAAAGGCAAGGAAGGAAGAAAGAAAAGGAAGAGAGGGAAGAAGAAAGGAGGGGAGGGTATCCAAGGAAAGGGGGCAAACTATCTTCCTACTTTTCTGAGAAAATACAAGAAAAAGGATAAAATATTAGAAGATGAATACTGGACTATTTTATAATGTGGGAAATATTTTTCACAGTTGCTTCAAGCATAGGACTGAAGGTTATATTGAAAACAAGATTTAGAGCTTGATTCTATATTTTTAATTTATTGAAGTATAGTTGGTTTAAAATGCATTAGTTTCTGGTGTACAGCTCAATGATTCAGTTAAATATATACTATATACATTTTCATATTCTTTTTCATTTTAGTTTATCACACACAGCATATTGTGTATAGTTCCTAGAGTCTGATTATATTTTAATGCCGTTACTTTTTGGCTTTCTGATACAGCATATTTCAGATGTATGTAAAAGCATAACCTGCAGTGTAAAAAATACACGTTATCTCATCCCGGATTTAAGTAATTGTTACTATTTTCCATATTGCTTCAGATTGTTTTTTGTAAAATAAAAATTAAAACCAGAATTGAAAATTCTTCTATCCTTTCTTGTTCTGTTTCCCTCATTTTTTCATCAGACATGTCATAATTGTGAATTGTCTTCCTGACATATTTTACACAGTATAGAGCTTGTGTAGAAATCAGTAGTGAGCTGCAACAACCACAACAGCCAATAGAAAGGATCCCTAAGGACTTGAGATAGCACCAATGAAGTTTTTGACAGTTAATGTTTCATAATAAATACTTTTCTCTGGGAGGGCTTTAACATTCTTTTTTCTTCTTCAGAATGAATTTAGCTATTGGACCTTTTCTCCATGAACCTTAGGGTCAGCTTATTAGGCTCCATAAAAAATGACAGTCTTCTTTTTTACATTCTTTAATAAAATGCACACATTTTTGCTTATATGTTTTATACTTACTTTGTTACATTTATTCCCACATTCCTCAACGTTTATACTGTTATGAATAAGACATATTTACATGCTATTTCTAATTCATTATTGTTATATATGTGTCATTCTTTAAAAATCTTTAAAATTTTTTGGAGTTCCCGTCGTGGCACAGTGGTTAACAAATCCGACTAGGAACCATGAGGTTGCGGGTTCGATCCCTGGCCTTGCTCAGTGGGTTCACGATCCGGCGTTGCCGTGAGCTGTGGTGTAGGTCGCAGACATGGCTCGGATCCTGTGTTGCTGTGGCTGCGGCGTAGGCCAGTGGCTACAGCTCCTATTAGACCCCTAGCCTGGGAACCTCCACATGCCACGGGTGCGGCCCTAAAATGACAAAAAGGCAAAAAAAAAATCTCTAAAATTTTTTTAGTTCATTTACAATATTAGTTTCAGGTATACAACATAGTGATTCAATATTTAAACTTCTTACAAAATAATGGCCATATTTCCCTGTGCTGTAAAATATATCCTTGTTGCTTATTTATTTTGGACCTAGTAGTTTGTGTTTCTTAATCCTATACTCCTATCTTGCCCCTCCTCTCTTTCATCTCTCTACTGGTTCTACTTGTTTGTTGTCTCTATCTGTGAGTCTGTTTCTGTTTTGTTATACACAATTTTTAGATTCCAAATGTAAGTGATAACATACAGTATTTGCCTTTGTCTACTTTCACTAAGCATGATACTCTCCAGGTCCATCCACATTGTTACAAATGGTAGAATTTCTTTCATTTTATACATATTTATGTACGTATGTATGGATATGTATACATCTTCATCCATTCATCTGTTCGACACTGAGGTTGCTTCCATATGTTGGCTATTGCAAATAGTGCTGCTATGAATATTGGGGTGCACGTTTCTTTTCGAATTAGTGGGTTTTTTAGTTGGCTGTATACTCAGTAGTGCAATTGCTGGATCATATGGTAGTTCTATTTTTAGTTTGTTTGAGGGCCCTCCATACTGTTTTCCACAGTGGTTGCAAGGGTTTATATTCCTACCAAGAGTGTACAAGTGTTTCCTTTTGTACATATTCTGGCCAATATTTATAATCTCTTTTCTTTTTGATGATAGTCATTCTGCTGAGTATGAGGTGATATCTCATTGTGGTTTCAGTTTGCAATGTTGAGCAATAAGTGCCATTCTTTTATATGTTTATTTAGAATCCTGCAATTTTTCCTCAACTCTTATTAGATCTAATAATTTGATCTAAATATATTAGATCATATATTTTCTATGCAAATAATTTAGTTATCTGAGAAGTTTTATTTCTTCTTTATTTCTTTTCTTCAGAATCTTGCATTGCATAGGGGTTCCAGAATATGATGAAATGGAGATAATAAGTATCCTTGTTTTTTTCCTGACTTAAAGGGAATGCTTTTAACCTTTCATCTTTAATTTATGTGTCAGATTAATATTCTAATATTGCTTTGAGGTTTTTGTTGTTGCTGTCATTTTTTTTTTTTCTTTTTCTTTTTAGGGTCACACCTCCAGCATATGGAAGTTCCCAGGCTAGGGGTCAAATTGGAGCTTTAGCTGCCGGTCTATGCCACAGCAACACCGATCCTTAACCCACTGAGAAGGGCCAGGGATCAGACCTGCATCCTCATGGTTACTAGTTGGATTCTTAACCCACTGAGCCACAATAGGAACTCCTGATAGTTGGTTTTAAATATTCTGAAGTTATTTCTGGAGTGCTCTGAGCAATTGAAAATACTTAACTTCATCTAAGATCTACCATCCCCATTTTAGCAAAAATTTTACCAAATTAATGATTATGATTAGTAGTGTTTATATCTATTGACTGTTTAGAAATCAACATATTTGTCAACTTCTTAATCATCTTGCTTCTTGAATTCATCCATTTTTTCTAGTTTCTATTCTTACCAAATTTCATATTTCATCAAGGGTTTGTAAATAGCAAAATCTCTCAGGTTCTACTTGGATGTTTAAATTTTTTATTCCTCTTGAGTAGTTGTTTAATGAATTCTACACTAACAATTATTTTCTTCAGCACTTTGAAGCCATTATCCCAAGGTTTTATGATTATTTGTTTAGTTAGTCTACATTTTTCACTGGTTGCTTTTAAGATTTTTATCTTTAAAGTTCTGCTTTTTCACAACACTATAGCTATTTGTTCTACTTTTTCTACTTCATATTCATGCTACTTCTTTTGAGGGCTTAGATCTGAATTTAATTCCAGAAAAAAATTTGACATTTTTTTTCTTCAAATGTTGCCTCTCTACAATTCTGTAATTATTTCTGAAGAGTCAGTTGATACATTTCACTTTCTTGTTTTATCCTTCATTTCTCCTGACAATTCTGTCATATTTCCCCCTTTTTGTAGCTTTACCCGGTATACCCTGGATACCAAATACACTTTCTTTCTTTTTTTTTTTTTTTTTTTTTTTTTTGCTTTTTAGGGGCCTCACCTGTGGCATATGGAAGTTCTCAGGCTAGGGGTGGAATCAGAGCTACAGCTCCCGGCCTATGCCACAGCCATAGCAAGGCCAGATCCAGGCTGTTTCTGTGACCTGTGCCATAGCTCACAGCAATGCTGGATCCTTAACCCACTGAGCAGGGTCAGGGATCAAAGCTGCATCCTCATGGATACTAATCGGTTTCCTTACTGCTGAGCCATGGTTGGAACTCCCCCACAACTTTTCTAGATGTAGCTTTAGCTTTACCTTATTTGTTGTTTAACTTCTCTGTTGTGGGGTGTTTTTTTTTTTTTTTTTGGTGAGTGTGTGTGTATGTGTGTGCATGTGTTTGTATGTGTATATTTCAGTGCTTACATGTTTTTATTTCAAGGTTTTTTAATGTCCAAATCCTCCAATTTTATTAAATAAGGTAGTTCTTTTCTTCCATTATATTTTCTAACCTGTCTTTAACTTCTGTAATGATTACAATTTTAAAAAATTTATAGGTTTATTACTTGTATAGTTTCATATCTTGGGGTATTAAATCTCCTGTTTTGCCTGCTGATTCTCTCTCTTAGAAGACAGGTTTTTACCCCCTGCACTGCATGTATGTTTGGGGATGAGTTTATTTAATTTTTTGAGAACACTGTCAGCTAGATGTGTGTATGCACGTACACAAATTCTTGTGTTTAAAATAGTGAACACTTCATAAAGCCGTTTCTTTTTTTTTTTTTTTTTTTGCCTTTTGTCATTTTATGGCCGCGGGTTTATGGCCGCGCCCGCGGCATGTGGAGGTTCCCAGGCTAGGGGTCTAATCGGAGCTGTGGCCACTGGCCTGCGCCACAGCCACAGCAACGCAGGATCCGAGCCGCGTCTGCAACCTACACCACAGCTCATGGCAACGCCGGATCCTTAACCCACTGAGCAAGGGCAGGGATTGAACCCGCAACCTCATGGTTCCTAGTCGGATTCGTTAACCACTGCGCCACGACGGGAACTCCGTTTCTTTTTTCTTTTGACAAAGGTCTTAAAATAATTTTAGTAAATTTTCCAGTTTAGTAATCAAGCATAAAATATTTGGGAACTGATTTTGACGCTATTAATAGGGATCCTTGATATAAAGGTTAACTTGAGGAGATAAAAGTACTCTGCAAGTAGCCTGTCCGTAGATGCTATATATCTTCATGAACACCTCAGAGACTCAGGTTCATTTTCTCTCTACTTCACCACCCTTAATACACAGCTTACATCCTTTGACTCTTAGAGCTCAAACTATTGCGTCCCTCTCAAGAGAGGAGGCAGAGACAGTGGGAGGGAAAAAAAATTGTAATTGCCAGCCATCTAAAGAGTCTTCCAAGACATAATAGATAATTAGCCAGAACTTTTCAATTAACCACACCTAGCTGCAAGGTAATACCCCACCCACCCAGATATACTAATTTAACTAGAGGCATTCTCAACCCCAATAACACAGGCATCTTCTTAATAGGAAAGAGGGAGAGAATGGATATATGACAGATGCCAGACAATGTCTGTAAAACCTGATCAAGCAGATAAAATAAACTGGACTTCATACTCGTGTACTGCTGGTCTGCAGATTTCATTTCTTAAAAGTGATATTTTCTTCATCTGTGGTTCTAGGTAATTTGCAAGCTTAGCTGGAACATCTTAGGCTAGTGGGTGGGAATTTTCTAATTCCCTTTTGCACAGATACAGTAATTTTTCAGTGTTTTGTTCTAAATACAGGGGAATCAATTACAGACACTGCTTTCTTTGAGTTGTACCTACTTATTTTTCTCTGATTACATAGGAAAAGCAAATTTTGATACTGTGCTTTAACCAGTTTTTCTATTTAGTATGAGGTAGAACTATCCATATTAGCAAAAATGTAGTCTATTTATAAAAATGGACTTCTAACCTCAGGACACTTGTCACTCATCCACTCATGTATATAGTTTTAAATAAGTAAACTAAGTACTGGTGGTATCTCTCCCTCTGCAGAGAATATATTTGGTTGAAAAAAATTGCTTTTCACAGATAAATTCATGTATATTAAAAAGATATCTCTCGTCAAATAGCAGTATGTGGGAGTGTGGCAGTAGGGAGTATGGGCTAATTGGCAAAAATAAATTAGTGACTCAAAATATACTTGTAATCCCCTTAATCCTGATAAAGGAATTTAATAATAAAAAATGATAGGACTCATCTGCAATTCTCTATGACTACACCGTAAGTTAAGGAAAAAACACTGAAAAAATTAAAATATAAAGAGGGTTTAGATAATTTCATTAACTCGTATGACTTCAGGAAAGTCACTATGTTTTTCAGTGCCGTTTTCTCCATTTAGAAGATAGGATAAATATTTTCTTTTTTTCCAATTTAATTTTTATTTTATATTGAGGTATAGTTGATTTACAATGGTGTATTACTTTCAGGTGTACAGCAAAGTGATTTGGTTTTACGTTTATATATATACATATATATCTTTTTTCAGATTATTTTCCCATATAGGTTATTACAGAATATTGAGTGGAGTTCCCTGTGCGTCCATGTTGATTATCTATTTTATATATAGTAGTGTGTATATATATTAGTCCTAAATCCTCCTTTATCCTCCACCCCCCCAGCTTTTCACCTTTGGTAACCATAAGTCTGTTTTAGAAGTCTATGAGTCTGTTTTTGTTTTGTAAATAAGACCATATTTATAATTTGTAAGATTCCACATATAAGCGATATCATATGATGTATGCCTTTCTTTGTCTGACTTCACTTAATATGATAATCTGTAGGTTTATCCATGTTGTTGCCAATGGTATTATTTTTTTCTCTTTATAAGTGAGTAACATTCCATTTTATACATGTGCCACATCTTCTTCTGTTCCTATTGATGGACATTTAGATTGTTTCTATGTCTTGGCTATTGTAAATAGTGCTGCAGTAAACATTGGGGTGCATGTATCTTTTCAGATTATAGATTTCTTTGGATACATGTCCAAGAGTGGGATTGCTGTATGGTAATTTTTTTTTTTAGTTTTCTGAGGAACCTCCATACTACTGACCATAGTGGCTGCACCAGTGTATATTCCCACCAACAGCATAAGAGGATTCCTTTTTCTCCACATCCTACATAGCATTTGTTATTTGTAGACTTTTTTGATGATGGCCGTTCTGACTGGAGTATTCTCATTATGGTTTTAGTTTGTATTTCCCTCATGATTAGTGATATTGAGCATCCTTTCACGTGCTTTTTGGCCATATGTCTGTATGTCTTTGGAGAAGTATCTTTTTAGGTCTCCATTTATTATTATTATTATTATTGGTTACTGGGTTTTATGAGCTGTTTGTATATTTTGGAGATTAATCCCTTGTTAGCCTCTTTGTGAACATTTTCTCCCATTCTGTGGGTTGCCTCTTGTTTTGTTATGGTTGCCTTTGCTGGCAAAAACCTTTGTTTGCTTAAGTCTCAGTTTTTAATTTTTGTTTTGATTTTCATTATTCTGAGAGGCAAATCCAAAAAGATATTGCTGTTTTTTAGGTCAAAGAGTGTTCTTCCAAGAGTCTTGTAGTATCTGGCCTTATGTTTAGGTCTTTAATCAGTTTTGAGTTTATTTTTGTGTATGGTGTTAGAGAATGTTCTAATTTTATTCTTTTACATGTAGCTGTCCAGTTTTCTCAGCATCACTTACTGAAGAGATTGTCTTTTCTCACTTGTATATTCTTGCCTCCTTTGTCATAGATTAATTCACCATAGGTGTATGAGTTTATTTCTGGGCTTTTTGTCCTGTTCCATTGAGGTATATTTCTGTTTTGTGCCAGTACCATAATGTCTTGATTGCTATAGCTTTGTAGTTTAGTCTGAAGTCAGAGAGCCAGATTCCTCCAACTTTGTTTTCCTTTCTCAGAATTTATTTGGCTAATATTTCTGTATTTTCACACTTAAAATATTTACAATTCAAAAATTACTTTAACTCCAGTCAAAATGTTGAGATACTGTCTTGAAGTTAGCTATTTTGAAGAGGACATGATAACCTTATTATATTTCTATAAGAATTTTCTGTTAAACAATAATTACGATTCTCACTAACATCTAGAATTCCTACTAGCATCTAGAATCTTGTCAATATCGGAGAAAATAAGAAAGGCCATAGCAGAATTTACTAGCATCTAATATTTACTATGTTTAGATTTTGTAGGATCTCACATTCAGCACATGTCCTTCATTTATAGTAGTGAAGAAAACCAGAGAGAAAATGAAGGTGAGGGTTAGGGATTGAGTTTTAGAATACACTAATAATTCTATTTAAAGGCTTCTTGAAGGTTGCCATTTTAACCAATGGTTTAATTATTCAGGGTTTCCTATTAAAGAATCTAAAATGTTGGCATGCATGCATCTATGAGAGATACAGAAACAGCCATACTTAGGTAGACACACAACTGAGCGTTATGCTTTATCCTTCTATATTAGACCTTTCATGGAGTACTGTTCCTACGTTTGTCCCCAGAAAACAGAAATCTTGCTGTAACAGGATCTTTCAATTATAAGTAATAGAATATTAAATTAAAAGTAGCTAAGTAAAGGAATCATTACCTTATATAACAAGAAGACTCCTGGTAGGACCCTTGCCAATTATGTCAGTAAATAAACTAGATCATCATAGATCAAGCTCTAACATAACCAGAAATCATTTTAGTCCTTAGAATTGTCCTTTTGTGTTCATAGATCTTGTAATTCTGGGCCACGTCTAGTGAAAGAACAAAGAGGTTTTTCCCTAAGGGTCTCCTTGTGTCACAGAAGAAAATATTCTCCAGAATCTGCTCAGCAGAAATTCTCTTACCTCTTATTAGGCAGAATTGGCTCATATGCCCAAACCAGCTACTGGCAAAGTACAGTATGACTGATTTAGTCCAATCCAGGCTCACTGTCTTGGGAACATCAGTTTTCTTAGCAGGCAGATGAAGTAAATGGCTATTGAGAAGGCAATCTATACTGTCTATCATAGCTGTACCTACCCAGAGTTCTATGAAGGGTTTTTGCCTCTGACCTACATCCTCTGGACTGAATTACGTATAGCCACAGGGCCTGAAGTAGTCCATCTATAAATTGTCCATGTCTCTATAGGGAAAATACAAAATTATAATAAAAACAAAAACCCTGAGCCAAATTTCAAGAAATTTGGAAGGGGACATCAAAAACTGCTTCATTTGGTTACAAATGAAATTTGTGGGCATAGGTGGAACACCTGAGATAAATTAATAGTGAAGCACAAGAGTGAGAGGGTATAAATTTTTGCTGCTAAGGCCAACTAGACTGCCTTGATGCTCACTTGCTGATATCTGAGTCAGCATTTTCTGTATTTCCGTGAGAAATATGTCTATAAACCTCTTTTCCTCCAATACCCATTCTCAGACATCTGCTACAACCTTATCTGAGCTAGTTTTGAATTAGATTTTCATTTCTTGCCATACCTTTTTTCCTTTTACAACAGAAATAGGTACCATACACCTGCATAAAAAGTGTGGGACATTGGGGACTGATAATCAGGGCTATAGGATAATGAGATTCCCTTCCATATTCAAGGATGGGAAGATAATAATCCATGATATACAGAGGGAAAGCTTCTCATGAGGCATATTATGGAGGTGTGGGGAGGCAAGAGAATAAACCTCAGTCTTAGACTGTTTGGCTTGACGTGTGTTTGAAGCAGTCTTTCTATAATCTTTTTTTTTTTTTTTTTTTTTTTTT
>PVHT021183629.1:4315395-4328294 GCA_004024745.2 Catagonus wagneri | reverse complement strand
GGTCTAATCGGAGCTGTGGCCACTGGCCTGCGCCGCAGCCACAGCAACGCAGGATCCGAGCCGCGTCTGCAACCTACACCACAGCTCACGGCAACGCCGGATCGTTAACCCACTGAGCAAGGGCAGGGATCGAACCCGCAACCTCATGGTTCCTAGTCGGATTCGTTAACCACTGCGCCACGACGGGAACTCCCAGTCTTTCTATAATCTTGATGGAGGAAGACTTCTTTCTGTAGCCAACATGCTACAGCTGCCTAAAGATAAGGTCAGAAAATAATCTTAAAAGATATAAAATGGCAACACTAATTTATTTCCTAGCCATGGCATGTTTCCATGATAAAGGTGTAAACACAGATTAACAGAGATTTTGACAATTAAAATAGGACTATTTGAGAGAAATCAGATATGCCAGAGGAGTTGACAGCATTGTTGTTCTTACCATGCAACATTCAGTCTCCTATTCTTAAGAGCGTTTCAGTTTTCTTTTGGGTGGGATAGTTAGGTGAGGTCCCTTGTCAGGGTGGCATATGACACAAACTAAACTAATAAGGCCTTCTGCATTGACCTTATGTCATGAATAGAGTGACCAGAGGTTGTAAAGATGGATTAAGATAATTGATCCAAGATCACAAATTTTCTACTGATTCCAACTGCCTAGATCTCCAGAGCCGGTATGTTTCTTGTCATTTCTGAACCAGTATCTGAGGCTTTGATTTTGATTTTGGGAGGTGGCCATATTCTCCAGTGAATTATCTATTTGATTAAGTTGGTTTATGGTAGCTCAAATAAAGTTATTTGGAACAGGGTTTGCATCCAATGTGGAGAGAAGTGAATGGATTCTTGATATTTTTATGTATAATCTATAGTATTTTATGATTGGTTATAGGTAGAGGGTGAAAGAGAGGACAGTTCAAAAGCCATTTTCAGGTCTGAGCAAATGTGAGGGTAGTGACATTTACTGGGATAGGGAATAAGGAATAAGAAATAAATTTATTGCAAAAATTATGTTTAGTGATAGACATTGAGCTGTCTTTCCCACAATCAGTAGGTAATAAGCCACATACGGTCTGCCATTTAGTTGGGATTTTATAATAGGGATTGTTGTCAACTTCCAGAATGCCTTCACCATCCTGTGACTCCTTGACTTTTAAGGCAAGGCCTATTAAAGTAGGAAGATTCAAATGTACAATCTCTGAAATCTCCATTCCTAACATGTAGAATACTGCATTAAAAAAACCAAAACACCTCATGGAGTATTTTAGAAATTAATATAAATTAATATTTTAATAATATTACTATTTTAATAATATGTTTTAATAACATAAAAGACCTTAGAAATGAATGCATGATGTATCAGTTAAACTTTTATAAGATAAAATTGTATAATAAAGAACCATGAAAACCTGAGTGTCAAGTCAGAGTAATAATTTATTTAGGTCAGTAAGATGAGATTCAGATGATTATCTGGTCTCAGCTGATGTTAGCTGATACTATCTAAGAAAACTTATGGATCACAAGGTGACTTTGTTAATTTGGGCTATGGTGGCTTCTCATGTCTGGGTGGCATTTTGCTGTCAACTGATCAAGGGTACCCTAGCCTGGGATGACTGGGGAAACTCAACTCTGTTGTATGTATCTCATCCTCCATTGGCTAGCACGTGTGTGCTTTCCGACAGAGGACCAAGAAAGAAAAGTAAGCAGCAACACACAAGGTCTTTTGAGAGCTATGTTCAAGGCTGGGGACACCATCTCTTCCATTGCATTCTACTGGCAGTTCACAAGAGCATCCCAGATCCTAAGGATGGGAAAAAAAGACTATGTACTTTTAGTTAGAATTACAATGTTATATAGCAAAGGAAGACTGTGGATATAGGGTGGGATGGAGTATCAGGACCATTAAAAGAATTAGTCTATTGCACATGGCTTTTATCTCTCCTTCCCATTTAATTCATGTTGGCTAGTACAGAGGGCTTTTGGTATGTTGATGTTGATATATACCTAGATACAGGTATAACCATAAATTACAATGTAGTTATCAAGGTGTTGACCTTAATTCTGCTTCTCTTCTGGAAGTAATTTCCTTCTCTTCCAAATTAATAAGAATCACGGCACTCAGAACATGGTTATTGATTTTGATAACAGAGTTTTGTTTGTATCTATCAATCCTAAATTGTATCTATCAATCCAATTGTGTCTGTGACACAATTTAATTAATGAAGACCTTGACCACCCCACTACATTCCACTAGTATACATGATACAGGTTTATTGTAATAGTGATGCTAACACTGGCACTTTCTGAAGGACAAAAAATTGAAATCATCTGTCTTGGTAAATTATATGTGTCTAGAATGATGAAAATGATAAAAGATAAGTCTGACAAAACACAGGGTGCTGATATCTTGGTAGTTGATTGTGGCTCCTTGTTTTTAAAAGTTTGAATAGTATATTAGAATATTCTCTCCACAATTTAGGAATAACTTGCATAAATTGGGTGTTTTCTGACATATTCACCAAGTTAATCAGGCCTAGATGCATGTTATTTTCAAATTAGAGTAATATTTTATAAGTTGGAATGTCTAAGACTATAAATAAAAGGGTATCTTAACTCATTTTGTCCAGAAAAATAATGAAGTTTATCATCTCATGTGGGAATCTTAGATGGGTAGAGCCTCCAAGCTCTGCTCCTCCATGGTTCTCTAAACTCTGTCTACTTCTTGTGTGGTCATCTTGAGACCAGAGCTTGATAGATGCAGCAGTGTTTGATGTCAAAGACAAACATTGTCCAGAGATTCAAAAAGCAGGTAATTTTTTTTATTACTCAGTGAATTTTATTACACTTGAATTGTACAGTGATCATCACAACCAAATTTTATAGCATTTCCATCCAAAAGCCTCAGTGCATCCCCCCACCCCCCAAACTGTCTCATCTGGAAACCATAAAGTTTTTCAAGTTCTGTGAGTCAGTCTCTATTCTGCAAATAAGTTCATCGTGTCCCTTTTTTAGATCCCACATGTAAGTGATAGCATTTGATGTTGGTGTCTCATTGTCTGACTGACTTCACTTAGCATGATAATTTCTAAGTACATCCATGTTGCTGCAAATGCAGTTATTTCTTTCCTTTTAATGGCTAAGTAATATTCCATTGTGTATATGTACCTCATTTTTCTTTTTTCTTTCTTTCTTTTTTTTTTGCCATTTTGTCATTTTAGGGCTGCACCTGTGGCATGTGGAGGTTCCCAGGCTAGGGGTCTAATTGGAGCTGTTAGCCGCCGGCCTACACTGCAGCCACAGCAACGCAGGATCCGAGCCGCATCTGCAGCCTATATCACAGCTCACGGCAACACCGGATCATTAACCCACTAAGCAAGGCCAGGGATCGAACCTGCAACCTCATGGTTCTTGGTTGGATTTGTTAACCACTGCGCCACTACGGGAACTCCTATGTACCTCATTTTTATCCACTCCTCTGTCAATGGACATTTAGGTTGTTTCCATGTCTTGGCTATTGTATATAGTGCTGCAGCGAACGTTGGAGTACATGCATCTTTTTGAATCATGGTTTTCTCTGAGTCGATGCCCAGGTGTAGGATTGCTGGATCAAAAGGAAATTCTATTTTGAGTTCTGAGAAATCTCCATACTGTTTTCCACAGTGGTGGCACCAATTTACATTCCCACCAACAGTGTCATAGGGTTCCCTTTTCTCCATCCCTCTCCAGCACTTACTATTTGTAGACTTTTTGATGACAGACATTCTGGCTGGTGTAAGGTATCTCATAGTGGTTTTGGCTTGCATTTCTCTAATAATTAGTGATGTTAAACATCTTTTCATGTGTATTTTGGCCATCTCTATGCCTTCTTTGGAGAATTGTCTGTTTAGATCTTCTGCCCATTTTTTGATGGGATGGTTCATTTTCTTGGTATTGAGCTATAGGAGGTGTTTACAAATTTTGGAGATTAATCCCTTGTCAGTCAATTCATTTGCACATATTTTCTCCCATTCTGTGTGTTGTCTTTTCATTTTGTTTATGGTTTCCTTTGCTGTGTGGAAACTTTTAAGTTTAATTAAGTCCCATTTGTTTATTTTTGTTTCCATTGTCATTATTCTAGAAGGTGGATTTGAGAAGCTGTTGCTTTTGTTTATGTTGGAGAGTGGCCTATGAAAAAAGCAGGTAATTTTTATTGGTATCTTCTAAAGGGAAAGGAAATATTTTCTAGAAAGCTTTAGATACCTTTTTAAAATGGATGACAAGCCCCACCTTCCCTCTGCAGAAATTCCTTTGTGTTATCATCTTTTCAGGCATCAGTTACTGAGTGCATTTTGTGTGCCATAACGAAGACAGGCACAGTCCTCTTCTTATGGAGCTTATCATCTGCTTATTCCACTCTAGGAACAAAGTACCATCTTCTCACAATGCAGAGGTTCTTGTATTAACATACTTTAAAACAATTGTTAGCTTGTTGGGTAATGTGGGACTGAGTGCAAACAGATAATAAAAACCTATAACAAGTTGCTCATAGGTCTATACTTTCCCAATTACAATTTCACCTAAAATTTCTTTTTCTTTTTTTTTTTTTTTTTGCCTTATCTAGGGCCGTACCTGCGGCATATGGAGGTTCCCAGGCTAGGGGTCTAACAGGAGCTGTAACTGCCAGCCTTCATCACAGCAACACAGGATCTGAGCCGTGTCTGCAACCTACACCACAGCTCACAGCAATGCCGGATCCTTAACCCACTGAGCAAGGTCAGGGATTGAACCTGCAACCTCATGGTTCCTAGTTGGATTCATTAACCACTGAGCCACGACGGGAGCTCCTCACCTAACATTTCATCGGATGTTTCTTGTTTCAGTGTAGAGGATTTTCTGATTGCTTTACGTAATAGCTGGCAGTAGTTCTAAGTAGACTGCTAAATAATTGTAAGACCTATTGACTGTCTTATTTCAGGCTGCTGTAACAAAGTGCCAGAGACTGGGTGGTTTGTGAACAACAAAAAAATTATTTCTCACAGTTCTGGAGGTTGAAGTCCTTGATAAGAGTGCCTGGATGGACAGGTTCTGGTAAAAACTCTCTTCTGGGAGAGACTGCCTTTATTTTCTTGCATCCTCTTTGGAGTCTCTTTCATAAGGGCATTAATTCCACTGTGAATTTTTTGTGGGACAAAATACCATTGAAATTATACTTGAATTATGGTACAAAAGGGAAGTAGTGTTCTTAAGCAGAACCATAAGCAATATTTCCATTGTTCTATATCTAGAACATATTGTATAAATAGCCCACACCCATCCTCTAAGCTCTAGACTTGTATATCCAGCAGCATACATTAGTTCAAGATATCTTAACACTTCCTAAAACTCGTCATGTCCAAAACTAAGCTCATAATCTCTACTCTGTCTCCATATTCACTGCCTTAATGACAAGCATCACTTAAGCATCCCAACACTTAGGATCATCTTACTCCTCTCTGCACATATGCCTCATTATGCAACCTTTCATCTCCACCATATTACCACTCCATCACCACCATAACTTAGCATCTTGTTCCTAGACTTTCCCAGGGTCCACCTCCCTTCTTATTCTACCTTCAGAGGGACCTTTTAGAGACGCAAGTATAGTCATGTGCATGCCCTGTTGAAAACACTTTGATGAGTTCCTTTTGCTTAGAAAATGGAGATTAAATATTCTTAACGTGCCTGTAAGGCTCTGCAGGTTTCTGTCTCCATTTACATTTCCAGCTCCGTCCCACCACTCCTTCTCTTCTTCCTTCTAGTCGAACCCGCTCTTATTTCCAATTGGGTGTCCCTTCCATTGTGGAAGGGGCAATCATTTGTCTTTAGCAGAATAAAAATGCATTCTCTCTCTACCCACTTTCCTTTTTTAGACTATCATCTGTGGATTTAATGACTGCCTTATACACACAGTAATAGGGTACCTAAATTACCTCCATCAAGATATTCTCTCCTCTGTTGAAAGCAGTAAAGAAATTCATTGGCATTGATGGATTTGTTGACTTAATCAGGCACCGCATAATCCTCTAACGTCTAATTGATTATTTTTTTTATTTCTTTCATTTCCATTTCCCATTTTCACCCATTTAAACATTGGAAGTATATTTTAGTAGGTTTTTGATAAAATTTTTTGCAAAATATATTTTCTTTTGTCTCATTGATAGTACTAAATATTTGTCCTCCAATCTTATCAAAATGTGCTAAAAATATGCTTAATTATACTTTAGCAAGGCCTTCAGACACTGGTATGGCTCTTAGGGATATTTTCCTACACTCAAAGTGATGCCAGGGCACAGTTTAATTTCTTTTTTCCCTATAGTCTTGTCTTTCAACAGCCATTTTTCATTACTATCAATGTGTGTTTTTTTCTGCTTCTAATTGGCCTCCGTGTGTTTCAAGCTATTCTAAGTGAATGTATTGTCGTGGCTTCAAGGCTTCAAAACTTTCTTATTCTTGGCTTCAAAACTTTCTTATAAGTAAAATCTTACATTTTATGTCTTTTATTTGAGCTGAAAGGTTTAATTCATGATTTTCTAGTTTGTGTCTCAATTTGTGGTAGACTGATCTTCAAATAAATCAAACATAAAATTATACTTTTATTTTCTTAGCAGCACACATCTCTTTAAGGCTGGCACAACTGAGTGATAGATATTTTATATTATGGAAACTATCATAAAGTGTGATTATCTCTGAATAATTTGAATTTTTTTATCTGTATATACATATTTTAGAGTTAAAAAAAAATCAATCTCCAGCCAAATCAAATGCTTTTATTGTTCTCTTTATGTCACCCTGGTGCAGTTTGTTTTGTGAAATGCCATTTAACATAGTAAGATGTTTATATTGATAACTTCCTGACCATCTGAAGGAATTAAGATAGTTTTAAATATGACCCCATGACCTCCAGAGATGTCTCGTGTTGTTACATTTTGCTGACTCATTACCTTGGTTTGAGAATCCTGAGCATTGGGATCTTAAGTGAGAGAAACATCTATTTTTTGTTGTTGTTGTCACTGAAGTATAGTTGATTTATAATGTGCCAATTGCTGTTATACAGAAAAGTGACCCAGTCATACATATGTATACATTCCCTTTCTTATATTATTTTCCATCATGGTCTATCCCAAGAGATTAGATATAGTTCCCTATACTATGCAGTAGGATCTCGTTGCTTATCCATTCTAAACGTAAAAGTTTTTATTTACTAACCCAGAACTTCCAATCCATCCCACTCCCTCCCCTCTCCCTCTTGGCAGCCATAAGTCTGTTCTCTATGTCTTTGAGTCTGTTTCTATTTTGTAGATGAGTTCATGTGTGCCATATTTTAGGTTCCACATATGAGTGATATCATATGGTATTTGTCTTTCTCTTTCTGAGTTACCTCACTTAGTATGGGAGTCTTTAGTTCCATCCATGTTGCTGTGAATGGCCTTATTTTGTTCTTTTTTATGGCTGAGTAGTATTCCAGTATATATATATACCACATCTTAATCCATTCCGTCTGTTGATGAACATTAGGTTGCTGCCATGTCTTGACTATTGTGAATAGTGCGGCTATGAACATAGTAGGTGCATTTATCTTCTTAAATTGTAGTTTTGCCTAGGAGTGGGATTGCTGCATCATATTGTAGTTCTATATTAAGTTTTCTGTGGAACCTCCACACTGTATTCTTGGTAGTGGTTATACCAATTTACATTCCCGCCAACAGTGTAGGAGGGTT
The DNA here is from genome assembly GCA_004024745.2 of Catagonus wagneri. NCBI lineage: Eukaryota > Metazoa > Chordata > Mammalia > Artiodactyla > Tayassuidae > Catagonus > Catagonus wagneri. Next base: position 4,320,564 of record PVHT021183629.1, on the reverse strand, counting down.
CCCTTTTCTACGCACCCTCTCCAGCATTTGTTATTTGTAAACTTACTAATGATGGTCATTCTGACCAATGTTAGGTGGTACTGCATTGTAGTTTTGATTTGTGTTTCTATAATAGTTAGTAAGAAACATCTGACTGTTGATATAAAGGTTAAGAAAATGAATGAAGCATGGATGTTTACCTAGCATGTCATTGTTTCTATAGTAGCCCTGAAAATCAAAAGTGGGTACGTGTGGAAAATGGGAGAGAGAGGAGCAGAGGGGATTCTCTGTATTTGTTTTGAGAGTAATATGGTCACTCATTATTCAGTGTGTTTAAACTTTGTCTTGCATCCTGTCCTTTTCTTAGTCTGTCATCCTTCTGTCTTTATTCTCTTCTCCTAGTCTTTCCATCATCACTCTCCTCTTCCTCTTCTGTTCTTTAGCACCTATTGGCCCTCTTCAAAATGTAAATTAATTTGTGGACAAATTATGCTTGGAGAAAGCAGGAGAAAAACATTTGGCTCCTTCTCCCATTTTCAAGCCCTGGTGATCCCTACTGTGGTTTAATTTCATTTCTAGGATTTGGATCGATAAATTTGTAGGAAACACAAAGCCAGTTTTCTCAGTTTATTGACCTTCTGTTGAAAGCAGACACAATTTAGCCAACATCTGGACAGTATTTGTCAAGGCCAAGTGTAACGCAAATCCAGGCCAGAGAATGAGTTGGTGCATTTGATAGTTAAGTCATTTGATGGACTTATACATAAGATTAAAATGTAAAAATAAAAAAGCCAGCTGCTTTTAGTCCCATCCTAGGTTTATTTTCAGCAAGCATTGGTTTTCAGGGTGAACTGACATGCATACACCACATTTTCTTTCTTTTTTGTGCCTAGAGTCTTGAACTCAAGTTTCTTCTATTGACTGAACTGCTTACTTTCTTGGACACTAGCCAACTTTGGCAGCTGCCTTATCTCTTTCAAATGTTAGCTTTCTGTTTATTTACAAGGACCATTATAGATTGTCAACTCTCCGATTGACCTGGTAGAGGTGATAAATGGAGGGCCTTCTGGCTGCTCAGTAGCTTGGATTTGCTATGGAGGGCAAATGGGAATCAAGTAACAAATTGTTGGAAAGATGCAAACATGGATTATGAAAGGTCATTCAAGGGAAAACTTTTTTTTTTTTTTTTAATGTACAAAGCAAACAGTGTCTGAATCTATCAAGGTGTGCCAAGTATATGTGACCTAAATGGAAAGGGAGGCATTGATCTTTGGATTTGAAGCTCTTTAAAGGTAACGAGACATTTAGATTCCTCATTTTTACAATTGAACTTATGGACAGAGGTTGAATGGCACCTGACCTGGGGTGGGAGGAGACTTGCCAGCACATTGTTAAGTGAATATATTGTGCCTTTTGCCTTATTTGTGCCATTTATATCAAAATGAGTATGTGAGGAAATATAGACCCTAACTTCTTGTGGATATAAAGATAATATTAGCCATAAAGCAAATAATATGGCCCTTCAAATTCCTTTTGTATCTTTTCATGTTTCCTGATGTAAATTTCTTTCCACAGTGTCATTTAATTTCCGTCTCTCTCCTAACTAGTGTATGTGTAAGGGGTTACACATAACTAGACTTTAGAGAGAAGGTTCATGAAAACACTTTCCCATCATATTCCATTGTGGCAACACACCTTGAGAAGGAGCCAGACTGCTAAACTTAAGAGCTAAAGGGAGGACAAAGGGTTGTTCTGAAGGGGAATTACTGATTCCCATTTCAGCTTGGCCAGGATGGCCACGTCATCAAAGATTGCTGAAAGAGGTGGAATTTTTAAAAACTCATTTGCAGTTCACTTTCAAGTCTAGTAGGTCAAAATTTTTGACTAAGGTGTGCAAAGATAACTGGCTATTAACTCCTTTGATCAGAATCTAATCAGATGGGTTGTAAAACAGGAAACCACTAAAGTTCCCAAAGGAAGGATTTGATTATTGGGAAATGCCCTGGTGGATGACCTTTTCTTTAGCTTTTCTTCTTGGCCATCTTAAATAGATACACATTATTCTTTCAAAGTCTCCACAGTGACTGATTTGATTTTTATCTATTCTAAAAATATTTTCTCCCTCAGCAGAAGCCTAATTCTCATATTAAAGAAGACTGGAGAATAAAATGGCATTAATCTATTTCTTTGGGTAAGCGATTTTCTAACAGTGTGTGAGTTTTTTCCAGCATTTTATGAATGCCTTTACATTTACTTCTTTAAAAGCAAATGAAAATCTATTAATGAAAGAATTTGGTTAATAAATCAAAGAAACTTCAAGAAAATTCATATCCCTTTTTCAGAATCTAAAGCTGGGAAAATGTACTATAGCACATTACTTAGGTTTCTGAAATATTATTTACCAGTCATTAAAATTCAGGCTGGTGGTTTTTAAATTTCTAATTCCATGTTTCTTCTAGCCACGTTTATTGCTTGTCTAAACTTCTTTTCAAATTGGTAATCTCGATTACACTTCTTTGAATTTAACTGAAGACAAAATAGCTTGCTTTTGGATGTCTCCATGTAATTACAATTTAATTTTGTCTGGTTGATATGCTAAAGATAATGGCTTCTATTTTGCAAAATGTGACCTAGCTACATGCAACACCACGCCAGAGCTTATTTCAGATGCAGGAGCCAACTGTTCGCTCATTCCTGCAGAGTTCAGGCTTTCAGATTTTGGCGACATTTCCGTGTTTGAATGGAATGAAAATTTCCACTGGTCTCTATAAAATTCCAGCCTCACAACTCAGCGATGGGCATTGTGGATCGGGAGCAGGATGCTGTGCCTCTGCTGCCGGCAAAACTGCAGCTGAAACTGGAGAACACTTGATTTTTCTCCATATTCAGTCTGTTGTCCAATAAGAATATTGCCTCTTCTCAGTCTAATTATTGCCATCAACAGGGATTTTTGGAAGATATTCACTTGACTGCCCCTAAAAATATTAAGCATTACCAAACCCTCTCAATGAAAATGATAACATTCAAATCTGAAGAGTTGAATCTTTTTCTAACCTGAGACATTCACGGTCATTTCTTTTAGCTGTCATTGTAGATCTTATACGGCTTTTTGGTTTCTAACGTCAGGATTATCCTCGCTCGTTGAACATAGGTGGATATTTTATATAGATCTAGAAATCAGTGTTCCAGTTGGAATCCAGAGCAGCTGTTCCTATCAGGCAGTGCAGTGTTCCATGTACTGTAATGGGAAAGGCACCGTTTCCCCCTGCAAGAGTCACAAGATGGGCATTCTAATCCTGGATCTGTTAATTGACTCTGAGACTTTAGGCAACTGTCTTCACCTCTCTGAGTATCATGTTTCCTTACTTAATTAACTCTAAACATCATTTCCATAGATTTGCCTGATTGATTCTAGAGGAAATTAAAAATAATCATATGATGACTCACTTTGGAACTTCCTTATTGATTTATTTTTCCTCCCCTTAATGTCTACTTGAGGTCATTGCAAAAGAGGGAGCAACTTGGCAAAGGGAAGTTGATGAAATCAGTTAATAAGAAAACCAACAAATACATTGAAATGTGCAGATGAACCCATTTGAAAGTTTCCACTATCTTTAGGAGAAAGTCCACTGACTCATTTAAATACATGTGCCCAGATAATGAAGAAACAGGGTGGTCAAAAAGTAAAATACCTTCTCAATAATCTTAGTCAAATATCCAGAAAGAGAAACAGCTCTATATCCCAGTCTAAGGATCAGGGGAAAAAATTAAAAGTCCCTTAAAATACTGATGTAAAACAAACTCAAAATGGTATGTAAGAAGTTTTATTATCGTAAAATTATCCCATCTTGGGAGTTGCCATCGTGGCTCAGCAGTAACAAACCTGACTAGTATCCATGAAGATGCTGGTTCTATCCCTGACCTCACTTGGTGGGTTAAGGATCGGGCGTTGTTGTGAACTGTGGTGTAGGTCACAGATGCACCTTGGATCCCGAGTTGCTGTGGCTGTGGTGTAGCCCCGTAGCTACAGCTCTGATTTGACCCCTAACCTGGGAACTTAGATATGCTGTAGGTGCGGCCCTAAAAAGACCAAAAAAAAACAAACAAAGCTCATCTAATGGAAACTGCTTTAAGTGTTATGATTAGTTTAATAAATAAATAACTTTGGGTAATCAGTTGGGGAGCAATTTTTCTACTAATGGCTTAATTTTATAACTCCCCAGATTTGTTTATCTTCAGTCATGCATGGGTTACAATGAGAACATGAAACCTAGTTTATTTTCATGTATACTGTTTGTAACTTAATACTTTATCTTTCTATACCTCTTGAATGATTCTACTGCTTTTTCATCATTAAACTTGACAGGTGCCAAAATGATAAAAGGGCTAAAAATATGACCCATGTGATAATTGTTTTAGTCACACTAGCTTGACAAACAATGCAATAAAAATCATGGTTTAAAATTCAGCATAGAACTTGTGAAACATGTTATCAAGTACTGTATCAAATGCTTGAACATGTTTTTAATTGGCAAAACTTTAATGCCATTAAGAGTTTTGCATATGCTTCAGCTAGCTTTTGTGCAGTTGAGAAAAAAAATATCAATACCCATCTGTCACTATGAGTGGAGCACATATGGTAACAGAAGACCTTAAAATACATCAGATGTGGTTTCTATTATCCAAGTCACTTCAGCTCCAAAAGGAGTTCAGCCACCTTAATATAGCTTTGGCTATTAGAAGTTTAATTTTGCCAATTAAAGTTGTTATTTTGCATGTAACTATGACAATATTGCCTGTATTCCTTTGCTGTGTTATTAATAGTCATAAGTAGGAATTTTGAGCATGCATAAGTCCTTCTGTTCTGAATCAGATTTCTGTAATCCTAAAGGCAGTGGCTCTTCTTTCAAGTAGACGCACTCTGGATTGGTTAAGTGCTCAGTGTTGGCAAGGGTCCTTTGTAGATGCTTTCTGTCCTTTCTGGAACTTCCCTAGTTTGACTTTCAGAGGAAAGTGAAAAGAGAGAATTGAGTCAGTATCCCAGATATTTAAAGCCCCAAATAAAAACATGTAAAAAGGAAGATTTTTTTCCCTGACTTATAGAGATTTTGTAGAATCAGGACTCATTCATTTTTCTAATAAGGGGCTTCTTTATGGCAGGCACACTGCTAGATACCGGAGGAGGAGGAG
>PVHT021183629.1:4274993-4314395 GCA_004024745.2 Catagonus wagneri | reverse complement strand
AGGGGGGAGGAGGGGGAGGGGGGGAGGAGGGGGAGGAGGAAATAGACTCATGGCATCTACCTTCAAGGGCATGTAAAGATCTGGTGAAGAGGGGCAGATATATAAACTGTGCAGTATCTTATCCAAGTACCCCAGGCCCAACCCTACTTGGCTTCTGAGATGAGACAAGATCTCATACCATTCGGGGTGGTATGGCCATAGATGAAATAGCGCAGTCTAAATCCCATTATAGAAGTATCTGCAGGATGTCCGAGGAACACAACAGAAGAAAGAGTTGTAGAACAAAATCAGAGAAAATATTAAAGAGAAGGAAGGTTACATTGGGAGAAATGCTGCTAAAGTTGGCAGGAGGGACCCACAAAGACATAAACATGGGAAAGGGTGTCAGATTTTGTGGGAAGGTAAGTGGTTCGTTGGAGTAGGATATGAAGGGAGTAGGAAGAAAGGCTGCAAAGACGGCGGAGACTAGGCCTAAAAAGTTTTCTATTTCTAGATTTGGAACTGTAGCTTAAAGATATTAGGGATCTTTAAAGCACCCTTGAGCAGCCAAAGGGCAGAGTCACATTTCCGCTTTGTAAAAAGCACTCTGATTTACAGTGGTCTAATTGGAAGGAGCTGGGATTAGAGGCAGTGAATTTATTTTCAGGGGACTAAGAGACAGTGATAGTGTGGTGACAGAGGAGGGGATAAATCAGAAAAAAATAAATTGGATGATAGAATCTATTGGACTTGGGCTTACCCTGCCCTTCCCCCCCCCCCCTCCTGGTTGAGATTACCATATAATGTTTGACCTTGTCTTTGCTGTATCAACATAGACCCCCAGGCCTGATTAATACAGGGAAGTGGGAGTTGGAGTGGGGAAAACAGACACTACTTTTTTATACACCTTACAAGTTGGGTTAATTGAAGAAAAAAAATGCAGAATTTATAAGTGGTGCTATATTTCAACTACTTATGAGAAAGGACACCCCCCACAAATTTATGTTTTCCGTTATTTTGTAGCAAATTAAAGATGAAACTATCATGATCTTTTCTAAATCACTTTTCATTTTGATGGGGTTGAAGTTCTGTTGATCATTTTGAACGTTTATTCTCAATTTAGCAAAAACCACTATACTGACTCCTCTACTGAAGGGAGTCAGTCCTAATAAAGTAATAAAGTAAGAAATGGAATGATCATCACTATTAGTTAGGATAGGGGTTCGCATGCTGTCACCAACACCCATCATGGCAGTGATCTTCATAGTCCCAGTATAAGCGGTCCGGTGCTGGTTTAGAGACTCGACTGAATCAGGGACATACTTTCCTCCCTCTGCCAACCATACAGTGTTCCTTGGTCAGCGTGAGCCAAGCTGGTTCACTATTGCATCCTCATTCTGGCCAGTGGGAGGGTTTGCAGGACTACACCTCTCTTCCTTTGAAGGACATGCATCATTTCGACATCCATCCAAAATATCCCGTGGCCAGAAATTGATCACATGACCACACCAAGATGCAAGAGACAGTGGGAGAAGTGGTCATTTTTTTTTTCTGGGGGCACTTGAGCCCGGCTAACAATTATGTAACTTAGATGAGGAAAATGGATTTTGAAGGACAACTGGCAGTTTCTGACACAGTACCGCTCTGACGGTTTTGATTCACCTGTTCCAGATGGACTCTACTGCATCATGCTGCCCCCTCTTGTGACCTGGATTTCAAGAACAACCAATTCTTTTACAAAGACATGAATATTTATGATCTCACTGGTTTCACTAATTCAACTATCATTTAGTGAACACCTACCTTGTGACGAGTTATGCTGTACGAGCTGGAGATAAAAAAATAAGTAACACTGTATGGTTGGTGCTCTCCTCAGAGCCTGTTTCATCCCTCAGGGCCCCAGAGAGGCTGATTTCTGAGTCCTCCATAGAAGGCTAATATTCCCCTCGCCTTCCTTGCCTTTCAGGATTAAAAGATTGAGTTATGGAGATCTGAGTTCTGGTCTCTCTGGCATCAGGCCATTGTAAAAAGTCCTTTCCCTTCTGGCAGAAAACAGAGTCTGGCACTTTGCTGTGAGGCTTTCATTTGCGTTTCTAAGCCGATTGCCTAAAATTGAGACCTGCTTTCCGTGTGGGGACAGGGCCTCTTAAAGTGGGGGCTGAGAGGGTGGGCGGTAATCCCTGAGAAAGAAGGTGAAGCTTCATGCCAAACTGTTGGAAAGAGAAGAGAGGGTAGAGGGTGGGTGGGGGACCCTGTGTCCCTCTTTGATGTCCTCCCCCTTAGGGAGCCCTTGTTAGAGCCCATAGGGCCTCCTCTTCTCTGGTCCCTTGTAATTAGCTTCTCCTCTGTCACTGTCACTCCACTGGCCTCCCAAGTGTTTCGCCAGCCAGGCTTGCTCCCTCTCTATGGCCTCACGCTCTGTGTCCCTTCTGTGTGGGCCGCTCCTCCCTGAGTCACGTGGTTAACCTCTGACTCCCTCAGGTCTTCACTCACCTTCTCTGTGAGTCCTTCTCTGGCCATTCTTTCAAAATTGTCAGCCCTGCATCCTGATGCTGTGTACGTTTCCCTGCTCCCCGACGTCTCCTTCGCGCTCGTTACTGTTTACTTAATTTCTGCTAGAAACAGAGGGAAGTGGGCAATAAAAGACAGATAATTTCCGGGGGAGCAGGGATTTTTGTCTGTTTTTTTTCTTTGTTTTTTTTATTTTTTAGAGCTGTACCTTCGGCACGTGGAAGTTCCAGGGCCAGGGCCTGAATCGGAGCTGCAGCTGAGGGCTAGGCCACAGCCACGGCAACAGCAGAGCTGAGCCACGTCTATGACCTGTGCTGCAGCTTGTCGCAGTGCTGGATCCTTAACCCGCTGAGTGAGGTCAGGGTTCAAACCTGCATCCTTACAGAGGCTACGTTGGGTCCTTAACTCCCTGAGCCACAATGGGAACTCCTGTCTGTTTTTTTCATACTCTGTCTTTAGAGTGGTTCTTTGTACATCGTATATTCTTCATTAAGTATTTATTAAATGAACGAATAATGATGAAGTCCCTCAAGTCTCAGCTAGACAAATAGGAAGTAGAATCTCCTTCATTTAAATTGATCATACGATTTGGACAACTGGAATCTCAGTAGAAATTCTTGACTTTAGAATTGAAGACTCCCCTAAGCTTGTTGGCTAGTATAGAGAATCTCATACCTGAGTATCAAAGGGCATAAAGTCACATAGTTTATGATTTTTTGAAAATGAAGGAGATGTGGCCTTTCTTGCACCACAATGTTTTGAGCAAAATGTAACCAGTTCACCTCGAGTGTGCACAGAAGCCAGCCTCGCCTCTTCCTGCTAGTTCATGCCGGTGCAAGTATGCCTGGCAGTTTGGCTTGAGAATGGCATTAGGGACTTACCGTGGCGCTGACATGAGAAGCAGAAATGGCAAGTGCATGGAATTAGCACAGGGAGCAAAGGGTCAGTGTTTTAATACCAGCCATGACTTAGTGGATAAGATACTGTAAATGAGTACTGTGTGTGTGTGTGTGTGTGTGTGTGTGAGTGACATAAGAAACATACATTGTTTTGTGTGCATAATGGCCAGTGAGTTTGCTGCTTCTGTTATGGATGCTATTGGATGTGTCAGCACTTCTTCCATTCCTTTCTGCCTTGAGGTGTGTGGAAATTTCTCCTGTGCCATTCTTTACCTTGATAAAGGAATTGAAAATAAGGTCTCTTCTCTTTGCTTTTGACTTTTCCACTCATGTAATTGGTTTTCCTCCTTTGCTCAGTGCTCCCCATGGTCACATCATATTACAAATTATTATATAATAAAAGCTGTTGCCTTGTATTTTCTTCCCTGTTTCCTAGAGAACTTGGGAGAAATAAAAGGAATTGACCCAGGTTAAGATGACAAAAATAATTATTCTTTGTTTAAGAGAAAAAAAGCTTACAGTAATAGACTAATTAAGATTTATTTAATTTTGCACAGAATTAAAAAAAAACAGCTCACTGAAAAATAACATGAAATAGAATATTAAAATTCTCACTAAGTTAAAGGGTTAGAAACCACCATTTATTAAGTATGTATAGGGTACCATCTAGAAATTCAATAACTGAATTGAGGAATTGATGTTATCCTATTTTACAGGGAAAAAAAACAAGCTTCAAGGATGTTAGTAAATGCCACGGACATATTGGTAGGAAGTGGTAGAGGTTGGATTTGTATTTAGATGTGTCTGATTCCAACTAAGCTTTACTATGCTGGTTTCCAACTGTTTATAAATTCAGAATGTTCTTAAAATTTCAATACTGTACATTCTAAATTGAAAACTCTGTATTTCATGTCTAAGTAAGATCATCTTTTCCCTTTGCCAGAAATAATATCTTTGATTGCTCTACTGCTTGGTTTGTATGAATTGCTTTCCTTGTTTTCTCAATGCCATGCAGGGATTGAAAGTTCCTTGCTGTTAAAAACAGAGATGAGTTACCTCATTTTTGAAATGCCTACACTGAGTGAGTTTCAAAAGCAAAAACATGTCATTAGGAGCTCAGGCTCTGAATCTGAATTTCATCTTCTCGGCTTACTTACTGCATAATGGTGGCCACATTCCTTAATTATGCTGTGCCTCAATATCTTTATCTGTAAAACAGAGGTAATATCATCAATATAAAGATTAAAAGAGTTAATGTGCTAATACGATTAAAATGATTTTAAACGGAGCCTGACACACAAACATCAGCAATAAAATTTTTGTTTCTACCCAGGCCCGGCAGTCATAAAGAGACAATCATTTTCATTTTCTAGAACATAGGTTATTAGTTTCACAAGGATCCTTTCCTTCCATGTCTTCCTGTTAACTGTCTGCTAGGGTGACACCAGCTGGGTGTGGTGCTTTTGCACTGAAGAGGAAGACATCTGAAAATAGGGCTGTCTGTCTCTTTTATTTTTAAATCCATGCATTTGTAATGAAAAAAGCAAACTGATCATCCTTGGAGTGTCCTACCAGACCAACTCAGTATTTTGAAAATTGGTCGGTACAGCAGCACATTAAAGGCTTATCCTTCATTTCCTATGTGAACTGTCCTACTAGATAACCAACAGTAGAAAAGTAGTTATTTCTTTTCACAGAAGAGCACATGGGTCTAGGCAGTGGACATCAATACCCCTAAGATCAAAGAGAGACAGAAACAGATAGATTGATTATGTAATTCCATTTAGATGAACATACCATCAATAAAATAGTCTCATTAAAAACAATAATTTATGGAGTTCCCATCATGGCTCAGCAATAACAAACCTGACTACTATCCATCAGGACATGGGGTTCAATCCCTAGCCTTGCTCCGTGCATTAAGGATCTGGCGTTGCTGTGAGCTGTGGTGTAGGTTGCAGACACTGTTTGGTGTTGCTGTGGTTGTGGCGTAGGCAGGCAGCTATAGCTCTGATTTGACCACTAGCCTGGGAACTTCCCTTTGCCACGGGTGCAACTTTGAAAAGAAAAGAAAAGAAAAGAAAAGAAAAGAAAAGAAAAGAAAACAAATCCCTGTAATTTAAAGAAAGGGGCATAGGAAAAAACATGTAAATCTACACAGAAGGAATATAATCAGCACAATGTAGAATGAGGAGACCCCCTTCTAGGATAAATACTTCATTTCTTCAGTAAATAAATGAAGAAATCCAAATGCTGGGTTTTGATATACTACTGATCTGTCAATTTTCTTAAGTGTAGTGATGATAAATGGCAGTGCTTTCAAAAAGAAAAAAAAGTCCTCCTCCTTTCTTTACAGAATAAAGGGTCTGATTTCCAAGACTTACTCTAGGATAATGTGGGAGGGGGAAGTGGGTATGAGAATGGGACAGGAGTCATTGTGAGTTAGTTGAAGGTTGTGAGCACTGAATGATGGGCGTGTAGAGTAATCAGGATTTCATTATACGGTCTTGATTTTGTGTATCTTTGAGGTCATCCGTAATTTTTTTAAAATATTTCTTTAAGTGATCTTTTAAAAACTTTAGGTTTAGACCAGAAAGCATATGCAACTTAAAAGATTTGAAGGTATTCACTTGAGTGTTACAGTCAGTTTGAGTGTGGTTACAAACCCTAAATTGACTCAAAAATTAGGTAGTTATAGGTTTCAAAATAAGGACTCTATGGCTTTCTTCTTTGGATTTTGAAGTTGTTGATGGAGCTACCATAAATGGTACAGACCAGTAGGTATGACAGGGAGCTGTTGGTTATTTAAGAAATCTCAGCAAGCTGAGGCTATTCTTTTAGAAAACAATCCTGGAATTCGCTGGTGGCCTAGTGATTAAGGATCTGGCACCATCACTGCTGTGACTCAGATCACTGCCACAATGCCTTGGTGTGGGGGTGAGCAAAAAAAAAGAAAACAATCCCTAAACCGAATCAAAAACATATTTTCCCCTAGTGAATAAAAAAAAATTAGAAGTAATAAGTATAGAACTATTTAAGAAAATCAAATGCATAGTACTGATATTTTTGTATTAAAAAATCTGAGCATATTTCATTCTTTTAAGTCTTACAACATTTAAGAGAATTGAGCCTATGAGAGTAATGGGTGAATTTATAATTCCATCTGAACGTGTTAATTGCATAATTGTTTCACACTTGTAATTTTTAGTTCATATCTTTTTAAATCTATTCAGTTTGGACCTTTAACAAAGTTTGGTGTTCACCATGGTAGGAGTTTAATTTATGAGGGTTACTATACTAAAATGACTAATAAAGTTTTCCCAATCAGGCAGCTGAGGAACTTAAATAGGACATATTCAATTGATAAATCCAGTTTAATATAGTTGATATATATATATTTAAGTTTTGTAAATAGGACCAAATATTAACCAACTCTCCCTGGTAAAATTGTTGCCAAATCTGCGACACTTAATGAATAAGATTTCTAGGTGGAGATTAAAAGCCTAAAAAAAAAGCTATATGTTTTAAGTGTATAACGTTAATATTTCATGTATTAATTTTGAAAACAAAGTAACCTTTCATTAGTGGTTACACCGTACAAGAAGTTAGAAGCAGGGTTTTCTGTGTGCCAAACCAACGCACACACACACACACACACACACTTTAAAAAAGAGAAAAAAAAGCTCGAATTTTAAACTAATGAATTGCTCATTACAGTCGTCAGTACCCAAAAGTTTAGTACATTGACCAGATGTGAATTTTGGGAGCCCTGATATAAGAGACACACTCCTGAAATGTCACTTTCCGAGGCTGTCAGACGAGGCAAGGGCAGGGGCAGGCGGGCGGCGGGAGGGCTCTGCATTAACATATTTCCTAGACGCTCCCTCTCCTTGGTCCAGCGTAATGGATGCCTCCCAGCTCCCTGCGGACTCGGGAGCCCATCAGGCCAGAAGCAGATTAAAGCTCACACACTTCAAATTGGCGGCTTGCCGCGGCTTGCCAGAAGGCTAGAGTTCAGCGCGCCTTTAATAGAGAAGTCTCTAAGCCTCCTTCTCCCCATCTCCGTTTCGCCTTGCTGTAAATGGAAGTCGCACTCTTGCATCTCTGGGTCGCCCCCTGTCTGCCGATTGTCCCGCGGGGTGGCGGCAAGGGGGTGCCCGAGCTGGGGAATGGCAGAGCCTGGAGAGAGTCGGGGGTGGAGGACTCCGTGCCTGGGCGAGCGTCGCCCCTCCCCAGCCAAGCCGATTGCGCTGCGCACAGGGAAATGTCAGCGAGGACTGATTTATAAGGCCGATTTACCTTCTGGAGAGTGTAATTATGCTCATAGTTAAGAATTAATCAGGTGAGAATTATGGAATAGTCATTCTCCGGACTTTGAAGGACAAACTAAGTGGAGACCCACTAGGGCAGCTGCAGCGCCTCCCTGGCGGGTGTCCTGTGCCTCCTTCCTTGTCGCAGGGCGAGATTTCTGGGCTAGCAGTCTTCTGCTGTCTTCAGGAAGATGATTCCAAGTCACCCAGCTGAAAAGGTGGGGAGAGGATTTTGTGAAAAGAGGAATTCGCAGAGACTGGATTATCTCTGAATAAGGATTTGGCTGTTGTTTCCTGTTAGGATTATTAGTTTAACTATATTAGCTTACTCTGTGGAACAGTCAGCATTTCAGAAATATTTTCTTTGTTGTTTTCGCTAATTATGTATTCCCTTCACCTCAGTAATACCGCTTGCAGACTTTCACGTTCAGAGGTGTGTTCTTTTTAGATGAGGAAGGAGGGTTTTTTTTGTTGTTTTGTTTTGTTTCTTGGTCCTTTTCTTTGTAGGCAGGGAATGTTCAGTTAGCATGTTTTTCAAAGTGTCTCAGCACCTGCCTCTCCACCCACACCTTTCAAAATTGACATTTCTTTGGGGGTCATGGTAGACTACTTTGGATTATCTCTGAGGAGAATCTCTTAAGACTGTCTGAGAGTTCCAGAGTTCCCACAGTGGTGCAGCGGGTTATGGACCTGGTGTTGCTGCAGCTGTGTAGGTCTCAGACGCCACTGGGGACTAATCTCTGGCCCCGGGGAACTTTCGTAAAAAGAGGAATAAAAAAAAGGAATTTCTGAGAGTCCCATGACAGTTTCCAGTCCAATCACATATCCCGTGACTATTAAATTTGGCAGGAAAGTGGCTGCAATAGAAGCGAAGCGAGGTACAGATTGAATGAGATTACCAGGGTATCTGAAAACATGCTACAACTTATATCATGTGATACCATAATTTCACCACTATGTTTCCTAATTGGAAGAGAGGCCCCCCAAAGGCCCAATTCATTAGCCATTCAAGCATGTACATGGAGCCCAGAATGAGGTTTAAAATAGTCTTTGTATGCCATCTTCTGTCACCCCCTTGGCCGCCTATCCTATTTCAGTTCTGGTTGGAAGCCTCCATCCTCTGATCTGAAAATGCCCTCTATCTCAGGGCTATGGAGATTCTACTTTGAACCAAGAATTTCTGCTCCCTTTCCTGATGGCCTCAGGGTTTTTATTCATGTTTTACTTGAGCTAGTTGTTTGTCTTTAAGCTCCTACTTGCTCCAGCAGAAGTTGGATCCTGGGAAAAGAGGGGGAGGGGAAATGAGGCAAACCCTGTGACTGCCCTAAGGGTGTAGCATTAAGATAGTCAGACTTTTCAAGGACCAAATTAACAAGGCTGTCAGTTTCTCATCTGCTTTATTATGTTCAAGTAAACCATTTTAGGAAGGGAAACTCTTTCCCACATGTAGTGTGAATGAAAACCAGATCTACAGGTAGTGAAATTTACATAATGGTACTCCAAGTCAGCTGCTGGGGCCACAGGCTTGTCTCTGATTTCTCAGAAGGGAAGGTAGAAAACCCATTACGGCTGCTTGCTTTCTACTCAACTGTAAAGCTTGGTGGGCTGCTTCGCATCTCTCCAAGTGCCACGTTCCCCCAATCTTCATCCTTCCGCGAGTCCTACAGAGATCTCAGGGTTAGAGGGAGGTGAAGACACGTTCTTCACAGAGAGCTTAGGTACCAACAAAAAATATGTCAGTAATTCTTATTTAAGCAGAACTATGAAAAAATTGTTTCTCTCTCATCATTCTTGTCCATTCAGATCATGGCTTCCAACCATCAGTGTGTAACTGATTTTTTCACTTACAACTATTGGTCTTTTCTATGCAGGCAGGAACCTGCACTCTTAAATTAATTGGCCTGGTGGGAGAATGGGAACAGCCCTTTACCAGAAGCCAGGAGACAGGTTCCACTTCTGGCCCTGCTCCCCAACAGCTGGCTGGCCTGGCGTGTCATTTACCTTTTCAGACCTTGATTTCTGTGTATGCGTAGTGAAGGAACTGGACTGTATCTGTCTTTCCATAAAATGTGATACTCGTGAAAAGGCAGGCTTGGAAAATATGGCATATTTTCCTTCTCTGTTCTTAGCAACCCACTATGCACATGGACGCCCAGTTACAGAGAAATCTTTATTTGGTTTAACCAACAGATTCCTCATCCAGTAGGATCAGAGAAAACCCTAACTTTTTTTTCCTTCCTTCCTTTTTTCTTTCTTTCTTTTTATATATAGTTTGTTTATATTATGCAGAACCAGCATTCTAAGGATTTCCTTGTGGGAAATGCTGGACTAAATGAGCTTTATGTTGCTTTTTTTTTCCCCCTCTACATATGGCATCTAGACCTACTCAAATGTTACCATGCAGAAACCACAATATATTGTTTTAATTATTGTTTAATTATTATATAATTATACTGCTTAACAAATTTCCTCAGCACTAATTAACAATGGACTAAAACAAACAACATAAAATGTGTTTTTTAGCCCAAAGGAGAATCATCGTATTTATTTAGCATTCTTGGGAAGTGGGGTGATATGTATTTTTAAAAATCTATAACTAGAATTTACCACTAAATTCCAATAATGCTGTATTTCTGCTGTTCATTTATTCACTCATTCAAAGTCACACAGAAGTTCTTAATCTTCTGTTGTGCCTAAACACCATTGACTGTCTGAGGAATCTTTCTCAAAGCAATTATTTTTTTAATGAATCAACTATGTATATATGTGTGTGTGTATATAGATACGTGTGTATATAGATACATATATATATGATTACAAAAGACACTTATTAAAATATATTTATCAAAATATTTTAAACAATTTTATGATATATGTGTGGTTATTCATTAATGCATCAAATGACAAGATCTAGCAGGAGACCTAGTAAGTGCAATAGTTTTAAAATAATAACGAAATATATTTCTGTAACAATTGTACTGTGACAAAAGCGATAGATATGGAAAGAAAAAAATCATAACAGCATGGTGTCTGTTGCAGATTTTTTTTTTTATCTTTTCCAAAGATAGCCACAACAAAGATGCCTTCAGAGAATGCTGGCCTGAAGCCATGGAGTTATCCCTAGCCTTTGAATCTTCCTGATATCACACATGTCATGAAGCAAAGAAACACCATCTTCATTGCCTTCTGTCCAAATTCCTGACCTACAGAATAATGAGCTTAATAAAATGGTGTTATGCCCTATGCCCTAACGTTTAGAGTGCTTGCTTGTTATAAAGCAAAAATGGTCCTAAAAGCACTATAATAAGGGATTAGTAAAGTCCTAATAAAAGTGCTCCTACCTGCAAATTCAGTGTCAAGACTGAGGGACAGAGAGAGAGGACTACATCTAGCTTTCCGATTTGAGCAACTAGATAGATAGTGTTACAATTCAATGAGGCGAAGAATGGAAAACTTTTAAGGTAAAGAAGGGTAAAGCTTCATTGGAACATATTTGGAGTTTTTTGATGCTTGAGGCCATTCAGATGAAATCTTGGGTTAGGGACAAGGCTTGGTGGTAAAAGCCACCAGCTTGGAGGACTTCACATAGCATATAGAGAAAATAAGGGGGAAAAAACATGGTTGAGAGTAAATCCAGGAGAACCAAAATGTAATGGTGCAATGGATGGAGGAAACATGGAGAAGGAAAATGAGATGTGCTCAGTGTAGAGAAGAGTCAACTAAGAGAAAGCGATGCCATGATGTCTTTGAGAGTTTCCAAGGTATAATGACCTCATCTTCATAAAGATTCAGGTTAACTGTTTTTCTAGTGAGTCCCCAAATTATGAATAACTTAGTATTAATGAGTAGCTTTTATGCATGCAATTGATTTAGGGGCAGAAAAGAAAGACTGAGAATTATAGCCATTAAGATTAAAATAAGTAAGACAGGAAAATTCTGTTAGCTCTAGCAATTAAAATAGTTGTAAATAATCTATAGTTCTTTTCCTTCTAAGAATACTCAGAATGTAGTCTAATTTTTTCAAGGTGACTCAGGGCCAGTTTTATGAATGGAAGACAGTCAACCTTAGAATAAATGATGACTTCAGGGGCAAGTTGTTGGAGGGATGGCTTAGTTTTCAAAGAATTCCCATTGTTCTCTAGCTGCCTGCTTAGTGGTTTTATGCCCCCTCTCTCAGGGGTTATTGTGGTTTGCGGTCTCCCCACACTGATTTTTTTTTCTCTTTGGTGGTTTTACTCTCCCTTCTCTTCAGGCATTCCTTCCAGCTGTCTGTGGGTCTGCTTTCACTGTGTCTGTGACTCCCTGTTCCCCATCCGAACTGCTGTTAGCTGTCTCAGTGCCTTCTCTCTATTCCCTGTAACTATTACACTAGTTTCCTATGGCTGCTGTAACAAATTACTGCAAACTTAATGGCTTAAAGTAACACAAATTTCTATTTTCCAGTTCTAGTGGTGAAAAGTTGGAAATGGGTTCCCTGAGCTAAAAAGCAAGGTGTTCACAAGACTGCATGCTTTTATGGATGGACTAGGAGAGAATGTGTTCCTTGTCAATTCCAGCTTTTACAAACCACCCCCCATTCCTAGACTTCTTGTCCTCTGCAGGCATCTTCAAAGCCAGCAAACCTAGGCTGAGTCCTTTTGATGTTGCTGCCTCTCCAATTCTCCCATTTTTGCCTCTTTCTTTCATTTAGGCTTTGTAGTTAGGTTGGGTCTACCAGGATAATCCAGGATAGCCTCCCCATCTCAAGGTGAGTTGATTCACAGACTTCGATCTATCTGAAATTTTTGTTTCCCTTTGCCTAGTAACATGACATATTCAAAGATTACAAGGATCAAGATGCAGATGACTTTGGGCTGGGGGTGGGGCATTATTCTGACTCTCTTACCTAGGAAAATACTAAAACATTCCAAGAAAAATACGATTACCAAATAATGTGTGTAAAACGAGCCCAATGCATTCAGTATCTCAGAAGATTATAATTTGGTAGCAGCTGTTTTTCTTTTTTTACTAGTTTTGGTGGCTTTTTCTCTTCAAACTTAAAAACTTCCGGGAGGTTAAGTGTGCTGAAAAGTGATCACAAGATCAGAGAGACAGAGGTTTCTCTGTATCAGTTTTTATATTGGACCCGTTTTGGAAGATAGTAAAAGGATTATTTCAAATATTCAGCCAATGATAACAAAGTAATTGTAGATCTTAGTGCGCCTAAGTCTCTCTATGATGTCTAATTTGTGGCCTTTTGAAGTAGATTCCACAATCCTAAGTACCAAGGTCAACCTGGAACCTTCAGGTTGTCTCTAACTTAGAATCTACTTTCTCAGAGAAGCAGGCATAAGAAGAATTTTGTTTTTGCTAGATTTTGCTTTCGGGTTGAGGTGGGAGCAGACGTTTATAAATCTCTTGAACTGCATTGTTATTAGCTATTTATTTAACTTTGCATACTGTACTTAAAGGCAGGAATTGTGACTTGCTCAACTTGATTTCCCAATCTTGAGGCAAGCCCTAAGTAAGTTTTTTATTTGAAAGGGTAGTAGGAATAATAGTCCTTAACAGGGGGAGGTTGGTTGGGAAGATCATAGGGTACACCACGGTAGCATTGGAGGGACAGTTCCATGATAAATTAGTTTGCCCCCTTTGTGAACAAGTCTGGGATCTTAAAGCACGTGGATTCAGACCCAGGCAGCTACAGGGCTAAAGCTCAGCTGGATCTCCCCTCGAGACACCCAAGTGGCCCTGATAATGGTATAGGTATGTGTGTATTAAATGTGGCTAAATTACATCAGTTTAAATATAGATGGCATAGCATTGTGTAAAGTGCTAGTTTTGCATCAGACAGAGCAGGGTTTGAGGCACTTACTAGGCTGTGCCATCTTATTGTCTCTGTGCCGCAGGGCTTGCCTCAGGCCTGGGAGATCTGTTATATTTGATCTGAGCCCCAAGGAGTCTGAGGCCTCACCACGTCTACGTTTCCTTCTTTTTCCTTCTCCTTGGAGTAAAAATTTTCATTATAAAGGCCTCCTTCCTGCTACTTACTCTTCCAGATTTGGTCCCTCTTTTTCATTCCAGCACCGACACAGGCACATATGCCCACACACGTATTACTCCAGAAGCAAGCATATTTCTCAGTGTAAGAGTCATGGCATATCAATTCCAGAAGAGTCTACCCAGGGTACACACACGTCTACTCTTTGCAAAATCCCACTTACCGACCTCGTTGCAGTGTCTTGAAATCACAGCCAAACTTTACAGTCTTTAGAGGTCATTACGTTTATGGTATGATTATTTATTTTTTAAATCATAAGTTGAGACGGCATCAGATGTCATCTGGAGTAGTAATACATATCCCACTCACTTTCAGGAAAGTAAAAACTTGACAGGTGTTTGGCAGCCTTCAGAGACCTTTAACATCCTCTTTGTTTTCTTCCTCTTCATTTCACAGAGAATGTTTGGCAAAGCTTGAGAGCATGGATCTAAGTTTCTCATTTTACTGTGGAGAAAACTGAAGTGCAATTTAGGACTAAGGCTCGGGTCTCCTGGGCTGGCCCAGGCTTTCCCCTCTGAAGCGTGCTGCCAAGCCCTGGAGAGGGAAAGGATGCTTCACTCTGCTCTTCAGGGTCTCCCCTGTGTTCTGGGGAGAGTGACCTACCTGATCCCTCTCATGATTAATGTGGTTTCTGAAGCATGAGATCTGATTATGACCCCATGTTGTTATATTTAATTACAAATCTCATTACGGCCCTGGCCATAACACCATGTAGCCCTCACTGCAGTCACCTTTGCCGATCTGACTGCCTGAAGGTCCATCTCTATGATTTACTCTAAATTGTTTTAGAATCACAGACTTCTAGAGCTGGAAGGGAGGTTAGAGATCATGAAGTTCAATCCCCTCATTTTGCAGATAAAATTACAGAGGCCCCAAAGAGAATAAGTCATCTTCCAAAGGTCACTTAGTAGATGTGAGGTTGGAATGCGGGGCACCTGATGCCCGGGCCAGCGACGGTTCTCACTATGCCACGCTGCTCTGCCAGGCAGCACAACTGTAACGCCATCTCCTTACACCCTGACTTTGTACCGTGTGACAGCTTCCTAACTTGCAGAGGTTGTATTGTACTGTTTTTCCCAAGACAAAGTGAGTCGCAAATTATATCATAACTGCAGAGTTTGGTGGCAGAGGATGCTTGGTCCGATTTTTCAGCCTGTTGGTCCTCAGTTTTAGTTTCATAGCACAGATGCAGACAAACCTACTCTCTATGGAGAAAGACCTATTTAAAGCGATAGCTAGGTAAATATAAGCATTGTCAAACTAGTTCACATTCAGACATGGGTAAGGAAAGACTTGATTTGAAAACTATTGCTATAGGAGAATGCTCAGACCATAAAATCTAAGCATCTCAAAGATAAGATACAAAATGGCTTTTCTTTTATAGAAAGGAGTAGACAAGCTAGCAAGAAGTGGGTGGGTGACACAGTGGGTGGTATGCTTGTCAGTTCACGAAGGAATGTCAGTCTTTGTAGTCAGCTAATTTTCAGGCGGGGTCCTTAACATGATGCTGGCTCAGACTGTGGCCAGAAGTAGCCTGGAAGTTTGGACAAGTCAATGTAGCCAGTGTTTTGCCCTGATTGTGGTGAAAAATAGTCCAGGTATTCACTTATAAGACAAGAATGAGAATTTGGAGGGTCTGTGTCTAGCCATCTGTGCGAATCCTTTGTAAGTCATGGGGAAGAGTATTATTATTATTATTTTTTATAGTAAGCCATTTTGTTTTTTGTGCACCACAAGGAGGGTGGGTACTTCTTTTTTTTTTTTTTTGGTCTTTTTGCCTTTTCTAGGGCTGCACTTGTGGCATATGGAGGTTCCCAGACTAGGGGTCTAACAGGAGCTGTAGCTGCCGGCCTTCACCACAGCCACAGCAACGCAGGATTCGAGCCGCATCTGCAACCTACACCACAGCTCACGGCAATGCCGGATCCTTAACCCACTGAGCGAGGTCAGGGATCGAACCCGCAACCTCATGGTTCCTAGTCGGATTTGTTAACCACTGAGCCACGACGGGAACTTCGGGTGGGGACTTCTTGACCATAGCTCTTTTCCAGGAGCACAGGCTCAGGTAAAGTCCAGCATTAATGGTGCTTAGTGATTTCAATAAAGTTTTCTCATATTGCATGCCCAGCTTTCTGACTTTCTTCTTCCTTTTGGACAGGGGAAGGTTTTAGCAGGTCTTGCATTATATCAGAGAGACTTAATTTACTAATCAGCATTTGACATATCCTTCTTCGCTGTCTTAAAATGGGGCTAAGCACCCACTTATGCTATGGAGTCTACTTTTTTTTCTTCTCTTTATGGGTACTGAATAATGGTTAGAATTGAATGGTGGTGGTATTCAGTAGATGGGCTCCTTAGCGTGTGAAGTTTTGGTTCTGTACAATACAGCGGGTATCTTGCCTTGGCTTGGAGAAAGCCCGGCCACAAATAATAATTCCTAAGATCCCGTGAACCCTCTCCTGTGTGCTCTGCTTTGAACCCTGTTGAGTGTGAGGCTGCAGAGTTCCATGCAGTCGATTCCAGGGATGAGAAGGGTAGAGAGCAGTAGTGATTCCGTCTCCCCCAAAGTTTCTCACCAGCCGGGAGGAGGGGCTTAAAACTTTCCCTTGTTTCTAAACCTGCTCCTGAGAATTACCGTGGAGATCTTGACATCTATGTGAAATACTTGACCATTCTGCTATGATGCTAAAAGTGTAAAAAAGAGGCGAAGCGACTGCTGAAGGTCAAATTATGAGACAGTTTGTTCCACCTTTGATCAAATCAGTCTTTACAGTTTCTAAACTTCAAGGTCGATAGGTATTGTGCAAACTTAGTGACTCAGTTGAGGTGGGTAGCAAAATTCAGCAGTTAGCTGGCTTTTTGCTTCCATATTCATTTTGGAGAAAAAGCAGGGGTTGCTTTTGTTTTTTTTTCTTTTTTTTCTTTTTTGAACATAGTCCTACTGAGAATTTATTTTAAAATGCTAAATAAATCACTGCAGCCAAAGATAACCCAGAGACACAAATAATGAAAGTCAGACTTGTTCTGTCACTGCGTCTTTTGCTTAGGGATCTCATATCATCTTTCTAAATTCCTGGACAGTACAGAGGCACACGCTGAGCCTTTTGGCAGGACCCATCTTACCTGAAGGCTAAGTAGGTCACTGCCTATTACAGGCCTGGTTTGAAGGCCCTTCAAATTGCTCTTCCCCAGGCCTGCCTGCAATTCTACCAGTAGATTTATTCTTTTGAATAAAGACTGTACTAAAATGCAGAGTAGCCTGGGCGGGGGCGGGGGGAGGAGAGAGGCAAGAGAAATTAATCTGTCACTAGTCTGATTGTGATTGCATTTTTTGGAGCTGGTTTGGATTCCGGGCAGGATGGAAGAGACTAGCTGAGCAGGACTGAATGGCAAGTCTGGCTTGCCTGGGGGAAAAGTATGGGTAATCAGGCCATGTTTGCCTGAGCTTCCCTCTGCCCTTTCCTTCCAACTCTCTCTCCAAATTTCTCTGCCCCAGAGGAAGGGAAGCTTCTCTCCATCTATTGGAGGCTAATCTTTGCATCCATAGCTTCCATCCCTTAATCTACCTGAGATTTTTCTTCATTCATTCATTCTTACTTTCCTGTATATCTAATTTCTCCCTCTTTTTGATTCCTTATTGTTAGCTTACAGACTTGCACAGGTGTTTCCTTTCTTAAAATAAAAAATTAAAACAGGTACCAAGTTTTCAAACAAAAAAAAGCAGACCATACTTTTTCACAATTTCAACTGCTTGTAACCTAGTTACTTCCCTACTTACCCTCATAGATAAGCTTCTTAAGAGTCTCTTAGGAATGAGACTCTTTACATTGCAAAATTTCAGAAACATGACAAATACTCAAAACAAATAAGAATTTATTGTTATTTTTGCATAACAAATCTGGAGTAGGATTTTTACTGGTATTGGTCATTGATGTCATTAAAGACCATTTTTCTATGTGATCATCCCCACATGATGGCTTTCCATCTATTGGTTTGTCACCTCATGGTGCCAGTACAGCTGCTGCAGTGCCAGGTATCATAACCAAATGCAAACGGAGGATGCAATGATATGGTCAATATGTTTTTACTCTCTGCACCTGCCTCCCCATTCCCCTCCCGCCCCACACACGCCAGAATTATCTTTATTTGGGAGATAAATCCCTTTCCCGGAAGACCCACAGCATATTCCTTTTAGACTGCATTGCGCTGAAGTGGCAATCCTTATTTGCAGAGGAGATTCAGAAAGTGGGTAGTTGGTATTTTACCTTTTCCTCTGGAGATAGGTAAAGGAAAAAAAAAAAAAAAGGTTAAGCATAGCTTCAATATGGCCAAACTGTGTCTACCATGGCATGTCTACTTCCTTACCTCCCGGTCATTTCTAACACACATTACTCTGTGACCTGCTAAGATCATAAACAGTCTTCTAAAGATATGCCCAATGAGCACTCTTTAGCTGGTGTTCTTTAAACTCTCTGTTGTATTTCCACTCTTGGTGACCCGTTGTTGAGCTCTCTGATATGTTTTTTCCTGCATTTCTGGTTGCTCTTCTCTTTCTTGGTTTTCTCTTCCTCCACTCACTTGTTAAATGTCAGTTTCCTTGGATTTTGTTTTGTGGCCTTTTTTATTTTTCCCCTACACAATCTACACAAACTATCTCACATATGTCTAAAGCTTCTACCCTCATGTTAATGATAATTAAAACTCTCTTTGGGGCTAAGGCTTCTCTCTTGTGGTCCAGATCTGCATCCACAACTACCTACCTTTACCTGAAATTTTAAGCCCGAGCTTCCCAAAACAAATTTATTACATCCCTTACAAAACCCCCTTTCCTGTATTTCAGATAATTCTGAATCTTACCATGATTCCATCATCATCCAATGAAAACAAGAAAGTGGAGCAGCCTGGACTCTTCATTTTCTCTCACATCCAGTGTTAGATGGAAATCTAGTATGTAGTCTACTGATTTAGTGTTTTCACATCCATGTCTTCCTTTCCATCCTTACCTCTCCTATAATCATAATTTGCACCTGCATTACAGCCTTAACTTACTACCTGGTTTCCTTCTAGTCTTACCACTTACATTCTATATTACACATTTCCAATAATATTTTTTTCCAAACTCGACTTTAGTTAGATGACCTCCTATATCAGCCAGGGCCTCCTTTCCCCACCATTGTCACACCTGGCCTATGAAGGAGAGCGACCATGGAGTTTTCAAGACTGCAGGTGCTCTCTTCTCTAATGTATTTATCAATGTCTTAGGGAAGGAGTATCTTCTGGGTTCTCTTGTGGAAGGCAGTTGTGAGGTGGGTGTGCAGGTTGCGCATAACAAATATCTCTTAAAGCCTTTGTATTCCCTTCTACAAATCATGCCAAAGGAGCCAAAGCTCATTAACAGCAGCTCACCATTGAGTCTGTGTTTTGGCCAACAAGCTAGTTGAGCTGTTAGAGGCACTTCCAGCTAATGAGCTAACACATTGAACTCAGCATCTCTGGTATGCACAGGTCTATCAATAGGTTTAGCCTGATCTATTGTTATCTTCCATTCTCCTTGGTCTAACACCGTTAGACTCTACTTCCGCGTATATTTTCCATGTTTCTATAATATACGTAAGCAAAGCCTTGCATTGTTCTGGGTATATAAGCTATTTTCTCCTGGGTCATAGTATGCACCTGTTCTCCTTGAGCGCGGTGAGATTTCATCTTAGTTATGTGTCAAATAGTGACAGCATGGGGGTAGTTGTGAGGGGTCTTGAGAAGAAGGAGCATCCTTTCTGAGTATCTGCCCCAGGTGAGGTTTCAAGCAGAGGAAGGCTAGTCTCCCTAAACATTGTAAGGCAAGTTGCTTTCGCTGGAAAAAGGAAGCACAGAATGACTTGGAATTTAAGAATGTGAGTTTCTGACATTCACATAAGAAACTTGTGTGGATATGAATCAACTGTTGTCATAAATTAAAAAAAAAAAGCACAACTTAATACATTCATTTTTTTGGCAATAGCAGCTGGTAGCTTTATAATTAATAAGAGAATCTAGTTCTCAAATCTTGACTGGGGCTGAGAATTGAAGTACCTTAGCTCATTATTTTCTTTCTGTGAGCACTCAGGTGCACTCAGAAGAATCCATTCCACATCCCAGTCCTTCTAGTAACCCTTGGATAACTATCATAAGGGTCAAGGGCTATAGCCACTTGGGCTCCTAAGGCATATGCTTCGGTTGGCACCTCGTCACAATTATCAAGGTGATAATTTGATTAATGGTGATGTCGCTACATGTCATGGATTTCTAGCATCCCACCTCCTGCTGGCAAGGAACTCAGCTCAAGCCCAGAGGCAGGACCAAAGCAATTTCCAAATCCCATCTTTCTGTCTCTGCCTCTTGGGACATCTCCCAGTACCAATTCTGAGTCAGTTGGGATCAAATCAGAAGTTATAAAAATACAATAATTTGAACAGAAAGAGTTAAGTATAAGTAATTTTATTAACTATAACAGGGGATTAGAGTTAGTGGACTGGCAGATATAAGAATATAAGGACGGAGTTTCCATGGTGGCTCAGTAGTAATGAATCTAACATCCGTGAGGACGCAGGTTTGATCCCTGGCCTCAGTGAATTAGGGATCTGATGTTGCTGTGAGCTGTGGTGTAGGTTGCAGATGCATCTCGGATCCCATGTTGCTGTGGCTCTGGTGTAGGCCAGTGGTTACAGCTCTGATTCAACCCCTAGCCTGGGAACTTCCGTATGCTGTGGGTGTGGCCCTAAAAAAAGAAAAAAAGGTATACAGAGTAGACATTGCCTGGAAGATTGAAGTAGAATTTTCAATTTTGGAACAAACCTTGTCCCAACAAGGCTGATATCAAGCCCTCATCAAAGAAGGTGTGAACATGGGCGAGACAAGTTTGCTAAGGGGTTAAGGATAGCACTTTCTGGAAAACCATTTACTGGAATACCCAGAAGTCTACAAGAAAAATGTATCAGAACCTAAGAATAAAGCCCCTCCTCATCCATGGTCCCTCCAGCATTCTCTGTTGATGAGAACCAGTGGCATGCCAGTTGTCGATGGAGAAACGTTCCAATATTACAAGCAGGGCAATAAGGGGTGGATTTGGAACTGAGTAGTAAGAGACTGATAGTGGCACATCTCGATCTTCTTCATTAGGATGATCTTTAGAATCCTTAGAGTGGCATGAAAAGTATAACATTATCTTTTTGTGACATGGAATCCTTTTGAACTCATCTAAATAAGCCGTTTTCTTGCTTCCATGCCTTTGCATATGATTTTCTCTCAGTACCTTTACTCCATATTGTCAACCTGGTCATCTTGTGTGTGTTCTGCTGTGTTCTGCTCAAGGAATTTCTGCTCAACATTCTCAAAACAGCGTTTCAATAGGTACTAAGTAATTGTCAACTGAATAACCCCCACTTCATCCTAAGACTGAACGTCATCTATGACACCTTATGTGTTCCCCTAATATGTAATTAATAGAACCGTATAATGGTGGCTGATTTTCTGTATTTCTCCCATGATACCCTAAGCTCATAAATGGCAAGAGCTGTATACTTCTCACTTTCCTAGCGTCTGTACTTCACATAGTGTCTGGGATATAGTAAACTCAATCAATACAAAGGTAACTATAAAAAAAAGAGTTCCCATTATTATTATTTTCAAAAAATAAAAATCTTTATGTAAATACCAATGTCTGCTTACAGAAGATAAAATTTTAAAGAGTAATGAATTATTTACTTTAATCAATGGCTAGCTTACCCATGCTGATTTGATACGTAGTTTTTATGATGTCAAAAAGTATTTTTAAAAATAGATAATACAGGTCACTTTGGGAATATAAAAGTAGTTTATTTGCTGAAGGAGTTAGTGATGTAAAATTTTATTTTGATTAAATATTTTTTGTGACAATAAAATGCAGGAGGCTAGGAAGAAATATTGTATTTAACTCCACAAATCCAAAACTTTCCTACATGAGTCTTTTTAATTGCATTTTTAAGAGAAACCGTTTTCACAGGGATGTTGTATTTGTAGAACCATTAGGAGAGAGAGAGAATTAGGGCATAATTCAGACAATTGCATGTGTACTTTCTGAAGCTACAGTCTTAAAAATCTTACATAATTCCCTTCTGTATGTAGGATTTTCAAGCTTATTGAGATCATGGTGGGAAAAAAATGTGGCATTTACAGTAATCACCAGGTTTGGAGCTAGTGTTAATTTAACTATAGAGAAGCTACAAATGAACTGCAGAGGACAGTGACAGTCCATCGGTCCTAGGTAACTGTGAGGTCAGTCAACACATGGAGTGTGTAGAGCCTTGAGAAAGGTTTAAGTTTCTGAGAATGTCTCCGGAAGCCGGTGAAATGGGGAAGAGTTTCAGAACATGCAGAACACATGGGCAAAATGTGTTCTACCTTTTCTTCTAAGAAGAAAACCATGAGCAGAAATACCACGTTTGTTGAAAAATTTGGTGATTTAATGGTAGTGACAGAAGTGAAGAAGCATCATTCAGTTTAGGAAAGTTTAAGTTTAGAGCTCACTTTACATCTTTCCCAGAATTCCAGATGTTTTGTGGGAAAAAAAGAACAACTTTTTTTTTTGTAATTACTTAGAAGAATGTGAATACGGTTAACTATTTTCAACACAGAAGAAAAGCAAATGATCATAGGCTGTTTGGAATATAGGTCTGACCCTGGCAAAGAGCTAGTTGCTGAAAAGAATCCCAGCCCTCATGCTTTCCAGTAAATAACTTGTAAAAGGAGAAAAACTCAAGCCCAATTTCTATTTATTTTATAAGTTATGGCTTAATAAGAGAGAAATTCCAGCTTTGCAATCTCCTGTGCTATTCCTTCTCTAGTCTCTTCCAGATGCTCATTGTAAACATTCTTCAGATTTGGGGAATTTTTTTTTTGTAGCCAGTTTTTTTTTTTTTTTTTTGGAAAAATATAATTGGGGAAGCAAATTCTGAAAGATAAAACTCAACAGGGATAAGAACAAACAAAAGACAGTATTTAGCTTCACTCCTTCTCCTTCCTCACTCCTATCACAAGAAAAAAGTTGTCCTGAAAATAAACAAGCAACAATAACGACAACTACCTTGGAAGGGTCAGATTTCCTTCTATGCTCTTCCTGCTTAGGGAGTTGCTTCTCTCCTCATATTCTTTTCTCATTTCTGCTGGCATTCAAGATGTCTCTTTCTCACTGCCTCCAGGCCTTTCTGTTCCCCGAGGCTTTCTTTGTGCTTTTTCAAGTCTCTATTGTTTCTCAGGCTCCTTTCCCCCACATCTAATCCTGGAGAACTGTGATAGCCACTCACTGTTTCAAAGTTGTTGAAATCCATCTGTACTGGCGAATGTGGCCACTTTGCATTTTACCTCCCTCATTTGCTATCTGAAGGGAAGAAGACAGAGAAAAAGGATAAAGTGGCATCCCAATCATTAATAAGTGATGTCTACCAAAGTCTCACTGTGAGTCAGGCACTATTCTGAGGGCTTGGTATGTGACAGCTCACTTCATTCACACAGCAAACTTTTGTGGCACATTTACAGCATATTCCTATTGTACAGATGAAGAAGCTGAGCCCGGAGACCTTAGGTGATGTGCTCGAGTCTAGGCTATCTAGACTCGAGTTAAGATTCGGGCCCAGCAAATGTGGTTTCAGAATCTGCTCTCTTAAGGATGAGGCTATAGAATTAATATTTAATGTTATAACTTTCTGAGCCGAAGTCCTCTCCTCCTATTTGCTCTTGCTATGGTAACCGTCTTAAATTACTATTCACCACAAGTAAGATCAGATCACCAGACTGGAACCCTCAGTGCTGTGACATCACGTTGACACTACGCGAAGGAACACACGCGCATCTGGAAGTAATAGAGATTTTTACTACACGCTGCAGTCGGATTAGCTTTGCTGCATTAAGTCAGTGAGTACAATTTGTGCTTGGAACCAGTTTCCCTTTTTCTAGTCTCTTGGCCTGACCACTCTGGGTAGTCTGTGTGCTTACTGTCTGGCCATGGTGACTGTGTGCGGATGTGAAGGCCCATTGCTCCTGGTATCAGTGTATTTTCAGGCCTTTCACAAGCTCCTGGTGGCAGCAGTCCAAGAGCCCTTCCCTTTCTCTGACCACCAGTGCCTCTCTCCGTATTGTCTCATCAGACAAATATGTTCACTGCTTCACTGTTTCTACATAGGCCATGAATATTTCACCTTTGAACCTAAACACGTAGCGTTTGCTCTGCTTTAGTAAGAGCGCCCCCAAAACAGAATTTAAAAATTTTGCTTTGAAATTCTATATCTGTTTGGGTTTATTTCGCCAACTTATTTTTCTTTTTTTTTGTTAATTAAGAGTTCTAAGTAAAATGGAATTATGTTTTCAGTGAAACAAAGATAATTTATTGGGACCGAGGCATAGAAATCATCCTCTGTGTTCTCTTACGCATTTCCCAAGTGGATTTCCTAAGAAAATACCAGCAAAAGACTGGGGGATTTTGTGGTGGTGGGGGTTGTGGTGTCTGTAGGGTTTCACATTTATGTCTCCGAACACTCTCATCAATCACATCTTCAACTACCCCCGGGGGCAAGTTGATGCAGCATGCAGTAGCTGGTTATTATCTCTGATCTTTAGATCATAATTACTCCTGAACAAATTAAAGAATACCTGGGAGTTCAGGCCTCCTCTGATGTTTATAGCTTCAGCATAAGAAAATCTAAGAAAAAAATGGTAAATTTGATCTGAACCTAAGGGAAGGAGAAAAGCTTGTATTTCTAATTAAATTGCTGAGTTGGTTTCCAATCAATACACACCTGAAAAAGACTTGAGACAAAAGAAAATTAATATTTGCTTTGGTCTTGCTAGCTTCTTTTTTTTTTTTTTTTTGAGAGTTTAAAGCAAAGGAGAGAGTCTCATTTAGATGATACACAGTGTCAGGGGTAATAATGAATTTGCCTGCAATCAGAAATGTCTCACCTATTGACTTAGTAGATGCAAAATTATACCTGGTTGTGTAGCAGTTCTTTCTGTATCACTTCATATAATTGAACACGAGTGAGTTATATTCTATATATATAGCCATAGGAAAGATCACAAATTAAGATGAGGGAGCAGGTTGCTCACTACGGGTTTCCAAAAGGCCGAGAGATTAATTCTGTAGATAGCACATTTGGAAACCAGTAGTGTTCAGAATATTTCCTTATGGAAAAAAATGTGAATACATTTTTCAGAAGATATCCTAATGTGTAAAAGAAACTTTGGGTACCCTTGAAAATAAATACTCCTTCTGAAACTTTAACTCCTACCATTTTCCCCTCTAGGACCACTTCTGGGCATACTGTGAGTTAAGATGCTGAGACACACAGTTTCACTTATTCTTGACATTCTGACTGCAATTGAATATTTCAAGCTCAGACGATGAGAAAGGTCTCTCTGAAGCAGGTTTACAACTGTATATATTTCAAAACTCTCTGGTTACACAGAAAAGAAGAGACAGCATTGCTCTATCACAGTAGCGAGTTCATTCAAAATGGGTTTAAAATGGGGGCTGCTTTTCTATTTTCAATGTATATTGTTTTGACCAGAAATTTCAACTTTAGGGGGAGATTTGAGGAGTATAACTGCCAATCTGATGCCCCATTGAGAATATTTTGAAATTGACAGATTTTCTTTGTTGTTTTTAGCTACCACTGATCTAGAACTTATTTATTTTTCACTTACCTATTGTGAAACTTTTCAAACACAGAAGAATAGAACAAATGGTGTAATGAACTCACGGGTACCTGTCACTGAGCTCTTCATTTTCCCAATGGAATTGGATCTCATATGTGTCTTGTCTTGTTGTACACTAACTTAGAGGATGTGGACATTTTTTGGAATCTCTTTTCCCATCAAACAGCCCTGAAGGGGGTGAAGTTGTCACCACTGATTAGTTCCTTTGTAGCCACCCAGCTCTTAATGCATGCCACCTTCTAACTTAATGCATTCATTTACAGATGTTCCATTTTTCAAAGTACCTTTTTTTTCTTTCTATTTTGGCACAACTCATTTGTCTCACACCTATTTCGAGTTCAAATGTGCAATGGGAGCAGAAGTGAGGTCCGCCATGTTCTCTGGGCATAGTGGCAAAAACCAGGGCACCGGCTGTGTGCACAAGCTCCTTTCCAGAGATGCCTGTAACCTGCAGTCAGGCACAGGTAGATGGCATCTGCCATCCTCTGCCTTTGGATAGTATTTCAGTAAGCCCTTAGATGTATGTTCAATTAGATGCACGTCCTTCAGGCTGAGGCTTTAAGATAAGCAAAATCTCTTTTACAAAAAGACCGAGTGCTTTTTAGTTGACTGCCTCTGTACTGGGCCCTGGGATGTAGCCAGGTGAGTCCCATCGAGCCCTTTAAAACCATTTTTCAGTTGGCTACAGACCTGTGGGTCTTGTGGATACAAGACTCATTGGCTTTCAAAGCTAGATGTTTTGGGGGCTAGATGAGATCTCTCAGATACAACTCTTAAAAGCTGGGATGGCTGATTTGGGGTTCAAACCACTTGCTCTCAGGGGGTTTGAGTTCCCTCCCTACTATGGGTTATCACAGGGTATGTGGGGGGTTATGGCAAGATTGTAGCTCATCCTCTCCCACCCGTTTGCATGTGGGTTTCTTCTCATTTGGGTGATGTGTAGGAGTTAGTTGCTCAGCTAGTTTGGGAGTTGGTTTCAGAGGAAATTGTTCTCTGTGTAGCTGTAGATTTGGTGTGTCTGTGGGAGGAGGTAAGTTCAGGAACCTCCTACATTGCCATCTTGAACCAGAAAGCTCAGGTTTTCTTTGGCATCCAGTAATCACTAAAGATTGCTTGTCATAGTAGAAGAAGGCTTTGCAGGTGTCTGTTTTCTTTCTGCCCATACCTGCTTCTTTCTTCGCACTCATAAGATCTGAGGTTTACCCAGTGGTGGTATTTGGCTTTGGAATAGCCTTTGACGTAATGGCATGTAGTTACACTCTACTACTACTATCAAAACTACATTACAGAGTGGAAAATGGTAAAAGAGATAAAAAGCAAGCTGAAAAACCAAAATTGATGTATTTGCTGTGCATCCTGTGAATATGGATTTCCTTTACTCTGGGACTAGACCGGCTTTTGGACATCAATAATATAAACAATGACTCACTCAAAGGGGATTTGCCCATCTTTATAATGTTGCCTGCAGGCACAGAAATGAGAAACAAATAAGAATGTGTAAGACTCACTCATAATCAAAAAAGAACATGTCACAGTTCTTCTTTTTACAGGCATGGCAGGATTTGTTGGTGCTCTGCTCTCTTGACCACGTTTACTGTTCTCACAAGAGGGGTGATAATTTTTTCTCTGTACCTTTGTTCCCCCTTTCCCACCTTTCTTTCTCTCCAAGTGCGATGGGGGTCTTTCAGTAATCTTGCTTCAGAAGCATGCTAAGAGTGGTAAACAATAGTAGCAAGAGGAAGCTGCCCCCCTGCAAACTCCATTTATTGTAAATAATGTGAGGAAGCAGGACTATTAGACTTCCTGGCTTGAGTCCAAGGGCCAGCAGCATAAAATAGAAACAAGTGTTGAACACAAGGTATAGCAGTAAGCTGAAGCTGAGATACTGGAATAAAAGGAAGGAGTATCTTAGTTCAGGCTGATGTAACAGAGTACCACGGTCTGGGTGGTTTATAAACAACAGACATTGATACAGACATTGATTTCCTGAAGATCTGGAGTTAGGTAGCCTAAGGTCAAGGTGCCAACATGGTTAGGTTCTGGTGAGAACCCTCTTCTGGGTTGCAGATGGTCATTTTCTCACTCTGTCTTCACATGGTAGAGTCAGCAATCATCTCGGCAGTGTCTTTTCTACTAAGGGCACCCATCGCATTCAGGAGGGCTCCACCCTCATGATCTAATCACCTCACAGGGGCCCACCCTCCTAATACTACCATTGGGGATTAGGAATTCAGCATATGGATTGTGGAGGGATATAAACATTCAGTCCACGATAAGAAGAGAATCAAAGAGGATGGTTGGACACCTGGTGGGAAGGACTCTATAATGTTAGAAAGGTAATGCCAGAGATATTTTCATCCTCCTATGAACTCAAGTACATTTCATGATTCTATAATGATAAGAGTTTAATGCATCTTTTTTTTTGCGAAAGTTACTAGTCATAGTAACAAAATAATATAGAATACATTGTCAACACTTTGATCTGGAGTCATAGTCAAATGTCATCTGTCTTTATTCTGTACTCTCCTGTAAATACTGTTACTCAAATGCCAGTTTTAAGCTTCTGTTCAAAGGTAGCTGACACCTTTGTATCTTTTTTTTCTTTTTGAGATCTAGAAAGGAGACAAATTATTTAAGACATAGCTTTGCAGATTTTGTTAAAGGGTTCTCAAAAATATAATAGATTCCCATTGATGAAAGTGTAAACAGATTATCATATATGACACAAAAGTGACTAATTCCAACATTCAAATAAATTCTTGTCTTATTTAATTCTTGCTAAAATCTCGAAACTTAGTAACTTTTAGTCATTTATAAATGGGTTTACAGGTCAGCTGGGCAGTATTGCTGATTTGGACTGGGGATGGCTGATCTCAGTTGGTCTCATTTTTGCAGCTAACATTAGCTGATGGGGAAGTTGGGGTCAGCTGGGGCTTCCTGGAGTCTGTCTGGTTTAGGATAGCTTCAGCTTGAGTGAGTTGTCTTGGTTTCACATGTCTCTCGTCTTCCAGGAGGCTCACTCAGGTTTATTGTTCTCCTTGAAAGGAGAAATATTCAAGAATTCTTGAAGCCTAGGCTTGTAGTAGAACAGTGTAAATTCAGCTGAATTGTACTGGATATCAAAGAGTAAGAAAATAAACTTTAATTCTTGGTGATAGGAGATCCAAAGACACATTGCAAAGGTAAAGGTGGAAAATTGAGGCTCTCTTTTATAATCAATGTGCTACAACTCCTTTATATTTTTGTGTAAACAGACAAATAGAAATATTTATATGCAGATGTACTTTTAAAGAACAAATCTAATAATAAATTTTTAAAAATTTATATACATGAAATATATGTATAAGTATGTTTTAAATATACTAATCATATAAAATCTGTAATATATATGTAATTATATAATATATATCATTTATAATATAGTAATTATAATTTTTATAAATAGTATATACATAATTTATAAACTAGGATTATAGAACTTAATATTCTGAATTTATTTCATATTCTATCAGAAGTATTATTTTATAAAATAATGTTTCAAAATATTATCTAGTGGTTCCATAATACCTATTTGTGCAGATAAGCTATAATATTTTAAATTATGTATGAGCCACTTTTATTTATTCCATTTAGTTTTTTGAAACATTCACTCAGTCTTAATTATACATCATGGTAAGAAAAAAAAAGCGGTGAGCAATAAATTATCTTCAAAGTAGAAATAAACAATTCTGTAACAGTGTTAAAATACAAAATGCAATGATCAAAAATAACTTACAATATAAAATATTAAATAAAAAATTATGAGTTATCTGAAACAATAATAAAATCCAAATTGTACTGAGTAATTCTGGGAAAGGAATGAAATGAAAATGTGCTTGTCTTCCCATCTTGCTTGGGAAAGAGTTATACACAGTATCTTTGTATCTAATTCTACTCCAAAATACATAACATAGAGAAACTCTCACATGTATTGCCATACAGACATACAAAAACATTACACTGGCATTATTTATAGTAGTAGTAAAACTGGAAATATTCAAAATGGTCATCAACAACAGAATAGAAAAATATATTATACTGTATTTATAAAATGGAATACACTTTAGCAGTGAAAACTAATGAAATCCAACTATAATTCAGAACAGAGCTCTGAAGCCAGACTGCCTGAGCTCATGCATAGATCCAGGTCTTAAAATCCGTCTGACCACCAGCAAGATACTGAACCACTCCATTTACCACACGCCAAAGATGGGGATACTAATATCTACTTCATTGTTTCTTGTAAACAATAATTTTAAATACATGTGAATTATTTATAATAGTACCTCACACACAGCTCTCAAATACTGCCTATCATTTCAAGAAGAGTTTTTCTTTTGTTTTGCTTTGGAGGGGTGGGGTTTGGATGTGGAAAAAACAAATTTCTTGTTGTGAATCAAAAATTTCTAGGTGGTGTCATTTTTATCTGTCTTATCTTTGGGTACAGTTACTCACCGCTTGAACTTTTATAGTGACTGTTCCTTCTGTCTGTAATGCCCTTCTCCTTCATCCACTTAGTTTTCGCGTATTTTCTCAAATTTTGCCTTCTCAGTGAAGTTACACTTACACCATGCTGTTTAGAACTGCAGGCCCAGTCTCCACCGCTGGTAGTTCAGATTTCCCTTACTCTGCTCAATTTTCACTCCCATCCCATCTTCTAAAATACTGTATATTCCCTTTTAAATGAAGCTAATTGTTTACTATTGGTCCCTTCTCACTAGAATCTAAACTCATCATTCTCTGGAATTTTTGTTTATTTTGTGCAATTGCTGAGCAGTGCCGGGCACAGAGCAGGCACTCAAATGTTTCGTTGAATGAGTAGGTTGGAATTCTCACCTAATGACTCTCTGGGAAGTCCTTTAACCATTTGTGCCTCAGTTTCCTTATCTATGTTTTTGGAGAGGAGAATATCTGCATTTGGGTTTTGCAGTAATAGTCCAAAGTGACATCTTGGATGTGCTCAGTACAATTCTGACTCACTTACGGGGACCAGAAAAGACTGCTGTTCTCTTCTCTTCCTTCCTCTACTCCTCTTTTCCCTCCATCGTCATCCTCAGTTTCCATTAAACTTATTGAGCTGCTCATTAAATCTTTAATTTTTTTTTTTTTTTTTGGTCTTTCTAGGGCCGCACCAGTGGCATATGGAGGTTCTAATCGGAGATGTTGCTGCTGGCCTTCGCCACAGCCACAGCAATGCTAGATCCAAGCCACGTCTGCAACCTACACCACAGCTCACGGCAACACTGGATCCTTAACCCACTGAGTGATGCTAGGGATCGAATCTGCAACTCATGGTTCCTAGTCGGATTCGTTTCCACTGTGCTGTGACGCAAACTCCTAAATCTTTAATTTTTAAATAATGCAAATTGTTTTAAATTAAAAGTTGTTTATATGAGGCAAATTATTTAACAATTAAAATCTCAGGGATGGCATAGATTAAGTGCTATAAGTGTTCACAGGACAGTCATGTCAGGAAGAGTCCCCTGAGGAAGATGTGAGCCTAAGAGTGGACGATCAGTGCACTCGGAGAGCCTGATTTCAGGCTTTGGCATTGCCCATGACCACTTGGATGCCTTGCCAGTGTGTAGTTTTTCTCATCTTGGTTACATACATGAAAACTGGGGATAACAATATCTTCTTTTCAAGTTTGAATGGAGAATTAAATGAGGTCATTTTTGTAAAGGGCTCTGGACCGTGTTGTTACATAACAGAATTTGAAAACAGTTGGCTGGCTCTAAGGAGATACTTGATCTTTACCTAAATGAAGAGAATTTCAATGTTTAGAGTGGGTGGAAATAGAGAAATGAGGCAGTTATAGATGAAATGAGATCCAAGACATAGATGGAAAACATTTTGGGATCATCAGTTTAGCCTTTTGAGAATCTATAAGAATTTATGAAAATAAAACCTTGATTTTAGCCGGGGGGGGGTGTGCATCTTTGCTTTCATGTAAATGTTTGAAATTATTCAGTAGTCAGTGGTAAATCTTCAGAGCATTTTGAACATGGAATTAATAAGATAGGAACCGCCATGCTTTAGTGAGACCGATTAATAGGACAGCAAGTGTGTAGGATCCATTGGAAGGGAAAAGAAGAGACTCCAGGTAGTGAGACCAGTCCCTACTGGGTGCCTGGCGCTTAACCAATATTTACTGAATTAATTGAATATTAAAGAATATATTTGCATTTTGTTAGGTGCACTATTCACCATTCTAATTGGCGTCTGGAGACATCATGCACATGATAATGCTTTGCTTACTCTTTCCCTCTCTGATGCATATAATGGGAATAAAGAGAATGGACATTGCCAGTGACTCTCAGGATTGACATACTGTCTCCTCTTTGCCTCATTTGAAATGCAGAGATGGAAAGTCAAATTTAAAGAATAGAGAAGGTTGCATTAAGTCATTAAAGAAAATGTCCCTTGAGGCTAGAAGTATGATGGGATGTAAATAGCCACCTGTCAGCAGTGAGGGATTAACCACCTTAAACCTTTTCCTTTTTCTTTCCTTTTTTTTTTTCTCTGCCTAACAAAATGACGGCTCTTGCAAAACTGAGCAGGCTTCTTGTTTGAAGTGATCTTTTGTTGACACTTGTGTGCCCTAGTGGAACTGGCATCCCAATTTGTGAGTGGGCGCTCAGCCAACTTGCAAATGGGCATGAGCACAGGCAGCGAGTCTTTGTGGCTGACGTGCATTGATTATGCAGGATGTCAGGCTAGTAAAGTTGAAATGGCCGTCTGTCCTCAGCTTCTGTGCTGGCCACTGAAGGGATGGGCTGTCATGAGTCCAGCTTTCAGCTCAATTAATTCCAAAAAATAAGAATTAGCTTCTGCCGTGAATTGCAGCAAATTAATATGCCTGGGAAATCAGAATAAGTATTCCTCCAAAAGACAAAGCATAATCTTTCACTTTATGGCTGCTTTCTGTATAACATCAAGGACAGACTCTATAATAATAAGAGTTAAAAAAATCACCTCCCCCCCCAGGTTTTATGTTACTTTCTTTTCCCCTAGAATGGGTCTGGTTCTAAGCAATTACTGAACTTTACTCATGCTTTCCAAGAGAGAAAGGAAGTCTAGGCTGGCGTTTCTACCCTATGTCTTCTAACTTTTTTTTTGTTTGGATTAAAAGAAATAATCTAGAGGCACAGATCAAAACCTAGGTTGTCAGTGCATTAAGCCATTTGTTCCAGCCCTGATGATTCCTGGAGTGGCTCTCTAAATTCTGGGTCTGTTCAGGTTTCTTTCTAGAAAGGCCAATGGATGAAACTTCTTTACCCGTTTCAAAATGTATATCATGGTCTCTTGGGTTTGATGTATCCATCCAACAGTAAACTGCTAAAGGGCAGAATTTCTCGCCTTTTCAGGGACATACCTCTAGTCACAAGCACCAAGTCTGGCATTTGCCAGGTGCTCAGTAAATATTTTTTAAATCGGTGAATAAAACTGTTTGGAGGGGTTCCGGGGACATAGGAGAAGGGATGGGGAAGAGAAATGCAATTCATTGGGCTCCTGTAATGCACCAGGCAAATGCTAGGGTCTTTATACATACAGGGGTATTCTTTACCGAGCTTTTAATTAACAGCTTAAATGTCACTGTCTTCGTTAAGCAAAACCTCCATAATCACTCTGTCAGACTTACTTCTCCCTCCTATATGCCCTCCCCTGTCCCCATCTATCAAGTATATTCTAATTGCTCATCTGTGGGCTGTGCCTCCCCGCTGGACTGCAAAGCCTATAAAGCCGGGGATAGTGTCTTTCCTGTTTGCGAATGAAGCCGAAGGGCCTGTGATATTGCCTGCTTCTTCAGACCCTGCAGTGGGTTCTTTGGTTTCATCTTTGTCACGTTTCCATGATGGAAGCATTAAAATTAAGGCACGAAAAGTGAGGTTCAGGTAGTTACATGACTTACCAAAGTCAAACTTATAAATGGCAGAAGTGAGTTCAATCTAGATTTAGCTTGGTCCGTTTGTTTTCACCTATACAACACTTCATGTGCTACTTTTTGACACTGATAGTTTGGTGCCTAGATTGTGTGAAACGTTCAGGCAAAGAGAAAAATGTTACTAGGGATATGTTCAGGGACCCCCACGGATATGCTGCCTGAGATACAGAAGCTTCCAGTCTTATGTTGACCATTTCTAATATAGTAATGTTCCTATCCCTTGCAACTGCGTCTCCATAGCTTTATGTTTGTTTTCAATATTTCATTTATAAAAGTAAACTCAGTGTCTGGACATCTGGGTATACGGGCAAACAATAAGATATCATACATTTCAATTTCAACATGAGCCAGAGGGACTCTCTATCAAATCAGGCAAAAGCCTGACTGAAAAGAAGGGATAAAATTTTATCAAGAGAATATATTAAAAACAGATGGAATTGGGAAACAAGTACAAGTACAAATCATACATACAGTACCTCTGCTGCCCCTAACTATATTGTAGAAGCGTAGACTGCGGATTCCTAAAGCCAATCTAAGGACAAAATAAAAGAGAAGTGTACAAACATCCTCAGGGTAACTTTAAGTTAGTCAGTTAAGTCTTTTTTCTAGTGTTCCCTGTTGCGTAGTCAGGGTATTGGGAGACAAGAAACAAAGTTTCAAAATTTGTTTATAAGCCTAATAGGAAAAGAAGATAGACAAACAACCAGGGAGAATAGAAAACCCTCAGGCTAATGTTACTCAGAGCTACTGGTAGAAGAAATAGCAAAAAAATAAAAAAAAGTTTAAATTTATGTCTTCGGCTCATAAGCCACAACATTTTTGGAAAAGCTTTTAAAGATGCTTCAAACTTCTTCTTTTTTTTTATTGCCTTGGAATAAATATGGTTGAAAACAAATTCTGCATTTTCAGTCTTTGTTACAAGACACAAGTCAAGGAATCCTGGCTGGTAAGATTTTTTTTCTCTCCTATAAAGTGCTTCTTTTATCTTGGCCTCATCTAATACTGTGGCTGAGAGGAGACTTTAAAGATTATTTAGCGCAGCCCTTTACTTCAAAGAGCAGAGGTTTAAACATTTGACAGCACTAAACAAGGCTTTGTTAATATCCTTGACCCTTAGAAACAGTTCCAGATTTAGTACTGGTTTCCTGGTAGCAATGCCACCATTTACCTGACCAGTAGTCCCCCTAAGAGGGTCAGACTCCACCAAAGGTCGCCTACTGCCCAGCTTTCCTTGTGTTATGTCACTCAAAGGCTTTCTCATCTTCTTAAGCCAAGTTGGGATGGTGTTACTAGGGAAGAACTACAGGTTTCCTCTAAATTTAAAATATCAAGTACCTATTCCTCTGTCAACAGTAATTATTGGGATACAGTCGGAATAGGCACAACAGGAAAAGAACAATATAATAATGAATAGTTTTCATTACATTCACGTATAAGAAGGGTATGAGGGAAACTGGGTGGGAGGGGGGCATATGGGAATTCTTTGTACTACCTTTTCCATTTTTTTTTTGTAAATCTAATACTAAAAAAAGTATGTTTTATAAGCAAATAAGTAAGTAAATAAAGACCACAGTCTGCAGGGTTTTTTACTGCCTACATTTTCCTTGGTCCATTAAGTGTTTTATTCTAGGTCCAAATCTGCTTATCTAACTGAAATCGCAAGTTGATACCTACAGGTAGAAAAAAAAAACCTGTTAGTTCTCTTGTAGGCTAAATAGAAAGCTCAATCCCTTAGTGCTTAGAGCTACCTTTAGGTAATATTCTGCAGAAAAGAAAAGGAAAGAAACTAACAACAAAAAATGGTTGGGTCTTGTCTGAGTAACATGGCCTCTGAATATTTCTACCTTAAATCTTGTAGGAAGCATAGACTCCCCGAGGCCAGCATTTGTAGTGATTTTTTTACTCTCTGCACTTTCCAAGTTGGATGAATTTTATGTGCAATCATAGAGAAGAAAAATTATATGTATATAGGAATTGTACTTTGTTGTTATTATGATTAGAACCCTCCCAATGAAATTATTTTGCATTCTAACCAAGAAAAAAAAAGCCACTAAGAACAGGGAATATAATTTAGAATGAGAGTGACAAAAAAAAAATCGTCATGTTATTTTATGTTCAGAAAATGAATACATCAATGCTTAACATTATGGAGCAATATAAACCAGCTTCGGCTATTTCTCTTGAGGAAAGCGATGAACTTGCTGAAAGTAAAAGGGATGCAAAATAAATAGCACAGCTAACTGACATGTAGTCCTCCCAATCATGTGTCTGTGGATTATGTGCATCAGAGAGATTTTATTTTGTTAGTATTTACCAATACATTATTTAGAAATATCATGAGTTCATATTCAGAACTATACTTCTAAAAGAAATCTGCAATGAGAGCAAGAACCCATAGCGTAGTAAATTTGTAGGATGTGGAGAAGTTAATAAATCATTTTTTATTAAGGCTAGATTTCTCCCTTTTCTTTGACAAAGTGATATATGCATGCAACTAAATATCATAAACCCAATATTTGGGTGCATGTGGAGGAAAGTAAAAATATTCAGCTCTTAATAAGAATTATTTCCTAAGGCAGGTAGATATACATGTGGGGGATTAGTTCAGTCTGAGCTCTATTCTTTTAAAGTGAGCATTAAAAAGGCTTGGTCCTTGCTGCTCAAGTCACCTTCCCCCATCACCCTACTTTGCCTCTCTCCACTGGAAAACTACTTCAATTCTCTCCTCTATTTGGGGTGATGAGCCCTCCTGATCCTGTGACTAAATGAAAAGCTGGAAATGTTCTTATTTACTCTTGTACAGAGTCAGCCATTTTGAGCACATTTGTATTCATAGTGCTGTTCTCAGGCAGGCTAGGCTGCGTTCCACACGCTGTGTCTCTGATGCTCAAATCAGGGACCGGCTCTGCAGCCCCTCCTGGAGCTGCGGCGTTACCTTTGCATCCATCTCCAGCGCAGTGTGTAGCCCGAGGACACGCCTCGGTACCTGGGCATTGTGCTCTGTGCAGGCTCTCCCCCTTGCATTTCCCTTGAAGATGCGAGCAAAAGGGGATACAAAACGGGGCATTTTGGCTACATTAATAAACACAGGCATGGATGTTGTGAGTGGTACACGGTAAATGAAAAACAACCAAAATTAGCTTTGGCTAATTATGTAATGACTGTGGGTGAATTGCCTCCCTCTCTTCCAAAACTTTGTTTTTTCTCTTATGCTCTTAAGAAAGGCATCTGAATTCAGGTTCTCTGTGTGGCAGTGGTGATTTCACACATAAAATCTAATTTTTAACTACATAAATATAGTTTTCCAAGAGTGTGTGTATGTATGTGTTTGCCTAAAATGACTCACGAACTACGAAAAGTCCCTAGAGAAGTGGAAGTAGGTGTACGTGCATTCTCCAGAGGAAAAACTATTCTGAAATTATTTCCAATGCAAAGACCTTTTCATTGATTACAGACTGTAAGCTACCTTTTTCTTAGGCAAAGACATTAGGCATCAAGATACCGCCTCCCGCAGCATGATTGTGTACTTGAGAATTTCTGAGAGAGGTGGTATGAAGTGGTGCTCTTGAACCCCACTGTCTGCTTGAACCCCACCTGTGTGCCACACCCCAGCTCTGTGGAACCAGCAGAACCTCAATTACTTCCCTGTCCTGAAATTTCCTCTCCTATAAAATGGGGATCGTAGCAGTCCTTAAACTGTAGAACTGCTGAGGGAGTCAAATGTATTTCTATGAGTAGCTTGCTTAGGACAGTGTCAGGGCCATAGTAAGGACCGGATAACCAAGGGCAGCTGTCACTCTTCCTTGGGACAGAAAGACGAGCTGATTCATCTCAACCTCTCCTTTTGCTGATGGATCTCAGTGTCACCATTTCACCGATTAAGAAAAAACATAGCAAACAAGTTTATGCCAGATTCTTTGGGACATACAGATGTGGCTATGCGGTCCTTGACTTCAAGGAAATTGGAATGTGATGGGATATAAGATTTCCAGATTCTAAAAGGACAAATGTATATCCTTCCAAACCAGGTGAATATTTAAATAGGAATAAAAATCTCATAACTCACTCCAGGCAAATGGCACCAGAGCTTTAAAAATGTGAAAGCCATAGCAGAAAATTACCTGTGAATGGATTTTAGTATCTGCATGACTTGCTTTTAGTTCTTTCTTACTTCGCAATAACCCTCTTCATTCTGCTGTAGAAAATACTGTTTCCCTTAATAGGCGTTAAACCAACACTAATTCCTGTGGTTTCCTGATCAATAGCAAAATGAGTGCATATGTACATACTTTTTCGCGTTGGTTAAAACTCTGTGGACTGGCAAGTTATTTTCCCTCTGATGCTGTTTTTATATTCAGGTCTTCTAGGTATCATAAGAAACAAAATTAAGAGTAATATATGTTCATTTTTAAAATAAGCCAAACTAAGCTATAAAATTTTAGATGCCTTTGAGTGTACCTCAAAGAATGTGACATCAGCAGTTATATAATTTTATTGCTGATGTTAAGTCTGTGACAAACTCTCAGCTACAGTTTGCTCTGGATGTCAGAAAATGAACCTTATGAATTTTAATGGCTTTTACTTTTGACATTGATTTATGTTTTGTACAGCTGTACTTTTCTATACACTGATATAAATAAACAGCATCCTTAATAGAACATTTGGAAAATGCCTTGTTCTAAAGTGTTACTTTTTTAACATCAGCTGGAGGTTGTTTAAGTAATAATATTCAAAGTGTGTACCCTAATCACAACAATTTGAAGTGATATAAAGATGTCTATAAATGTTTGTGTGTTTGTTTTACAGATTCAAACTTTTAGGTCTGAAAACAGTGTTCAAAT
This sequence comes from Catagonus wagneri, assembly GCA_004024745.2. Taxonomy (NCBI): domain Eukaryota; kingdom Metazoa; phylum Chordata; class Mammalia; order Artiodactyla; family Tayassuidae; genus Catagonus; species Catagonus wagneri. The sequence goes on along the minus strand of PVHT021183629.1, from coordinate 4,276,107 downwards.
AAAGCTGCTAGAGGTGCTTTCAAACACTGCCAAAAACAAAGATGACATGATGATAATCTAATAGATTTAGAACCAGCATCTGACAGTGAGTCATTTAGATATGAGGTGTTTGTGCTCATTCAAGGGCAAAGTTTGGCTTCCAAGATGGGGGAACAGAGGACAAAGAAAGGGATATATTTTTTTCTATTCTTGCTGTTTATGATTTATGCATCATTGGATGGCATCTTAATTACTTTGACTTTATTCACATAACAGACACTTGAAAACAAGTTCTCTGGAAGTTGTAAGGCACCCAGACAGCACAAACTTCCTTCCTCCATTTCTTTATGAGACCAATGTAATTGTTACCATAAACCAACTTTTCAATGAACTTAACGTCTTAACTTTCTATGGTTAGTAGGCTGTGACCGCAAAGGCAAGGGAAGGTCTCCATCACGAAGAAATTTTGGTACATGCTGCCCCACACCCTATTATCTAGGTGTCTCGGTGACCAAAGAATCTTCACATAAATGAAAGTGTCCATGTGTTGTTATGAACTAGTCTTATATTTAGCAAGTATGATTTTTATTCCACAAAATGAAGCTAAAAGAACTATGACATTCATTTATTTTTGTGAGTTAGTGAATCTGTTCTGAATCCCTACCTACCTGACTGGCAGGAAATACAAAAATTTCGATCATTTTTAGGGGAAACTTTTGTAAGGGGGGGTGGTAAAAGAACCTCGGTGGTCTCCTGAATGCTAAAAAATGTTTTTATTTATTTATTTTTTTCCATTATACCCAGCTGCACAGCATGGTGACAGGGTTACACATACATATATGGATTCATCACAAGTGGTTAGACATATTTCCCAGTGCTATAAAGCAGGATCTCTTCGCTTTTCCAGCCCAGAGGCAACAGTCTACGACTATTAACCCCAGACCCCCCTACCATCCCACTCCCTCCCCCACCCTTTTGGCAACCACAGGTCTGTTCTCCAAGTCCTTGATTTTCTTTTCTGCATAAAGGTTCATTTGTGCAGTATCTTAGATTCCAGATATTAGTGCTATCATATGGTATTTGTCTTTCTCCTTCTGACTTACTTCACTCAGTATGAGGGTCTCTAATTCCATCC
>PVHT021183629.1:4026666-4273993 GCA_004024745.2 Catagonus wagneri | reverse complement strand
ATTCCATCCATGTTGCTGCAAATGACATTATTTTATTCTTTTTTATGGCTGAGTAGTATTCCATTGTGTATATGTACCACATCTTCCTATCCAATCATCTGTCAATGGACATTTGGGTTGTTTCCATGTCTTGGCTATTGTGAATAGTGCTGCAATGAACATGCGTGTGCAGGTGTCTTTTTCAAGGAAAGTTTGGTCAGAATATAGGCCCAAGAGTGGGATTGCTGGGTCATATGGTAGTTCTATGTATAGTTTTCTAAGGTACCTCCATACTGTTTTCCATAGTGGTTGTACCAGCTTACATTTCCACCAACAGTGTAGGAGAGTTCCCTTTTCTCCACAGCCCCTCCAGCATTTGTTGTTTGTGGACTTGTTAATGATGGCCATTCTGACTGGTGTGAGGTGGTATCTCATGGTAGTTTTGATTTGCATTTCTCTAATCATCAGTGATGTTGAGCATTTTTTCATGATCTAAAAAATATTTTGAATAGTCTTGAGTGTTCACTTGGCACTGGTCACTGCTAATATTATCCAGTTGCACTGTAAACTTCTCTGATGAAATAGAAGACGTCATATGCAACTGAATTCTAAATCCCCAAATTATACCTTTCAAAGTTAGGACTCTCTGAAATGGTGGGCATTTTATATATGCTTATTAGATATTTCTTGTAGGTTTCTTAAGAGCAAAGAGCAGAAGAATTGACAAGTTCATTGGTAGCCCGTATGGCAACTGAGGAAAGGGTACTCTGCCCTAAGACACTTTAGCACCCTCTGCTGTGAACTCTCTCCAAAACAATGATGCTCCCTAATTTAAAACAACTGCATATGGCAGCTCCATAGAGGTTTTCGCTTTGCTTTTTTTTTTTTTTTTTTTTTAGTACTACTGGGATGTTAGAATTATGGAGCTGAAAGAGACTTTATAATCATTTGACAGGAAAATGGAAACCCAATACGTAAGGTGAATAGTCAAATGTAGTCGATGAAAGACATGTTATTAGGGCCCATATCTCCTCACTCCTTTGCTGCCGTGTTTTCCATTTTGACAAAATTCCAAAAGGCAAATGTTGGTTTAAAAATTCTAAAAATAATTAAATAAGTGTAAGGATATGTGAAAGTAAACTTCATTATCCAAAGATCCATCTCCTTAAAAAGAATAAAAACAAGTTCCCTAGGCTATTTAAAATACAGCTACTTTTCAAAAGCAAACAGACATGAAACTTCTAGGAATGTGTTTTGTTTGGAGCAGAACACTCCTGGAAAAGTAGAAGTATGATATTAGGGCTTGTGTGGTACATAAGATGCTAAAAGTCATAGTACTTTTTCTTAAGGACTTCCTCCCAACAGAGTTCCTGTTGGTGGCCAGAAGTTAACCACAGCCACTTGCTCGGCATAGGAAAAGTGTTTCTAACAACTATAGTATCTAAAATATAGCCATCGTTCATCTTGGAACTGCAATACCATTATCCTTGTCTGTCTTCAGCTTGACCCAGCCAGTCCATCTTGTCCCTTGGTTTTTACTCTCTTGATTTTCCTTTCACTGGATTGTGAGACCAAAGCAGGCTCAATGTCCTAGTACTTCCAAAGTTACCTCCTCAGCGCTACAATTAACAAGGACAAATGGAGTAGCTCTTGGTGGAAGCATCTGCTTTATCCCTTACAGATGTTTGCTTTTGATGAAGACTCTCTGGGTTTAGGGAATTAATAGCATCTTCTGTCAATAGAGGCTGATCCTTCCAAGGGCAGAACAAATTACATAGATTTATTACACTTCACTCAATCCATCTACACTCTACCTCATGTATTGCAAAGCTGAGTGTTTTGTTCTTCATAAATGTCTTTAATTTTTTTCTAAAACCAACTTATTTTTATACCTTAAAGAGTAATTTGGGCTATACAGACTGGTATTTTTTGGTTTTTGTTTTTTGGCTGCACCCTTGGGGTGCGGAAGTTTCTGAGCCTGGGATCGAATCCCCGCCACAGCAGCAACCCAAGCTGCTACAGTGACAACACTGGATTCTTAACTAGCTGCACCACAAGAGAACTCCAAGGGGCTGGTATTCCAAATACAGTTTATGTTTTGAATCGTTTCTGCACATAATATGGTGGATAGTAAAGAGAGACACAAAAAATCATTTTTTTTAATAAGATGAGCTCCTGGCCACCTCTTACCACCTCGCCTCTTTTTTCTACATACTGGGTGCCTTCTCCTCTTTCAGACTGATCTTCTTTCATCTCCCATTTTACAGTCTGGTCACAGTTAAGGACAAAATCACCAAACAGGTCTGTGGATCTAGTTATTATCCAAACAGGAATATTTAAAATATCTAACTAGAAAAATGAGGTAAACAAAATGTAAGTACAGTACATTGCCTCAATTTTATATGATGCAATGGGAACAATAAAGCTTATAAGATCATAGAGGTAGCATAATAAACATATTTATGCATCTAATGGAATGGGAATTAAGGGTGGTAGATTGCTTGCTCTAGGCCTGATGGCATTCTTTCTTCTTAGCCACCTTGCCAGGAAAATAGAACACAGAAATGACTGTATTTACTGACCACAGGATGCTAAGGGCAGGCCCTCAACCTTTACTTACTAAGTAATCTGAGAGACAACATCATGCAAGAACTGTGAGGTTTGTTTGTTAGGAAGGGAATATTTTGTTTTGCTCTTGAAAATCAGTAAGACAACTGAAGAACATTTCTTCCCTAATATATCTTCTTTCTTTCTTTTGATTGACATCAACTACAAAACTAGTTGACAATATCATGCAATTCATGACAATTTCTACTGAACTTGGCAACATTAAACCTAAGTACTTCTTTTTTTAAATCTCTGGTTTTCCCAGTGGTCTTTCCTTCCTTAGCCTAGTGCTCCCCAAAGTCTCAGTTAAAGGAATAGAAGTCCTTGGTTACCTGTCTGGAGAATTTTCTCACAAATTGTCCCATGAGCTGTTTAACCAAGTGAACCAAACTAACTAGTCACAAAATCCAGCACTAATGAATTCCTATTTGTTAATTTGATTATCTGATTTAACTGACTGATATTGAGGTACTTTCCTCCCATTTAATGGTAAGAACAGCTTTCTCATAGGAGTTTTCAAATTTGGGATTGATTGCCTCATTATAGCTGCTGAATCACATAAGTGGTGAAACTAAATTGATATTTCAATTCAGTCAAAACAGCAGATCTGCTTTCTATCGGTGACTCATTCTGATAGAGCACAGAAAAGAAGCACCAAATCATTGGCTGATATGCATGAAATGCAGTACGATTTCCTCTAGCCTGAAGATATATGAGTCAATGATGTATTTTTGTGAAAAAATATATATAATATTGTTTTTAAAAACCTGCTTCCAAAGAGGTTCTTCAAATGTGTGATGTGAGCTAGCATATCCCCTTCAAAGGTTTTTCTTGCCCAGTTAAGAAATGGTGAGCTGTTAGATTAGTGATATGGTTTCTAGGTCCCCATTGACCTGAGATTCTTATTGGACATTATGGAGGCTACGTTCAGGTTCAGCTCATTTAAAAACCTTTGCATGTGAACTGCTTTCAATCCAGGTATTATATTTTCTTAGATTATTTTAACAAAATAGTTATTTTATAAACACTTACACAGCATTTTAAAATTACATTGGTTGTTTCCTTTGGAGTTTCAACTCAGAATTGTAGCTAAAAGAGATTTTAAAAAACCTCATTACTTCACTTAACATTAACTCTCTCTACCAACTAAAGAATACATAGAGGGAGTTCCACTGTGGCTCAGCATTAACAAAACTGACTAGTATCTATGAGGATGCGGGTTTGATCCCTGGCATCAAGCAGCGGGTTAGGATCTGGCGTTGCTGAGAGCTGTGGTATAGGATCTGGCATGGCTGTGGCATAGGTGGAAAGATACAGCTCTGATTTTATTCCTAGCCTGCGAACTTCCATATGCTGTGGGCACGTCCCTAAAAAAATAAAAAGGTAGAATATATATAAATATCATCAGCACATCAATGTTACTTCCATGTCTTCATTTAAATTATTCACTGAATTTTAAATATTGATACAAATATTGAAGAGAACAGGAAAAAGGCAGAGAACCTAAAGAACCTCACTATAGATGACCCCTCTAGAATGATGTTTTTCAGTCTTAATTATTACACTAACCATTTTTTTTAGGGAGAAAATTTGTTTATCCTCAGTGTTGACTTAGGTTTTTATAATTATTAATGAAATGTGTGCAAACATATTTATATGCAAAATACTTATACAGATACAAGAACAAAAATTTACAAATTGTTCAAAAGAGCCTAACAACATTAATTAAAAGAAATGGACATTTTTCTTATTGATTGTAAAGAAGTGATACTATATTTAACTGCTTTATGTGTAGTTTACGTTTTATTAGTTTCTTAACTATTAATAGTGGAAATGGACATAGTTGTACTCAACTTTGAGAATTCTTTAATGCTTCATCAGGTGTTCAAAATTCTCTTCAAAGATTTGATAAATACATTTTATCAGGTTAAAGATATGTCTTACTGTTTTGAGGTGTAAAGTGTATGTATGTGCATATGTGTGCATAGATGCATATAGGTATATTTGCATACGTATATATTAGAGAAGATGGAATTTTATTGAATATTATTGATGTGGTTTTCAATATATTAGTGTGCAAACCACAATATAAAATTATTCATTTTACAGTAAGGTCTGGCCATACAGCACAGGGAACTATGTCCAATCACTTGTGATGGAACATGATGAAAGATAAAATGAGAAAGTGAGTGTATACAGATGTATGACTTGGTCACTTCGCTATATAGTAGGCATTGAAAGAACCATGTAAAATCCACTATGATAAAAAATTTAAAAAAACTTCATTTTATCAATCTCTCATTAGAGTTACTTTTTAAATTATTTGGGGAGTTCCTGTCATGGCTCAGTGGTTAACGAATCTGACTAGGAACTGTGAGGTTGCGGGTTTGATCCCTGGCCTTGCTCAGTGGGTTAAGGATCCGGCGTTGCTGTGAGCTGTGGTGTAGGTTGCAGACGTGGCTTGGATCTGGCGTTGCTGTAGCTGTGGCGTAGGCCGGCGGCTACAACTCGGATTAGACCCCTAGCCTGGGAACCTCCATATGCCGTGGGTGCGGCCCTAGAAAAGGCAAAAAGGCAAAAAGAAAAAAAAAATTATTTGGGATTTTATACCTGCACTCTTAAATGAAATTGGCCCTTTGTTTTCTATTCTGTACAGTTCTTCCATCTCTGGTTTTAATATCAAAGAGATACTAGCCTTGTGGATAATTTTGGTAGATTTATTTTTTATTCTATTGTTTGGACCATTTTAGGAAAATTATTGTCTTTCTTGAAGACTTTGTGAACTTTCTACAGCAAAAATTTGTGTTTAATATATTTTTGTGGGGAAAAGATGGCAAAGAGATATTTTAGTACTGCTTTAATTACTTAAAAGGTTATTGCTATATATATCTTTATCAAGGCATAATTGATAAACAATAAGCAGAACATATTTAGAATGTATAGTTTAGTAAGTTTACACACACACCCTGAGGAAGCTATCACCACAGTCAAGATAATTGGCACATCATTACACTTCTAACTGACCCCTAATTCTTAGGCAACCATTGTTCTCTTTTCTTTCCCTACAGATTTGTCTGCACATTTTATACATTTATATAAGTGTAATAATACATTCTGTACTCTTTTCCACGGAAATATGTATGCCTGGCTTCTTTTACTCAGCATATTTGAAATTCACTGATGTTTCATGTATCAGTGGTCCATTCCTATTTATTGCCAAGTAGTGTTCCAATATATGAATATACCACAATTTTTTTTACCCATTTATCTGCTGAAAAACATGGGAGTTGTTCACAGCTTTTACTTATTCCAAATACCACTGTTAAAAGTACTTTTGTGTAAGTCTTTATGGGATAAATGATTTTATTTATTTTGGGTAAATATCTAAGAGAATGCCTAGATCACTGTGTAGGTGTGTACTTAAAGAAATGGCCAAATTGCATTACAATTTTGCATTCGCACCAGCATTATAAGAGATTTCCAGTTACTCCACATGGTCACCAGCACTGTGTGTAGCCATTCCTTTAAAATTTAGCCATTCTAATATCTGTGTGTGGATATCTTATTGTGGCTATAATTTATATTTGTCTAATGAAATATTGTTCAGTAATTTTTTTTTTTGTCTTTTTGCCTTAATCTAGAGCCGCACTTGTGGCATATGGAGGTTCCCAGGCTAGGGGTCTAACAGGAGCTGTAGCTGCCGGCCTACACCACAGCCACAGCAACGCGGGATCCGAGTCGCATCTGCGACCTACACCACAGCTCACGGCAACGCCGGATCCTTGACCCACTGAGCAAGGCCAGGGATCGAACCCGCAACCTCATGGTTCTTAGTCGGATTCGTTAACCGCTGAGCCACAAAGGGAACTCCTTGTTCAGTATATTTTTATGTACTAATTTGCCATTCCTATATCTTTGATAAGGTGTTTGCGCAAAAGTTTTGTCCATTTGCATTGGGTTGTTTCATTTTTTATTTAGTTTTGAGAATTCTTCATGTATTCTGGATACAAGTCCTCTGTCAGATAGATGATTTCTATGTGTTTTCTCCAGGTCTGCGGCTTGTCTTCCCATTCCCTATAGAATATCTTTGAAAGGTCAAAATTTTTTAATTTTGAAGAAGTCCAATTTATTAATTTTCTTTTATAAGTCATATTTTTTATGACCTAAGAACTCTTTGCCTAACCCAAATTCATCAGCTTTTTCCTTTATGTTTTAGTCTAGAAGTTTCATAATTTTACATTTAGGCTTATGATCATTTACAGTTGATATTGTAATTTCTTTTTTGCATGTGTGTATGTATGGACAGAAAATTTTTCCAGTACCACATTTACTGAAAAGACTATCCTCTCTCAACTGACTTTGAACATTTGTCAAATATATGTGTGTGTGTGTATGTGTGTGTGTATATATATATATATATGTGTGTGTGTGTGTGTGTGTGTGTATCCTGATTATATATATAGACACACTTATGTAAATATGTGTGTGTATATTCAGTATGTGTATATAATATATTCTATATATTTTATATGGATACTGATATATATCTCTTCATTCTCCTGTTTGACAGACATAGCGTTACAGTATGTCTTGAAATCAAGTAGTGTTAATCCTCCAGTTCTGCTTTTCTTAAAAGTTGTTGTAGCTATTAGAGTTCCTTTATTTTTCCATGTGAATTTGGAATGAATTTGTCAATTTTCCCAAAATGTCTGCAGAGAATTTGATTGGGATTGTACTGAATCATGACCGGTTTGGAGAGAACTGACATTTTAATGATATTGAGCTTTCCAATCCATTTGCCTAACATATGGCTCTTTTTATTTTTGTCTTCTTTTCTTTCTCATCAGTATTTTATAGTTTTCAGTATACAGATAGCATATGTATTTTGTCAGGCATGTTGCTAGGTGTTTGAGATTTTTGATAATACAGTATAAACGGTATTTTTTCCCAGTTTAGAAGTATTTGTTGTTAGTATGTAGAAACATAATTAACTGTTATAATTGGTCATGTGCCCTGAAGCCTTGCAAGACAAATTTATTACGTGTAGTAGCTTTTTAAAAAGATTTTTAGTATTTTACACAATCATTTCATCTGAAAATACATTTACTTCTTCCTCTTCAATCTATATGTCTTTTATTTATTTTGAAAACCTTATCAAAATGGCAAGAACTTCTCTAATAAAATACTAAATAGAAGTGTGGTAGCAGATATCCTTGTTTGTAACCTGAACTTGAAGAGCATTCCATTTTTCACCTGTAAGTATAATGTTAGTTGTAGGATTTTTGTCAGTACCCTTTAATGGACTGAAGAAGTTTCCTGTATACAAAGTTTTCTGAAAATTAAAAAAAAATTAAGAATGATGAATTTGGTTAAATTTTTTTTCATCTTTATTGAGACAATTTTTTTTTTTTAGGGCCACACTGGTGGCATATGGAAGTTCCCAGGCTAGAGGTCGAATCAGAGCTGTAGCTGCCGGCCTTCGCCACAGCCACAGCAACGCGGGATCCGAGCCACATCTGCAACCTACACCACACAGCTCACGGCAACGCCGGATCCTTAACCCACTGAACAAGGCTAGGGATCCAACCTGCGTCCTCATGGATGCTAACCAGAGTCGTTAACCCTGAGTCACGATAGGAACTCTAGTTATGTCCTTTTTTCAGTGTTTTTTTTTGGTTTGTTTTGGTTTTTTTTTTGTAGTGAGTTATATTTGTTTTCAAATGTTGAATTTACCTTGTAATTCTGATATAAACCCAGGTCGTTCACGGTTACAGGCAGAATTCTGAGATGATCCCTGAGGTCCCCCTCTCTCTTTGTATGAAATCTCTCTTTGAATATTGATGGGATTATGAACATAATGTAAGATAGTCACTCCCTAGATTATGTTAGATTATGTAAAGCCTCATTAATAGCTGCCTGGAGAGATTCTACTGTTGGCTTTGAAAAAATCAGTTGCTGTGTTGTGAGAGGGCCCTTCTGCTAGGACCTTAGGGCATCCTCTCAGAGCTGAAACTGACCCTAGTCAAGAGCTAACAAGAAAACGGTGGCATCGATTCTATAACCACAGGAAATTAATTTTACCACTGACTTAAATAAACTTGGAAGAGCACTGTGAGCCTGAGATGAGACTGCTGATCTGAATGACGCCTTGATGTATGTCCTGTGAAATCTTGAACAGAGGACACAGCTAACCTGTGCCCAGCCTCCTAACTTACAGATACTACGAAATAATAAATTTGTGTTGTTTTAAGCCTTTAAGTTGTTGGCAGTTTGCTATGCAGCAAAAATATAAAACTAATAGAGTCATGATATTTTAATGTACTGTTAGATTTGATTTACTGAACATAAGAACATTTTCATATTTGTTCGAGAGGAATACTGATATGTAATGTTGTTGTTAACATCTTTGTTTTATTTTAGTATCTGATTATTCAGGGCTTATGAGAATAAGTTTAGAAATAGTCTTTTTCACTTTTCTGGGAGAGTTTGTAGAGAATTTCTTTTCTAGATATTTGGTAAAAATCACGAGTGAAACTATTTGGGTGAGTGGTTTTCCTTGTGGGACGGTTTTAAATGACAGATTCAATTTATTTTAATAGGATGACTCATGTTACCTGTTTCTTCTTGAACCAAGTTTGTAGTTTGTGCCTTTCACGGAATATGTCCATTTCATCCAAGTTGTAAAATTAGTTGGCAGGAAATTTTATTGAATATACCCTTGGTATTGTTTCAGTATCTATAGAATCTGTAGCGATGTCATTTATCTTATTCTAGGTATTGGCAGTTTGTGTATTTTCTTTTTTTCCTGGTCAGTGTGGTTAAAGGTTTATCAATTTTATTGATCTTCTCAAAGAACCAGCTTTTGGTTTTATTGATATTCTCTATTTTTTTTGTCTTTCTTTTTCAGTCGTTTGTATTTTGACCTTTTTTATTTCTTTTATTTTGCTTACCGTAGTTTTCATTTTTTCCCCTTAATTTCTTAGTGTGTAAGCTAAGATTTGGTTTGAGAACTGTCCTCTGTCAGTCCTGTTTATAACACCATCCTACAATTTTCATATGCCTTTATATTTTTTAGTTCAAAATACTTATTTCTCATTTTGATTTTTTCTTGTACCTATTTATTATTTAAAGGTGACTTGTTTAGTTTCCAAATGAGAGTTATCTCTCTATTTATAAGTTTCTGGTTTAATCTATCATGGTTAGAAAATACTCTTCATATCTTTTAAATCCTTTTATATTTACTAAGGTCATTTTATGGCCGGGAATATTATCTTGAAACATGTCCTCTGAACACTTGAAAAGAGTATGCCTTCTGTTTTGGGGTGAAACTTTCTTTAACTTTCAATTGTTTGAAGCTTGCAGTATGAATTCAGAACCTGACCTATTAGACAGTGTAATTTCAGAGTTTTGTATTTTGTTCTATTTCTCCGTATGTCTGGCACAAACATTTTGCTTGAGGTTATGGTTCTGGTCTTTGGGGTTCAGATCTTCTAATCACTTTTCAACTAATGGGAGCATTTTCTACCTCCTAGAACAATGCAGTGAGCCAAGTTATCCAAAGTGCTAAGTCTGTGACCTAGGATCCCCTCCCTTCAGAGGCGTTAATGTTTACCTGGTCTGTATCACCTGGGCATTGTGGTACATCAAATCCAGGTCCACTGTGACTCTAGATTTTCTTCATTTCTATCACCTGAAGATTTTCCTTTCCTGCTTTTAAACTTAGCTATAAATTTCTCATAACTTGTAAAATATCTTAAATAGTGTCTCTGTGTGATGTGAGGGAAAGGAGGCTTTTTGTATTTTCTCAGTCTGGAATTTTGACTAAAATCTCTTAATCTCTGTTTTTTTTAAATTAAAAAAAGTCTTGCCTGTAATCACTGTAATTCAGAAAAGTACTATTTGAATAAACATATTTGACAGGGTGACATTAATATGTTAAACTTTTGTTTAATAATTTAGGAAAATTAGATCTCTTTCTTACCAAATCCATCTCTGAGAGATTTTTGAATGGAAATTTTAATGATGTGTCACTTAATAACATTGTAAAGCATTCTTGTTCATGTTAAAATATGGTTTGTTATCATTTTGGTATTATTATTAAAAATGAAGTTAGATGAGTTTCCAGTTCTCTTATTGCTAGAATAGGAGATAGAAATGGAAAAGGAATTCACTGAATGTCTCGTATTCTGACTGCTAATGAACTATTGGTAATTACAACAACAAGATAAATTCTATGCACAGGTCCTTTTTGACTGTGGCAAATTGATAAAACCATATAATGTGTGATGCCTTAATACTTCTGCAACTTTTATTCAAATTACTTTGAAAATTTAGTTATTCACTAAATTGCTTCATCTTTATTTGGCCTTCCTTTGGAACATACATGCAACTATATACATAGTTGCAAACCATAGGTATTTAATTATACACCTGTATTTGCATAATTAAGAGTAAGTTTGTATTAATTCTATAATAACTAAAATTAGGCCACAGAATTCTAAATTTTATTAGAGACTACATTTTGAGGAATGTTGTTTTGGGCTCTTGAAGATATTTTTCAACCACGAATAGGAGCATAAGCCTTAAGAATTTGTCATCATATTGTGAATGAAGGGAAATCAAATAGGGACATTATAAACTTCTCAGATATGCCCCTACACCAACACTTGGCTCTCTTGGTATCATATTCTAGTTAGCGAACATGCCAGTTAGACTGAGTCTCTCTGTCTTAGGGAGATGCTAAGAGCAGCAAATCAGGTAAGATTAGGATTTTTTTTTTTAACAACTTTGAGAGTTTCAATGAGGATGACATAGTAGTTCATCTTAAATACATTTTCCTTCCTCTTCTTTAGGCATGCAACAATGCTAGATGAAATATTGAAGACATAACTGGAAAGGCATAGTTTGTCTTAAATACTGTACACAGTTCATTGTAGGCATATGAAATAGAATAGCTAAATAGCTAGTTAAAGTGGTGAGTTAGAGTAAAATTGGGGCCATTCTTGTCTTCAGGACAAATGTAGGCAGCAGTATCTGAAAGTTTAATAGAGACAACATATGCCAGAGTAAGTAGGGTTTGGAGCCCAAGATGGCTCAGTGGTAACGAACCCGACTAGGATCCATGATGATGCAGGTTTGATCCCTGGCCTTGATAAGTGGGTTAAGGATCTAGCATTGATAGAACTTCCCAAATGATTGTTGTTTAAAACTTCTGAGATTTGGGGCAGTTTATTATTGTGGTGAGTCTAAATACTCTAAGAAAAAACAAAAAAAATCCACACTTAAAACAACTGTAACACAAAAATCCAAAATGTATATAGAGCCTACAAATGCATGTAATCCTAATAAGGACATGGAAGAAAGTAACAAATTGAACAAATATTTTAGGATGTTAAAGTAGATAAATAATTTGATAATAGCTTTTTTTTTTGTCTTTTTTGCCTTTCTCTAGAGCCACACCCGTGGCATATGGAGGTTCCCAGGCTAGGGGTCTAACAGGAGCTGTAGCTGCCAGCCTTCACCACAGCCACAGCAACGTGGGATCCGAGCCGTGTCTGCAACCTTCACCACAGCTCATGGCAACGCCGGATCCTTAACCCACTGAGCAAGGCCAGGGATCGAACCCTCAACCTCATGGTTCTTAGTCAGATTCGTTAACCACTGAGCCACAACGGGAACTCCCAAATTCTACTTTGAAAATACATAAATTTTGTTCTAGGACTTATGTATATGTCTCTAGAATAAAAGCTGGTTGAAAAAGAAAAAGGGATCAATATATGCAAAACCAGGATTTTATCACATATGGCAATAAAATTGCTATTAAATGAAAGGACTTTAAAAAGGAAGCCAAAATATTTGATTAAAAAAACAGTAAACTAGGAGTTGCCATCGTGGCTCAATGGTTAGTGAACCCGACTAGCATCCATGAGGACTCGGGTTCCATCCCTGGCCTTGCTCAGTGGGTTAAGGCTCTGGCATTGCCGTGAGCTGTGGTGTAGGCCACATATGTGGCTCAGATCCCTGGTCGTTGTGGCTGTGGCATAGGCCAGGGGTTACAGCTCCAATTGGGGCTCTAGCCTTTGACCCCTCCATATGCCAAGATGCAGCCCTAAAAAGACAAAAAGTTCAAAAAAAAAAAAAAGGAAGTAAACTTAAATACTGGAAAATAAGACTACTGGTCAAGACATTACAAAGACTTTAAATACAGTTCTGGATATCTAGCAACAATAACAAGATCAGGAATAAACTGGTTCAGTGAAGGACTAGACCCTGTTAGGGTTTTTTCTTGCTTTCAGAAGCAGAGAAGGTATGTGTTAAATTAATCTATAGTTAACAATGTATACTTTTTAAAGGGTCGTGTAAAAGAATAGAATTAGATTATATAATTTCCAAAATGAGAGGAAAATAATTGAATAAAAATGAATATAACTGTAAGATCAAAAGAGTTTAATGAAATAGAAATAACAGAATCTATGAAAAGAGCTAAAATAAAGTGATAGAGAATCACCAGTCATATATTTGCCAAAATAAAGTGGTATGGCAATATTTATATTTTAGCAAAATAGACCTTAAACGAAAAACAGTATAAATGAAATTGTATTGTGTATAATACTTCAAGGAACAACGTGACAAGAAAATATGACTATCAAGAATTTGTAAGCTCCTATCAACACAACTCAAATACATATGGACCTCAAAAATGGACAGAATTAGAGGCTGACTTCCATCCAGAAGAGTGGTGTGAAACCATCTCCCAAACAAACATCTTTTAAGCTGGTCAGAATTAGCAAAGATAATCATTTAAAGTCTCCTGGGGTTTGATTGAAGGGCTCACAGAAAATTTGGAAGCATTTGTTCAGCAAAATGCAGGAAATTCAGTAGGAACAACGAGGGGCCATGGCATTCAAGCCACAGCTGCACCCCCCTCCACCAGCTGTTGCTGTACTGAAGCACTGTTTCAGCTGGCTCAGGAGCCAAGTAGAAGTTCCCGTCTCCTACAGCTCCCTAGGGTGAAGGAGCTATTCTGGGTGGTTTTGGCAGCCAGTGGACATTGGCGGTTTCCATTTTCCACAGCTCTGTCCTGTGGCAGATCTATACTGAGTGACTGGAGGCAGCTAGCCATGCCTGTCCCTCCACTGTACCTCTAACTGGGAAGGAGATTAAAGCAGAGAAGTTGGAGAAAGCAGTTTTACTTTCCTGCTGACCTGTGTTGAGGGAAGCTGCTCTGGTGGGCTCAGCAGGTCAGCGATAGTTCACATCTATCTCCTCTTTCTAGTGCAGAAGACCTGTTCTGCATAGTTTGGGCAACGGTGAGTACCATCCGGTCTTATTCTCCCTGGGTCTGGGCTGCAGAGGATCCATACAGGCTGCATAGTGGCAGCAGCCAAAGGTGACACCAGTTTCCCCTAGTTACACCCTCCCACAGCTCCTACCCCATAAGGAGAAGCTCCGTGAGGCAGCCAGTGAAGAGTGGGGTCCTCATCTGCCCCAGTTTATGCTCCTTAGCACCTCCTAAGGGATAGTCGAAGTAAGACTCAAAAGCTGGCAATACCCTGACCTAGCAAAGGGGCCCAAATTCAATCAGATCAGACTGTGGAGCAATTTAGGACTCAGCACATTGTCAAAGACAAAGAGCAATCAGCTAGCAATTAATGGAGGCTAATGGCTGATGTGATATCAATAAAGACAGACCATTCAGAAGCTTAGTGAGAAGATGAGGGAGAGAGACAGTGAAAGAGAAAATGGCTAGAGCCACAGATATCGCCAGTGGTCGGGAAGACTGTGCTCACGTCTCTTCTCTGAGGAGTCCTATCAAAAGTTTGCACACTTTGTGGGAAGTAGTATTCACTGAACTAATCTAGTCACATCGCTAACAAACCAACAGACCAGCAAACAACAGCAAACCCCAGAAAGGCAATCATCATGCCGAAGTGCTATAATAAATTATCTAAAATGTACAGTTTTGGAAAAAATTAAATATTGCAGGGAAATGGAAAAGTTTGACCCATACACAAGAGGGGGAAAAAAAAGCAGACACTGGAATAATAGAAATCACCTTAGAGGGACCCTAGATGTTGGGCTTTGCTGACAGATACTTTAAATCAGCAGTTATAACATGCTTAAAGACCTAAAGAAAACCGTATTTTAAACAAGGAAAGGAAGATATGATGACATCTCATTAAACAGCATCAGTAAAGATATTACAAAGATAACAAAATGGAAATTCTGGAGAAAAACATAATAATGAATAAAAATATAGTAATGAAAATGATGACTTTATCTAAAGGGGCTCAGCAGTAGATCCGAGCTGACAAAAGAAACAAACTTGGATTTCCTGTCATGGCTTAGTGGCAATGAGCCTGACTAATGCCTGTGAGGACTCCAGTTTGACCCCTGACCTCGCTCAGTGGGCTAAGGATCCAGCATTACTGAGAGCTGTGGTGTAGGTCACAGATGCAGTTTGGATCTGGCATGGCTTTGGCTGTGGTGTAGGCCAGCGGCTGCAGCTCTTATTTGACCCCTAGCCTGGGAACGTCCATATACCTTGAGTGTGGCCCTAAAAAGAACAAAAAAAAAAAAAAAAGAAAGAAACAAACTTGAAGATAAAGTCATAGAGATTAGTCTGAAGAACAGAGGAAAAATGAAAAACAGACCCTCAGAAAACATGGGATACTATTAAACACACCCACTTACATAACAATGGGGATATCAGTAGGAGAAGAGGGTGAGAAAGAAGAAGAAAAAATCAAAAAAAAAAAAAAAAGCCGAAAACTACAAAGGAGCTGGAGGGTAGATTTGAGGAGATAGATCAGTGTACTGTACTCTTATTGCGTCTACATTGCATAGCTAACTGATGTCCCACATATTTCTGAGGCCATGGTCAGTGTTTTCCTATAATGCGGAAATTAAAAAGAAATCCTATAATGTATTACCTAATCTCCTGAGTTAATCTCTTGCCTTTACTGAGAAGATGTAAATCAATTGGGAAAGTCAGGTTTCTGCCATCAAACTGTTTACATATTATATCTGGGCAGTTAGCTATCTTGTGGTTGTTCTCTTTCATGTTTGAAACATACGGCACAAACTCACGTACACATATACTCACAGATGTTCATATTCACACAATTCTTTATGGGCCCCTAGTCTTTTTTTTTTTTTTTAATCTAAATTTATCTTCAATACTACTTTTAAATACATGACAAAAAAATTTCTGCTTATACTCAGTCATACGTTTGTAAATTTATTGTTGGCATAGTTTTAAAATTCTTAAAAGAAAATTAAAGTTATCCATTCTATCTTTAGAAGAATGTGACTATGGTGGACTCATCCTATTTCTTAATTTTATTTAAGTCCCCTCTTTCCCACTGATTATGTTTGCCACTAATTGTACAAACAGCTGTGTATACTGAGTGTGACTGCAAATGCATTCAAACCCACCAAATAAATTTTATGATCTTCTAAATAAGGCCTAGCATTGTAGCCTCGTAGCTTTAAAGGATTGGAGTTGATGATTCTGTAGGCTGAAGAGACAAGGGAGAGAGGACCTAAGACCTTATTCCCCAAGGTACAGGACTCATTGGAAAGAAGCAAAGCTGATTCTTGTTTTAATAGACATGTTTGCTGTTGTAAAGCATGATGTCATATTTTTAGACTCCTAACATTATTAATTATGTGGCATATGGTAAAACTCCAGAGATGTTTTCTTCTACCCCTTTCTCCTACATTTCTCCTCTTTTCCTTCCCCTTCTTGCTTCTTTTCTCCCTAGTACATTTCCTTCCATTTTCTATATTCTCTTGATCTTTTATTCTTCGCTTTTCATTTTTAATTATTTTTTCATTCTGTTTTTTTTTTTGGTAATTTATTTCCACGCATTTCTTTATGAATTAATTATCTGGGCTAGGTTGTCTTTAGCTATGCAAAGCAGTATTAATTGGATGAGTTTCTGCCCTTGGCTTGACGTCCTCCGAGTCCTTCCCTGTGCCCCCAAAGAATGGTGTTCTTGAAAGCCATATGAGTGAGGAAATTCATTTTCTCTTGTCAGTAGCTATGTTTCATTTGACCCATATATACATACAGTACAATACCAATTATAGTAATTCCACACACTGCAAGACACCCCTATGCCCTGAGGTGTAATTACACATTTAAAAAAAAAAAAAACACTTGCAGGAGTGTATCAAGTCCGTAAAGTTGGTGATGATCATATTTCTCTCACTGGGATTATTAACTCTCCCTAGAACATGGAACTTTGGCACTATAAACTTCATAAACTTTGAAACTTCATAAAACAGGCGAAGCCATGGAGGCGACAGGTGTACTGACAAACCCATGGTCATGACACCCAAGAGCCATGAGCCATAGTGATTGTTCATGTTCATTCGGGCTTGTCCAAATCTTCCTGACTGGACCTCAAGTGAGATAATGTTGTGATGGCCCCTTTATTGAATTTTCACTTTCAAGACTAAGATTTGAGAAGCTAGTTCTTGCAAACAGCTTCATGAAAAAAATTATAGAGAGTTTTAGAAAAGAGTGTGAATATCTGTTAGAATCTAGAGAATTGTGTTTTAGAAGTGACTTATCGATGTCTGCTGAGTCCCTGGAATATATACATCTCCTGTTACGTGTTGGGTAACTTGAACCTTGAGTCTGTTTGCCGTGGCTGGTTTATGGAATAGCAATAGTGTGAAATTATTTAAAGACCATGTCAAGTGAAAGGAGAAAAGGAAAGAGTGCTCTATAAAGGTTGACAAGAAGGATGACTTGGAGCTCCTAATTAGGAATACTTGCTACCTGTTTGAAGGCTATTTTTTTTTTTTTTTTTTTGGAGTGTGAATCCCCATGTCTGATGTGAGAAAGTGAAGGGGAACTTTTTTTTTTTAAAGCAAAAAATCCTAGCTGACTCCGTTGGCTTCTTGACTTGTAAATGGTTACCCTCAAATTGACTAAAATGATGATGACAGGAGCTTCAGAGACTTGAACAGGGAGCAAAGACATCTTCGTTTAGGAAAAGTATAAGGCAGTTGGTAAGCTAGTGTAGGAGAACAAAGATTGTCTGACACGACAAGATTTATAATTATGAGAACATGAAGGCTCGGAATTCATCCAGAGGTAGTAACAAAAGCTCAGTAATAAAACCAGGGCTCAGAAGAAGTCATGTTGGAGGGATTGACTGTCGAGGGAAGAGGGCAAGAAAGAAATAAGGCGATATATAGATTGATTGATCAATTCACCGATAGAATGAGAGAGGTGGGGGGGGTGGAGAGAGAGACTCAGAGATGGAGAGACAACAAAATCCCCACAGACCACCATGCAGATTCTGTCTTAAGGCTTTACTTCCACTTAGAGACATGGAAACACCACATGGCAGCCAGCAGAAACTTGGGAGAGTGTTGTTAACCAGTAGAATTTTTAATGCAGAGCTATAAAAAAGGTGGAACAGAGTGGGGGAAAACTCACAATAAACAGGATTCATATTGGCAGTGACTTTTTGAGAAGAAAGGGTATTACAGAAACCTTCATCTACCCCCACCAGATGTTTACGTGCAGTAACAATATTTTTTTTCCCTCCAAATGCTACTTAGATCGCTCCCTTAAATTACAAAGATAATCTGGGTCAAAAGCTTACACTGGCTGCTTAAACTCTTATCCAATGCCCGCTAGTTTGTGTGACACCTAATGTCTGATATGAATCCTATTTTTCTTGATTTTTTTTGTGCCTGTCTTTGAACCTGTTGCTTCAATAGGAAAGCCTTGTGATGGCGTGGGGGTGTGAACTCTCTCAGTGAGTAATTTTCTCTCTCATTCCTTTTTACATCATCAGGAAAAGTACAGAGGTGACAGGTGACATATACTCCTCTTTTCTACTATTCATAACAATTCTAGATGAAACTTAGAAACAAGAGGCCAGTTACCTGTCTGTTTTTCTTTTGGGGTCCTATAGTCCATCTTCCATAGCCAATGCTATTCCTGCTCTTTTCTTCTGAGTTCGAGGGTGGGAGAATTTATCAGCATCCTAGATGCCGGCCATAGAGGAGACAGGAGTCTAGCTGGAGAGAGGAATCCCTTTCCAGCTCAACCTTAGGTATCAGTAGAACAGCAATGGCAAAAAGGTATGAGAAGAAAATGGGCTCTCTCTGAATCTGGCAGCCTTCCCCTGAGAGAGCTGTTCTGTCACCTGCATTCATCTGTGTATATGAACTTCTATTAAAATGAAATAAATGATACCCCCACAGTTGTAGTCAGAGGGTAGCTTGTCCCTCTGTTTAGAAAGTTGGGATGTGCCCAATTTAAGGTGAGTAATTTTTCTATTAGTTCAAACACCCCCTCCCCCC
Source organism: Catagonus wagneri (assembly GCA_004024745.2). NCBI lineage: Eukaryota > Metazoa > Chordata > Mammalia > Artiodactyla > Tayassuidae > Catagonus > Catagonus wagneri. The sequence continues at coordinate 4,255,075 of PVHT021183629.1, read as the reverse complement.
ATCTTCCACCAAGCACATTCTCAGAGTTGCAGTAAGTCTGGATAAGTTTGGGTCTTCCAAAAAGACCTTAGAAATTGGCTAGTCTGGCCTCTCTCCATGCTTTTTAAATGAGGAAACTAAGGCATCAAAAGGCTGGTGTATGTTGCCAAGATAAGGGCCAGGATCAAGACTATAATCAGGACTAGAACTCAAGTCTCCTAATTTTCAGGCTGGCCCTTCACCTGATACCCTGCCATTTCATGCCATTTGCTGTAAGATTTTTTTTTTTTCAACAAAGAAACAAAAACAAAGCAAAACAAAACTCTGCTGAGCATGGAAACTTGGACAAGTTCCTTAACTTCCTGGAGCCTCAGTTTCCTCATCCCTCAAAACACTGATAATAATAACACTCTGTCATAAGGCTATCGGGACAATTAAATGAGTATATATAACACACTAGCATAGTGTCAGACTTAAAGCAAGTACTCATTTAAATATTGGCTGAATGTGTATGTTTATAGGTGTGCTGATGTGTTTATCTGCCAGGAATGACTTCTAGCTCACTTTTGCAAGGCTGGATTAGGCTTGATCAGGACAGGTAGAAGTTTGCTCTTCAAAGCGTAATTATAAATGTGTTTTAAAAAATAAGATGCTTTGTAAGCAAATGTAATAGTTTAACATGCCATCTTGGAGATGCAATTCCAGCATTTTGAAAGGAACGCTGTGGAGAAAGTTAGGCGTTTCAGACAATAGTAGATATTATGCAAAAAAAAAAAATCATTAGCAAAATTATTAAGAAAGGCTGGACGGCTTAAATTAAAAGTTTTTTTTTTCCCTGTATAGGATTTCTCAGGGTTTTTAACTCATTAAAGACATTGTGATTTACAAAAATGGAATATTTGGCTAGTGAGCACATTTTTCTTCAGGCTTCTAATGGACCTAGATCATCATTTTAAGCAAAGCTGTTTTATTTTTATTCCACTTATATGAGCACAGTTCAGGTCTCTTTTGGAAGGCTTTTGAGGGAATCACCATGTGGTTCTGTGCCACTCTTGCTTAGCTTTTGTAAAATTTTTTTAATTCCAAAAATGTAATACATTTTTACCTTAACACCTTTTTTCCTACTTTATTTTTGTGATAAAATATATAAAACATAAAATTTAACATCTTAACTGTTTGTAGATGCACAGCTCAGTAGTGTTAAGTAATTTCACGCTGTCGTGCAGCCCATCATCAAAACTCTTTTCATCTTGCAAAAATGAAACTCTGTACTCATTAAACAACTCATTTTCCTCCTTCCCCCAGCCCCTGTCAGGCATCATTCTGCTTTCTGTGTCTGACTGTGATTCCTCTAGGTACTTCACGTAAGTAGAGTCATGCAGTATTTGTTTTGTGACTGGCTTATTTCACTTGGCACTGGTTGGCTGGTAGCTATAGCAGAAGACTAACCTGAAACCTTCACTGCTTGACATAAGGTGGTTACTTTCTCACTCAGACAGAGACCAGTATGCTCAAGTGATCCTTCTACATCTTATGGTTATGCCCTTTAGAAGACACAGACTCAAAGGACAACCCAGGAAGGGCTTTAAAGGATGGGATAGGAATTGAAGTTTCTGTCTTGACCAGCCCTGAAGCGACCCATGCCACTCCCTATTGGCTAAGCACTAACCCATCTGCAGTGGACAGTGGGGAATATAAGAGGCCATGGAATCTGGCAGGCACTGACTTCGCGAGACATGTTTAATGAACTTTTGTTTTATTAAATGTGATAGTGATTAGCTGTCGTGACTTTATTATATTAATATTTGTTAAGTGGAGCACATGGTGTTGGTTAGTGAGCTGAAGTTCCACAGTAAACCACATGAGAAACTGACCTAGAGATGTTTATTACTAACAGGTCTTGGAGGAGGTACTGGCACACCGTCAGGGGTCACACAGCGAGGTCCGGGCAAGATGAAGAGAGAACGAGGTGGTATGCCTCTATAGGGTCAGTGGGTGGAATGTTTCGGCCAATTCAAGTCAAAAGAGCCAGGGTTTGGTAAGCCCTCTTGGGGTTTTCCCTAAGGGGCACATAAGGCACGCAAGTGCTGAAAGGCAGGGGACTGCCGATCACAACAGTAATCACTGAACGCTGTTGGGGGGTCATGTCAGACATCTCCATTTGCTTGTGACTCTGTGGGCTGCTATCTAGGGCATGAATTTGTATGAGAGACCAGTGTCAGTGTAATGTCCCTAAAGGCTACTTGGCAAAAAAAAAAAAAAAAAGTATCCTGAGCCAACAGTACCATGGATTAGTTTAGCTAAACTCTCAACTCTAACGGAATTTTTGAAAAATAGCAATAAACATATGTGATTTATTTAGTTATGTCCACAAAACTTGGTGGATATAGGAATTCATAAACCTCCTGCAATAACCATGGTGTATCAGGATTTTATGGGTGCGATGGGTTCCTGGTGTCTGTCGTTAATCAAATAATACTGTAATTTTAACTCGCAGAGAACTGAAGCATGAAACTAATGACTTTTTAATTTCCAGATAAGACCAGGGCTAAATTCAACAGATGAGTGTACGTATTTTTATTTTTTTAATTTCCAGAAAGAACATTAATGGTAATATTTTCTCCCAGAGCTGCTCCTGTGATGAACTTAAGTTCAGTTATTTTGATGTGGGATTTTGGAATTATTCCTTACTGTGCATTCTTCTTTGCCTCTATTGTGTAGTAAATTAAGCTTGCCACTTTGATTTGAAATTTTTTGGGTTGGCATAGTTGCTTTGACTAATTGATCATGCCTTAAAGTTGTTCTTAATTAAAGGGATATTCATTAACTCTTATGTATAAAACTGACTTGTAGTAGGTGGAAAAGCACATGGTATATATATATATACTTTAATTGTCCACAGTAATTACATGACGACTGTGCCTAGGTTATACCAAAACAACTGATTAAAAAGTGCTAAGCCTATGATGCTGTTTAGCATATGGACAAAGGAAAAGAGAGTTGTTTGAATGACTCTAATGTATAAACACTACTGAATTACATCAAAACATATTGCATATTGGAACGTAGTGACAGCACATAACACTGCTACTATATGCTTTATTGCAGTTGGCTGATTTTAGCCCACAATAGTTTAGTGTCTGGTGGCCTTGTCTAACATTTGAGAAAACTAGTTATTGGTTTCCACCTTACTGTGAACTCACTTGGGAAGCCTCTACTTTTTTTTTTTTAATAGAGCCAGTATCCAGTTACTTAAAAATATATTTTTGGCAATAGCTGGAATTTATTTGAAATTATATTTCTACAATAAGAAGCATGAGGATAATCTTATATTACCAAGAGTTCTGTTGTATTTTGAATATACTTAAATTATATATCCTCATTAATACTAGATCAAGTTTTTATAAAATTATAATTTTTACAGAGCAATTGACTTTTTTTGTATTAAATTTGGAGAATGAATATCCATGATGAATGTATGTAGGGTTAGTTGCAGAAGATGTGTATCGAGGTAAAAATGTCTAGAAAGTTCTCCGACATAAGGAAATATGGGGGTGCAGATTCCCTAGGAGAAATAGGAATAATGAAATCAGTTTTGATTAGATATATGGGGATGAAGGAAAGGACTGAGTTCCGTTGTGTGATATTCAGTGATTCCAATGATGATATGAATGCTCCATAGCCCTAACAGATTGTTTTAAAAGTGCATTTCTCAGCCCGAACTACGCGTTGTCGTTTCTAGTAGACTGTTTCTTGCCATTTCTGCAGCTAGGCTGGCTCTTGCTGTCGCTCCACCTGAGGGTGTGTATGAGTGTGTCTGTATGATTTCTTTATTGTGACATTAGATTTATGATGGTTACTTGGTCATTGAATCACTTTTATCATTACAGAAGCAAGAGTAAAATGACACCCCTAAGTTCACACAAGAGTCAGTGGTAGGAAAAAAAAAGTAGTCAGATGCTCAGTCCACTAGCTTCCCGGTTGGGTCATAGCCCACAGAAACATCTTTTTTCATTTATATCAAGTCATTTGAAATTCTTCCATAGTGTTTCTCCTTAGGAATATGTCTTCCCAACACACTTTTCCTTTTTTTTTTTTTTTGCCAAAGGGAAATATGAATTAATTCTTGCCAGTTCTGGCCATGGTCCTACTTTCATTTATATTAAATGCATTCTATAAATCCTATAAGTTTGTCTTGGATTGTTTATAGAAACATACTGGGAAGAAAAGGAAATGATTGCTAAGCTGGATTTCAGTAATGGAGTAATCAGAGGCTTTCATGGAGCTCATTTTATTCCTTATTTATGATTTATAGTTGTTTCTTTAATGGCCTGCAATGTACATGAAGGAGCATAAACCAGAAAACTGTGAAAACATACATAAATATTTATTCAAATGTGTTACTTTTCACTGATAACAATGTCTTTTTTTTTTTAATTTTCTCTATTGAAGCGAATTTTTTTCAGAGCAACTCACTCAAGCTTTCTTTTTTTTTTTTTCCTTCCTTCTGATTTGCTTTGCTTTTATTCATTTTTGCAAATTACTGGAGAAGAGGCAAAAGTTTTATTCTTCCAGAAGAAATTGCACTCGCTGTAACTTTAGCATGCCCTAAGTTGAAATGCATGAGGATGTGATAATGATGCTGTTACTGCTGGTTCCCACAGAGCACAGGTGAGAGGCAAAGCAAGTAAACAATCAGGTCAAACACCCAGTCTTGCCTTCTACGTAATCTGAAGCATAAAAAGAGCCTTGCACAGATCTGTAGTTTATAGAATCATTCTCAAAAGTCTGCAGGTATAGTGGGATGTGTGTGTTTGTGTGTGTCCGTCCACCTTTCATTTCTTAATCTCTCTAGAGAGTATGCCTAGCAATGGATTGAAAAGTGAAAAATTCAAACTACTAACACTAACTGTTTTGATTCCAGTGTACAAATTTTACTAGCTTCAGTGTGTTAATGTTGTTAACATGAGCCAGAATAAGAAAATCTGTAGGTCTAATGAGAAGCCAAAATATCCCTCTCTCGATGATATTAAATTTAGACCTGGAGTTCCCGTTGTGGCTCAGTGGTTAACGAACCCAGCTAGTATCCATGAGGACACGGGTTCAATCCCTGGCCTTGCTCAGTGGGTTAAGGATCTGACATTGCTGTGAGCTCTGGTAAAGAGATGCAACTCGGATCCCGTGTTGCTAAGGTTGTGGCATAGGCCAGCAAATAACAGCTCCAATTCAATTCGTCCCGTAGCCTGGGAAGCTCCATATGCCATGGGTTTGGTCCTAAAAAGACAAAAGAAAAAAAAAATTAGACCCTATGAAAGATTTATTGGTAACAACAAACCACGTGGGTGGCTGCATTAACAATAGCAGTAAAGTTCTTGGGTTCTGGAAGCAGAAAGCCTGGCTTCAAAGTATGACTCTGTCTCGTCTCTAGCTGTGTGATCCTGGGTGAATTACTTCACTTTTCTGAGACCCCTTTCCTCCTCCATAAAATGTGAGCATTGAAAAGATCTACCTTACTTTTGTTATTGGGATTGAATGTTCTAAACCATTCAGCTATAAAATATGTTCAGGGGCTTAGTACATTCCAGACACTTAGTACTCAGTAAAATTAGCTAACATCATTAAGCAATGTCTCACTAAAGATTTTACAACTGACTGACATCTCATTAGAGAATCGTAGTTAGGGATCCAACAATTATTTCCAGAAGAACAGTGAGTTCATCGGTATTGAAGGCACATGTTCACATACAGTTTTTGAAGATGCTAGAATAAAAATCAACCTCCTTAGTGACTGAAGCAAAAATCTCTGTTGACTCTCTAAAACAAAATAAAGTGATGCAGCATATTACTTAGGGAAGGAAGTAAAGTGGATAGATGTTAGAAATGTTTAACAATCCCTGATTTGCAGTGGAAGAAAAATGTTACCTCATCCAAGGCAGAGACATAGCTTAGCTCAGGACAGAGTCATTGCATAGAACAGGCTGCTTGTGAAATCTGTGACAATAATTCCAAGTTATCTGTCACTCTATTTAACAGCGATAATACCAGAAAAAGTATTTTCTTTGTTTTTGTTTTTTTTTTCATTTTGTTTTGTTTTAAAATGTTAGATATAAAATGCTTGAGTACCCAGTGCTTAACATTTTCTGTTTGGCATTGGATGATATATTTAATGTATTCCAGTTTTCATGGAAGCATGATATAAGAGTAAATCTTTTAACAACAGCAGCAGCAACAACAAAAACAGTCCCACAGAAAGTTTGTATTCCCTAATCATGTGAATATCAACAGCTATAATTTTTTTTGCAAGCTGGCCTGCGTCTTTGTGTGTTTTCTGGTGGTTGAGATCATAATATTTCTCCATGTTAATATTCAGCACTAGAAAACAGCAGAGCAGCATCTAAGATAAAGGTGATAAATATTTTTGAAGATGCAGGAGCCCAGGTAATGTAATTACTGTGAGGCCTTCTTGAAGATACTACTGGAAGGTAATATTTCAGCAATTAAGAGGTGAATAAAAATATATAAATAAAGTGGAAGATCTGGTGAAGAGCATTAGGAATGTAAGACTAACGCACAAGAACTGTGTAGCTATGATTGCACAACTACAGCTGCAAGACTAAGTACGAGAATTGCAGGACAAATAGGCAAACAAATGTGGAAATTACAGTTGAAGAATAGAATGCAATTGTCATATATTTTAACAAGGAATAAATTATGTAACTAAAAAAAAATTGGTAAAAAAGAGGAAGTATGTACAAGAAAGAAAATGTCTAGTTGTTTGTCGTTTATGACCATGAATCAAAACATACACTAGAACTAATAAATCTAGTAAGAGAAGTATACAGCCATTTAATGGTTAAAATAGAAATACTAAGAAAAGTAATATAATCTGTTTAAATTATTGGTTAAGGAGAGAGGGAAATGGGAAAGAAGAAAATCCTTCTATATACTAACTTAATCACTGTTACACAGCATGTCAAAAAGAACCGTATAAGTAACCAGATAAGTGTACAGTTTTGATGTCTTATAGTTCTTATATTAAATAATGATGACAGGAATAACACCTTGAATATCATTCTTCCTTATAATACCAGAATGAAGACCTTGTAAATTATTAGAAGAAATACATAAACATATGTATGCACAGTGTCATTATTAACTTTCCGTCTAGATTCATGTTTTATTACAAACTTTGGACCAATGAAGGTTTCCACTATTTTACTGCCAGTTCAATTATGCATTTAGCAGTGTTAAAACTATATTAATATTTATTTGGAGTTTTTGCATATTTTGTGTCAGTGACTGATTTCTAAAAAGATAATTCTGAATCCTTTTGGAAATAAAAGTATGTAAAAACTGAGGTGGGGAGAATGCACACTCTACCACTTTTGCATGTGGATATAAAATCCTGAATAGAATAAGATGATGATAAGATGGGAGTTATAATAGGAATGTAGGAAGGTTCCATGTTAGGGAATCTACTATGTTTCAGTATATTAATACATTAAAAGTGTAAAAAATTCATGCCATCAGAACTGACAATGATAAAATGTCATTTGAGAAACAAAATTTCCTCTTAATTTTTTTTTTTTTGATTTTTAGAGCTGCACCCTTGTCATACGGAGGTTCCCGGTCCAGGGGCTGAATCGGAGCTATAGCTGCTGGCCTCTCAAGTGACAACACAGACATCTGGCTGGAGTTACTGTATATTGTTTTTGGTAGATTGATGAGCAGGAATTCTGGCACCTAGGAAAGCACTGTTAGCTGAGCAGAGTCAGTACATGTTATTTAAAATAGTGAATACTAGAAAGAGAGCAGCTAAGATGATGGAGTAAAAAGATACTGATCTCACCTCCTCTCACAAGCACACCAAAATCACAACTATCTGAAGAATAACCATCAATAATAAAGACTAGAGACTCCCAGAAAGACCTTTTATAGCTAAAGACATAAAAAAGGAATCACGATGAGATCAAGGAGTGTATTTGTAATATAACCAAATCTCATGCCTCCCTCCCCCACAGTGAGCAATCCACAAATTGGGAATAACTATATTGTAAAGGTTCTCCCACAGGAGCAAGAGTTCTGAGCCCCATTTCAGGCTCCCCAGCCTGGGGGGTCTGGCACCAAGAAGACAAGCCCCGAGAGCATTTGGCTTTGAAGTCCAGTAGGGCTCAATTGCAGGAGCCCTGTAAGACTGGGGAAAATAGAAACTCCACTCTTAAAGGGCACTCACAAAATCTCAGGCACACTGTGACACAGGGAAAAAGAAGTAATTTGATAGGAGCCTGAGTCTGACCTGACTTCTGGTCTTAGAGAGTCTCCTGGAGAGGTAAGGGGCAGATGCAGCTACTAGTGGGAACACAGACACTAATGGTAGACACAGTGGGGGACGTTGGTGGTGGCTGACATCTTAGCTCATTTTCTCTAAGGCCTGACCCCCACTAAAGAGCCTTCAGGACACAGTGCTGGGACACCTCAGGCCAAACAACTAACTGGGAAGGGACACAGCCCCATGCAGCAGCAGTCTGGCTGTCTAAAGACTAAAGGACCCACAACTGCCTCTGGCCTTGCCCCTAGACAAGGCTCAGCTCTACCCCGGCTCTGCATCCTCGCACTAGGGAGCCATACAATCCTCAAGACCAGCCTCATCCACTGGGGGCAGACACCAAAAGCAAGAAAACTATGATCTTGCAACATAGGACACACCCTACCCTGGGAACAGCTGGGTCCTGGCTGGGCCCACTAGCTGGCCAAGGCAACCTTTAGGACACCCCAGACCTCACACTCAACTGTGTCAGGAACCAACACCCCTGCCCCCACCTGCCAAATGATCTGAAACCACCTCTGGGACCCTGGATCCTGTAGCCAGACTCTAGGCACCAGTTCCTCTGCCTGCCAATAAACGGGCACTAACTCATATGCTACCATATCTGCAAATCTAGAATGTGATACACCACAGTTAAAAGTTGAAGAATAAAAACCATATGCTCATCTCAACAGATGCAGGAAAAGATTTTGATAAAATTCAGCATTCATTTATGATAAAAACTCTCCAGAATATGGGAATAAAGAGGAATATACCTCAACCTCTAAACGGCTATATATAGCAAACCCACAGCTAACGTCATACTCAATGGTGAAAAGCTGAAAACGTCCCTTCTAAGGTCAGGAAGAAAACAAGGATGACCACTCTTACCACTTTAATTCAACATAGTTTTGCACATCCTAGCCATAGCAATTAGAGAAGAAAAGGAAATAAAAGGAATCCAGACTGGAAAGAAGTAGTAAAACTGTCACTGTTTGCTGATAATATGATATATAATACATAGAAAATCCTAAAGGTGCCATCAGAAAATCACTAGAGCTCATTGATGAATTTGGTAAAGTTACAGTACACAAAATTAACAGACAGATATTTGTTGCACTTTGACACACCAATAATAAAATACCAGAAAAATAAATTAAGGAAACAATTTCATTTACCATTGCATCAGAAAACATAAGGGCATTCTCCTTATAGCACAGCAGAAACAAATCTGATTAGTATCCATGAGGATGTGGGTTCTATCTCAGGCCTCCTTCAGTGGATTAAGGAGTGTGGTGTGGGTTGCAGATGCGGCTTGGATCTGGCATTGCTGTGGCTGTGGTATAGGAGAGCAAGTGTAGCTCCAATTTGACCCTAGCCTGGGAACTTCCATATGCTATGGGTGCGGCCCTAAAAAAAAAAAGAGGCATTGAAAAAAAAAAAAGAAATAAATACCTAGGAACAAACCTACCTAATGAGGCAAAGGACCTATATTCTGAAAACTATAAGGTGCTGATTAAAGAAATTGAAGAGCAAACAGATGGAAAAATATACTGTGTTCTTGGATTGAAATAATATTATTAAAATGACCTCAGTACCCGAGGCAAACTGAAAATTCAATGCAATCATTGTCAAATCACTAATGGCATTTTTCACAGAATTGTAGCAAAAAATTTTTTTTAATTTGTATGGAAACAAAAAACCCCAAACAGTCTAAACAATCTTCGGAAAGAAGAACAGAGCTGAAAGAATCACACTCCCTGACTTCAGACTGTACTGCAAAGCCACAGTAATCAAAACAGTATCATTCTGGCACAAGAACAGTCACATAGGTCATTTTAACAGCGTAGAAAGTCCCAGACATAAACCCATGTACTTATAGTCAATTAATATACAGCAAAGGAGGCAAGAATATACAATGAAGAAAACAGTGTCTTCAACAAGTGTTGCTGGGAAAACTGGACAGCTGCATGTAAAATAATGAAATTAGAGTATTCTCTAACACCATGTATGAAAATAAAGTCAAAGAGGATTAACAACCTAAATATAAGAGTGGATACTATAAAATTCCTAGAGGAAAACATAGGCAGGGCACACTTTGACATAAATTGCAGCAGTATTTTTTGGATCCGTCTCAGAATAATAGAAACACAATCAAAAATAAACAAATGGGATACAATCAAACTTATAAACTTATGTACAGCAAAGGAAACCATAAATACAATGAAAAGACAACCTATAGAATGGGATAAAATATTTACACATGATGAAACCCACAAGGAATTAATTTCCAAAATATACAAACAGCTCAGACAACTCAAGAACAGCAACAGCAAAACAAACAACACAACAATAAATGGGCAGAAGACCTAATTAGACATTTCTCCAAAAAAGACATACAGGTGGGCAACAGGCATGTGAAAAGATGCTCAACATAGTAATTATTAGAGAAATGCAAATCAAAACCACAATGAGGTACTTGCTACCTTCCACCAGTCAGAATGGTCATCATCAAAATGTCTGCACATAATAAATGCTGGAGAAGGTGTAGAGGAAAAGGAACCCTCCTACTCTTTTGGTGGAAATGTAAATTAGTGCAGCTACTATGGAAAACAATACAGAAGTTCTTCAACAAACTAAAAATAGAGTTACCATATGATCCAGCAGTCCCACTGCTTGGCACATATCCAAACAAAATTATAATTTGAAAAAATATATATATATATCACTTTTCTGTACACTTAAAACATTGTAAATCAACTGTGCTTCAGTATAAAAGAACAAACAAAAACCGTAAAATAATGACTATTAAAATTTCAAGAGAAGTAGATTTTTGTTTACTACAACTCTGTTGGCAGAGCTGTCCAACACAGAACCAGGCATTTTTTTTCAAAATGTATTTTAAAAATTCATTCTGGACAACTTCCTCTTAATTTTTTAGAGTAGGGATTTTTCATTAGATAGCAGTTGTTATGAGAATGCCTAAAATCCTTTCCAAATCTTAACATTTTATGATCTGTGGATTCACTGTCATTGAAGTTCAGTCTCCTATCTGCATTGCTTTTGAAGAAGTCAGCTTGCTTTTAGCAAAGTGATTCACTCTTTATGTAAGATATTAGTTCTATATAAAAATAATCTTATCTTAAAAAAAAGCTTTTTTTTTTTTTTTTTAAACCTATGAAAACCTGCACAGGTTTTCAACCAACTTTGGTTGGAGACGGGTTTATTGAAATGAGCTGAGACAGAGAGGTTGACTGCACAGGTCTCCAGCACAGCAAGGGCCACCAAAATGAGAGAAACTTGATCAGCTGTCAAAAGTAAGGAGAGCTACTGGTCCCAGACCTGCTCCAGAGAGAAACTCAAAGGGACTCAGCACTGACAGAACAAAGAACCCCAGGAGGGAGGCTTTGCTCCAAAAGAGAGGTTTTTGCTTTAGGAGAAAACTGTTCCAGGAAAACGAGACTGTCTGCTTCAAACTCGAAAAAGGGAGCTGATCTCATGGCTCTTAGCAAAATAGTGAGTAGAAAGGAAATATTAACTTGAATCCAACTGAGAGAAATGGATCAAAGCAAACCTATTGCATGCCTGGGAAAAGAAATGACTGTTTTTTTGTACTTAGCTTTGGCCTGCTTTTTCTTTACTTTATATTTTTCCGTTATTTATAGTTGATAAATGTGCTTTGAAACTATAAGCCCTTTTTGTTTTCTCTGTATCATTCGTATTTAATTATAGGTACATTTATGAAATGCCTATTATGGACAAGATGCTTGCGTGTAAGGTGAGCAGTTTAAAAACAAATAGGACGTGGTCCCTTGACATGTGGGAGCCTAGTGGATGGCCACACAACTCATGGTAATAGCAGGCAGTGGTTAAAAAGCATAAGTTTTGGAATAAGACAGAATCAGATTTAAATTCTGATTTTATCATTTTTTTAAATCTATAAAGGATTAGTAAAATAAATTCTTATCTTGAGTTCCCTTATCTGTAGAATGTGGGTGTATCTCATGGCTTTTGTAAAAATTAAATGAGATTATGTATCTTCTGGACTAAACTGAGTACCCCTCAGATTTATATGTTGAAGCTCTAATTCCTAATAGGACTATATCTGAAGATAAAGGCATTTGAGGAGGCAATTAAATTCAAATGAAATCTTAAGGATGAGCCCTGACCTAGCTGGTATCCTTATATGAACATGAAGGGACACCGGAGCTTTCTTTTTCTGCATGCACAGAGAGGAAAGGTCACATGAGGAAATGTGGAAAGATGCTCATTTATAAGCCAGGAAGAGAGGTTTTATTAGAAACCAATCCTGCTGGCACTTGGATCTTGAACTTCTAATCTCCAGAACTATAAGATAATAAATGTCTGCTTTTTAAGCCACTTGGTCTTCGATATTTGGTTATGGCAGCCCAAGTTGCTTAATAATAATAACAATGATAATATATATATGGCAAAAAAAGTGCCCAGTGCATAATACCTCCTCAATAAATGGCTAACTACTCTAGCTATCTGCACTGTTACTATGTCCATAACTACTTAAGAAAGTTAAGTAAAATATCATGGCATCATTTACATATATTATAATTAATATCTGGGGTGAAACTGGAGAAGATATTAGCAAGCCTATTTTCCTGTTTTTATTTTTGAAATTTAATTTTTATTTTATCTCGGAGTATAATTGATGACAATGTTGTGTTTTAGGTGTACAGCAAGGTGGTGGTTCAGTTATACATATACATATATTCATTCTTTTGCAGTTTCTTTTCCTATATAGGTTATTGCAGAATATTGAGTAGAGTTCTCTGTTCTATACAGTAGGTCCTTGTTGATTATTTTATTTTATTTTTTTGCTTTTTAGGGCTGCACCCACGGCATATGGAGGTTCCCAGGCTAGGGGTCAAATCGTACCTACAGCTGCCAGCCTACACCACAGCCACAGCGAGGCAGGATCTGAGCTGTGTCTGTGACCTACACCACAGCTCGCCACAATGCCAGATCCTTAATCCACTGAGCAAGGCTAGGGCTTGAACCCACAACCTCATGGTTCCTAGTCGGATTCGTTTCTGTTGTGCCACGATGGGAACTCCAACTATTTTATATATAGTAGTATATATATGATAATCCCCAACTCCTGATTTATCCTTCTACCACCTTTCCCCTTTGGTAACTGCGATTGTTTTCAAAGTCTGTGAGTCTGTTTCCATTTTGTAAATTAGTTCATTCATGTAATTTTTTTAGATTCAGCATAAAAGTGGTATTATATGATATTGTTTTTCTCTTTCTGATTTCACCTAGTATGATAATCTGTAGGTCCATCCGTGATGCTGCAAATGGCATTATTTTATTCTTTTTAATGGCTGAGTAATGCTGCATTGAATATATGTACCACATTTTTATCCATTCCTCTGTTGGTGGACATTTAGTTTGTTTCTCTGTCTTGGCTACTGTGAGTAGTGCTGCTATGAAGGTGGGGATGGTTGGATCTTTTTGAATTATAATTTTGTCTGAATATATGCAGAGGAGTGGGATTGCTGAATCATATGGTAACTATTTTTAGTTTTTTGAGGAACCTCCGTACTGTTTTCCACAGTGGGTGCGCTAATTCACATTTCCACCAAAAGTGTAGGAAGATTCCCTTTTCTCCACACCCTCTCCAGCATTATTTATTTATAGACATTTTTATGATGGCTGTTTTGATCAGTGTGGTGGTACCTCATTGAAATTTTGATTTGCATTTCTCCAGTAATTAGTAATGCTGAGCATCTTTTCACGTGCCTGACGGCTATCTGTATGTCTTCGAAGAAATGTCTATTTAGGTCTTCTGCCCATTTGTTGATTGCTTTTCTTTTTGTATTATTATTGAGTTGTCTGAGCTGTTTGTATATTTTGGAAATTAATTCCTTGTGGGTTTCATCATGTGCAAATATTTTCTCCCATTCTGTAGGTTGTCTTTTCATTGTGTTTATGGTTTCCTTTGCTGTGCAAAAGCCTGTAAGTTTAAGTCCCACTTGTTTATTTTTGTTTTTATTGCCTTGGTAGACCTAAGAAAACATTGGTAAGATTTATGTCAGAGAATGTTTTGCCTATGTTCTCTTCTAGTTTTATAGTGTCGTGTCTTATGTTTAAGTCTTTAAGCCATTTTTAGTTTATTTTTTGTGTGTGTGGCATTGAGGGAACATTCTAACTTCATTGATTTACATTCAGCTGTCGAACTTCCAAGGCACTTGTTGAACACACCATCATTTCTCCATTTTATATTCTTTTCTCCTTTGTTGAAGATTAATTGACCTTAGGTGTATGGGTTTATTTCTGGACATTCTATCCTGCTCCATTGATCCACATGTCTGTTTTTTTTTTTTTTTGTGTGTGCCAATACCTTGCTGTTTTTGCAGTATTGTTTAAGTTTGGGAGAGTTATGCTTCCTGCTTTGCTATTTTCTCTCAGGATTGCTTTGGCAGTTCTGCCTCTTTTATGGATTATTTGTTCTAGTTCTGTGAAAAACATCATGGGTAATTTGATAGGGATCAAAATAAATTTGTAGATTTCTTTTGGTATTATGGCCATTTTAACAATATTAATGTGGAGAAATATTTCTGACCAAGGTCTAGAAGGAGTAAGGATTTCTTTATGTGGAAGAAGGCAAAGGTATTTATGGCAAAAAAAAAAAAAGAGGGAACATATTTGGAAGATGCCATTCACTACACTGAATGCTAGAAGACATGGTTGGAAAAATCCAGATCTCAGCTATAAATGATGTTGGACCAGATGGATATCTGGTTTCCTTCTAGCTCCATTCTCGGTTCTTTTCTCTCTCGTTCCCTGCCTCGTAACTTGAGTTATATGAACTGTAACTAGAGATTCTTATACCTTCTATCTTCCGGTTGAGTCCAGCCAATGGGAAGCACCAAGAAAATATCAGAGAGAATGGAGAGTGAGAGAGAGAGATCCAGGTATTTATTCCCCTAGTTCTCATTCTGGGAAGTAGTATTGGACTGGCTGTGTCCACTGTTTAATGTTCCTTACTACACGTAGGCTGACACGTTCTGCCTCCAAGTTGTTTTCTTTCTAGATTCTAATGATCTCTCCTTCTAGTAACCTTATTGCTATAGTCCTAATGGTGGCGGCAAATCTCACTGTGATAGTTCAGGGTTCCTACGTTGTCCTTTTGTACTTCCCCATGTTCTGTTTACATTGCTGTAATTCATTCTTTTGTAAGTAAGGTCTTCTACAGTTTTCCTGATTCTAGTATACTTTGTTTCCTGTCAAACTTCACCAACGAGGGTGGATTGCTTTATTAAGACTTTACTCATTCATTTATTTATTCTATCATAGACTTCTGTTGAGTGCTTGTAAGGGTGGTGCTAAACAATGCTTGTGGTCTCACAGTTTAAAGTCTAGTGTGAGATACATACAAATAGCAACAACAGGATAGTATAATAGATGTTAAAATAAAGTAAAAATGCTCAGAACTACATAGCACTGACACTCGACCTGAACATAATTCACAGGTATGCAATGTAAGGTTGACACGATTCCAGACACAAAAAAAATTGAGGACAATGAAGGACAAAGAACAACTTAGTACATAAGATGTACTTACACTTCAGAAATGACAGTGAATGACAAGGAATGAAACATAGTTGATCTGACTCTATACATTTTCTCTAAAGAATTAACTACAGAAACCCTATGGTGAGAGTGGTCTACAACCTTTGCCTAGACTGATTTAGTTATGATTATTGTTTTAGGAAGATTTGGGGATAATCTGACTTCACCGGATGAAGTTTTGTTCCTTAATTGTTGGAGGGGGTCTGGGCAGCAGTGCAAGTTACAAAGTGCAATTGGAAGTTGTCTTGCTCTCAAAGTTTTCTCCTATACCTCAGAAATTATAATGTTTTGAAGTATCTCTAACATTGTTTCTCTCTTTTTCACTTTAAAATTTCTTAAGTTAATTGTAATGCCTATATTAGGGTTTTCCAGAACAACAGAACCAATAGGATGTGGATGTAGATTCTCACTTTAAGGAATTCGCTCCTATGATTGAATGGGTGGTTGGGAGGGACAGTTGGCAAATCCAAAATCTGTAGGGCAGACTGACAGGCTAGAGTCTTAGGGAGGAAAAAATGTTTCAGTCTTGGGTCTGACGGTAGACTGGAGACTGAATTCCTTCTTCCTAGGGGGACCTCAGTTTTTTCTCCTAAGTCCTTTGCCTGACTGGATGAGAAGGGTAATCCACTTTACTCAAAGTCTACTACTGATATAAATATTAATTACATCTAAAAAATACCTTCACAGCAGTATCTAGACTGGTGTTTGGCCAAACAGCTGGGTAATTTTAAGCTGACACATAAAATTAACCATCACAGTGAATGTACGTGACCTCCATATTTTCTCCACCTGCTCCTTCTCTCAACTGTTAGCAAGCTCCTTTTCAATCCCATCACTAACCTCAAACACAGCTTCTTCAAGGGACATAAAGAGTTTCCTTGTTAGTAGTTCCAATGTTTTTTTTTCTAACTCTCTAGGCCTTTTGATGACTTGTGGTATGCTTGTCACCTCCACTTTCATGGAACCATTTCTTTCCTTTTGATTTGTACCCAAAGTCAGATCTTCTTTCTTCTTGCCTATTTGACCAGCTGTAAGCATTCCAAAAGGTTGAGTTCTTAGTTTTGGGTTCTCCTCTTCAAATTATCAGTCTTGGTAAATATATCTATTATACAGCTTTCAACTGTCAGATTGCTGTCTACGACTCTGGGCTTTTCTTGTGTTTTGACCTCTAATCTAGGAAATGTCTTGGTACTATTATATTTCTTCAACCAGTTATGAATAAAATTATGTTAGTTTTCCCCCATGGCTTCTGGTTACCCTCTCTATCTTGTAATCTGCTACTAGATGATTCCACATTAAAGAATTTTGATTATATAGCTCTTCTGACCCCAAAACACAATCACTGTTACTTTGAGTAGAATAAGCTATTCTATTTCTCAAAGGCTTTGTAATTTTGTCAACTGTTCATTTTTCCTGTTACTTTAAAACATTCTCTAATAGAACAAGTCTTTTTCACTGTTATTAGAATTGTTTTATCTAGTCCCAGTTAGGTAATTATTTTGTGTTGGATCCCGGAATTATAGAAATGAAAACTATGACATGGACATTGTATACATACAATAACATATACTGCCTTTCCTATACTGACAATAACAGATCAGTACCAGACATGCAAGAAGTCACTGGAGAACTTAGCTAAACACCGCTCATGCTAATACAACTCAGCCTAAGACCACACACTTTAGTACTTGTAGAAATCAATTTTCAAGTGCACGTGACTTATCTGATGAGGGAGTAGGGTATAATATTAAGGTCAGTAGATACCAGGAATCAATGTGTGACCATAGAAGTAAACCTTGGCTTCTCTCTTCCTCACACAAAACCTGTTTTTACCAGCCCGATGCTGTTTTAATGGGTTAAACAGAGTCAGCTTTGCAACAGCTCTAGAGGGATTAGGTTGAACTGCAGGGGTGAGAGTTTATGAATAGCTCTTCAATATTGTGTAGCTCCATATACAAAATGACACTCAAGTCAGAGAAAACCTTGCTTGTTTTCATGTATCTTCAGGAAGGATTCCCTCATTTAGAATCCTTTACTTTTCTTGCCAACCGTTTAAATTTAATCTGTCCGTTAAGGTCCAGCTCAAGGATTACATCTTCCATGAAACATTTTATTTGTGGTTTGTTTCCTGATTACTCTGCTTATCAGTGACCTTTTCATAAATATATATCTAATATTAAATGACTTATTATTTGCAGTCATTTTATGTGCGAAAGTCTTATTTTTTTTCTAACTATGTGATACGTACTCTTTAGGGCAGGAATCATGTATTTATTCCCATTCTCTGACAATACTAGCATAGTGGTTAGAGGGTAATAGGAGCTAAAACAATACTCTTTAACTGACAAATACTTCTTTTGTTTTGAAGCAGTGAGGAGACGCATAGAACAAATACTTATTGCATATTTAATATTTTGCAGGCATAGTGCTAGCACACCATATATATATATACACATATATATATACACATATATATATATATTACACAATTTAATATTCATGAAAGCAGAGTGAGGGAGATGTTCTTATTTCTCAGTTTTCAGAGGAGGAAACAGAGACTTCTAGAGGTTAAAGCATTTGGCCAGCGTTATAATATCTTGTTACTGTCCGATGTAATCTTTGAACCTAGATTTATCTGAATTCAAAGCCCATGTGTTCTTAAATCCACCATTCTACTCCCTCACCTCACACACTTCCTGTAGGGAATGTTGTAATACACTAGCCAGGTGCTTATTCTCTCAGGACCTGGGACCGTTGGTGGTTAAGAGCGTTAGCTGTGTCCCTCTCTGGGACTTGCTCTGAGGTAAAGAGAGCAGCCTCACCTGAGAGGACGTGCCCTTTTCAGGGGCAGCCTACATACAGCGACCAGTCCATGCTGGGATTACTCCGAGTGGTATCCCATCTCCAGAGCTGTCAACAGGATTGACTAAAGCTGAGGCTACACTACGGTTTAACCTCTCCTCCTACTCAGTCCTATTTTCTTCACTATGTTCAGTGACTGCAATATGTTCACTATGTTTCTTCCTATTTTCTCTCTTATGTTTACTACAGGAGCTCCTCTCAATATTTTTTTTTTCCATGTGCATCTCTGCTTCCTAAGAACTGACCTGCAACTTGTGCCATGCCATAAGCTAGATAATTATCAGAAGTGTGTGACATGTTCCTGTCCATTCCTCATGAAGCAAACTAAAAATTCTTTAAGAAAGGCTTCCAGTAAATACCATGGGTGCTAAAGCTTACCCGAAGGTGTTACTACTACTGTATTTTCCTCCCTCCTTGCTTCCAATTCCAAACAAAAAGCTTCTTACCAAGAACAGGGATAGTACAGACTTTGTTGTCCTCTTCCTGTAAAGGAACTCAAACACATGCAAATTGTACAACTATTATGGTTGGTCTTTGTGAGCTTTTTTTTTTTTTCATAAAATTGAAGTATGATTCTGGTGTGAATCATTTGTGATTATTCAGAACACATGAGGGAAATTATCTTGACTCATTGCAATCATGAGATATACTTAACACTGGTCCTTTTCCAATCCTGGTGACATTTGATTAAAACCAGATTCCATGGAGTTCCCCTGTGGTGCAGCGGAAATGAATCTGACTAGGAACCATGAGGTTGTGGGTTAGATCCCTGGCCATGCTCAGTGGGTTAAGAGTTGCAGTGAGCTGTGGTGCAGGTCGCAGACATGGCTCAGATCTGGTGTTGCTGTGGCTGTGGTGTAGGCAGGCAGCTGTAGTTCTGATTATACCCCTAGCCTGGGAACCTCCATATGCCACAGGTGCAGCCCTAAAAGGACAAAAAAAAAAAAACCCCAAAAAACCAGATTCCACATTTTTAAATTTTTATTTTGCACACGACTAGATGTTAACTTTTGCCTTTTACACACAATTTATAAAAACAATTTATTGGTTGTTGCTTGTAAACCTCACAGCTCTTTGATATTGGCTCTTTCATGCTTTCATTGTATCAGTGTAATAAACACTCTCACTTGACCTGAATGTTACCGTGCATATGCAGCTACTCTTTGGACAGTGGATAGAATATTATTGAAACCAGAAAAGTCATTTTTGGGTTTTCAGGCACTGTGTAGGGTCCGGCCTGCTGATAGAAGTTAGCTGATGACCATTAAGGCACAGGAATTTAATCACAAGGGCACAGCAGAAATGTGTAGTGAGATATTACTTTCTGAAGGCCCAAGGGAGCAATGTACTCTGCCCAGACACAAGCACAATCTTGAAAAAATGTGGGACAGGAGAAAAGACTGATGTAATTGGCAAGTTAAAAACAACCTTCCACCTGTAGGAATTCAAGTCTTGGATAAATGACTAGAATTTAGTGAAGATGGATAGAGAAGAAAGCAGAAAAGTCAACATATGTATATGTATGTCTAGAGTTAACTGATTTGGTTTGCTCCCTTCTCCATGTAGTTCAATGCAGCTGGATCAACCAAGGAAAAACTTACCTCCGGTTGCCCATTTCTGTTTATCTGAGATCTTCTGATGTTTCCCAGCTGGTAATCTGATTATTCCAGGGCCTTATTTCATTTTTGCTAGGTCTCTGGGTTTTTTATTCTACCTTTTTCTCACACTACTTCCCTTCTTCAGGCAATCCTGCGGTGAGAGCTCACAGCTATGCTGCCATCTCTTGACACTGCATCACTGCCCCATCCCAGACAAGCTGCAACGTATAGTGATCCCATCCCAGGTAGCAAATTGGCAGTCAGATTCAGTATCAGTGAGGGGAAAATAATAGTGGGCCTCCTCGTGCATGATTATATTCCAGACCACAGAGAACAAAAAGTACTTCTCTGGGTTGGATATTGAGCTAGTAGAGCTCAAAGCTCTAAAACTTTCAGCACCTTTTTCAGTGGCAAGAAAAGAACCAATACAAGTCCTGAGAGGTAGACAGGGTGACAAGCATTAATAGTGCCATTATCTCAAGATAATGCTAAGCTGATAAAATATTTGGCCATGGCCTAGGCTTTTATTTCCCATGGAAATATGGGTTTCAAATACCACAATCTATCACAGAATCTCAAGGGGACTGCACATTTTATAATGTATTAAATTCATGTAAACTGCCACTATGAAGACAGGAAATCTAATTTAGAGAAAAATATTCTAGCATAATAAGGAGGCTAAACTGAGGTGGCCACTTTAGGGATACGCTGGCTTTCTGGCAGACTATTTTCTTAATCAAAGAACGTGTCAGTGGGAAGGCCACCAAAAATGATATGGGATTCAGAGCTGTCAGTTATTAGATGCACACAACAGGTAAATTAATATTTGGTGATAGGCTTCTGGTGCTTGGGGCTTGACAGCTTATGCAATGCCACTCTGGCACTACAAATAAGGGGAGATCAGATTCTTTGTCATAGTCAACCAAACATCACTATTCTCAGGCTGTCACTAGGCTGTTTAGGAATCTGCATTAACTCTTTCGAGTCACCAAGAGCTTCTTTAGAAAATGTTGTTTCAGAAATTTACCAGTGACTGGGAGACTTCCCTGAAATAGCTGCTGGCCTATAGTTTCTCTATTACACAATCAGATTTGCGAGTGATACAGTGGACTGTGTTGTTCCACATTTGACTCATCTCCACCTGCCTAGAGAGTAAGAAATTGCCTCCATCATGCTTCTCACCAGTGGCAAAGGAGGAAGGAAAGTTCATTTCTATTCCACCAAATATGATTTACTAAAGAAAGAATAATATGTGAAATACTTTGATATCTACTTTCTTCTTTGTGCATAATCAAACTGTGAGAAACATGGTGGTACATTTACAGCGAGGAAATAAAGACCCAGCAATAAAGCAACTTGCCTAATATCAGGCAAGTGGGAATTCCTATCCAGTTCCACTGATTCCAAGCTCCGCATTTTTCTTACTTCATTGTATACTATTTGTATAAAAGCCAAGTTTGCTAATAAAAGTTTCCTTTAGATTACTGCATTTCCCTTATTAATCTGCTCTTTTCTAAATTAAAATAAAATTAGTCTACAATTTTTTCACACGAATCTTGATGTGATTTAACTTGAGTTTAAGCATTGCTTTAATCAAGCCCTTTTCCTCCTCCTTTTCTTTCCTGCCTCCCTTCCTGCTCCCTCAATTTCTCCTCCTCTTTTTCTTTTTATAACAGGGGAATAATACTTCCTAAAGATTACCTTGTCCTTTTCCTGTTTACCTCTTGCACCATTCCTTCTAGAATGTATATACAGTCTTCATTCTTTATTTACACATCATTTAGTGTTTATTAACTTATAAAGGTTATTGAGTCTGACTATTCTTTATATAATCATTGTTCAGGTCAAATGCAAATGTGGTTGTTAGTTTTGCAATCACTCAGAAAAAGTAAAAATAAAAAATTGCCATTTTTATCTTTTAATATAAATGAATGACATCTCTTACCATAACTGTCAGAAGCCCTGCGGTAAACACTATCAGATTATACCACAAAGAAGACAGAACACTCATATTAAGCTCTAGTTCACTGAATCCTATCAGTCATCAGTTATGAAGGGACAATTTCCCCACAAGGGCCTGTTGATAAAATGAACCCTTTCCTATTTAGAAGCTCTAGTTTAGACTACATCACCATCAAGGCCACTAATGATAAGATTTAATGGACACTTTTTAAAAATTTGTTTAGAGAAAACCTCCTGTAATTGTTTTCAGACAACTCAAGTGATTCAAGCCTGGCAGAATTTTTTTTTCTTTTTAAGGGAAAACCTCTGAAACAATGAGAAAGTATTCCACAAAGGAAGTGCTATGTTATGACCTTATTTTGAGGAGGACTGGAGATCTTTGAAAAGGTGTAGCAATGCCAGAACTTTACTGGTAAGACGAGAAAGAATGTTCTGATCTCTTCCAAATTAAACTTTCAGGTGTGTGTGCCACCCACTCCCTTTTTCTCAGCTCCAAGTTCTAGAAGATTAACTGAAGCTCAGGCAGGTAGCTATAATGTTGATGGAGTTTCTTGGGTTGTTGCTATTCCTAGAGTCCCCGAGGAAGCATCTAACTGCAGCAGCAGCAAAGCATTCCTAAGACACACTGTTGTGTGTTTGAGTCTCAGCAGGTGGAACAGTGGGGGCTACCATAAGAAGCAGGTTAAAGAATATTCCTAGGCTTGCTAAGTTTAAATAAATGTTAGGTAATGTCTGCGTGATTCAGAAACAAATACAAGATTGAAGAGCAGTCTCTATAAGAGTCTGACCATTGAAGTTACCAAACTGAATCCATTATGGTGGGATTGCATTTACCCGGTATACAGCTAAAGACCACACACACATACAGACAGTATAATCAATTTTATAATTACCTACATCTCATATGGTGTTCTCCTTAAAGTAGGAATGCCTTTATGTGAGTGTGTCGTGAGAACATAGTCCCCATATCCTTCTCGTAGAGCAAGAATCACGCTTTTATAAGTATGGTTCTTGTGATTAAAGATGCATATTCCTGCTCAACCTGGTCCTTAAAAGTGCATGTAAATTATTTCTTCTGATGCCCAGCCAAGGAAATAGAGATCTATTGTAATGAAAGAAAAATTGGTTGTGATGGACTAAGAGAAGGTATAATGTTAATACTTTGTGAGTGATTGAACGGATTTTCAAAGTAATTTTGATTTTGGAACCCAAATTCCATCTAAGCTATTACTCTACTCTGATGATGTTCCACTCCATATACTTAACTATGATGTTCAGAAACTGGTTTTAAGAGCAGGTACAAGTCAATGCCATCAAAAAATGCTTAGTTCATAGGTTACATTATACATAGCCCATGTTTGTATTTGTGTACAACAAAAGTAAAATAGTAAAAAAAAAAAAAAATCCAAGATGTGAGTACTAACTTGTTATTTCAGCTTCTCCTGGACTGATATCTATAGAGCTCATTTGCTTGGTATTAATAGGGTCTGTCTCTCAAACGCATAAACATGCAATATCATATCTTAATGGTTCTGTCCCAAACGCACTTAGAAAATATGTCAAAAAGTAATCAAGTCAAAAGACAAGCATATACTCCACAGAATTATTGCTGGCAAAGTCAGGACTCCTATAAGAAGAGTTATGAGCCAGGGTCAATCTCATGTACCTCCTGTGAGTCTGTGTGGCCGGTATCAAAAGAAGTACAAACATGCAATGGAGGGCCCTCTAGAAAATAAGCTGTTTCTGAATTTATATAATTCTAGCATTATATAGGACCTTCTCCACAATACTTGCGGTCCCTACGAATACAAACAATTATAGGATTTCATGCAGACACTGAAATGATTTATTGGAATGGCTTAATCCATATTACAGAATGAGCAGTATAAATATTTCATTGTTAACTCAAGGATGATCACATACAACAGATTAGAAAACATATATTTGTTGGTTTATCACTCCTCACTGAAGAATTAGGGAAAACTGTTGACTAGTTTTGTCCAAGAGACTGATCTCACTGAGTTCAGTCTGGATGCCTCCTGTTTTTACAGAACCTAAGTTCGGCTCATCTTCTTTTGCTCATCTCTGCACTGTTTGCTACCTCACATTACTCTGTGCTTGAACATCAGTTTTGCCTACTATGACCGCTGTTGCTGTTTGCACGTTTTAAACATCCATCTGTAGTCAATGAAAGTTCCATGTGTATATCAAGAATTTATTGTTTTTTTTTTTGTTTCGCTAAAAAGAAGGATTGCTTCTTCTAAATAAACAATAATATGTAGTCAATTCCTACTATCCCAGGAATGACACACCTGCTTGCTAGGCCCTGTGCCTTTTTCTACCCAGGTTTTACGCTCTGTCAGTATTTATCGCCGTGTTTTTGGCCTCACTGCAGGATTGGGAAGAGATTATATTCTATCCTGTTGACCAGAAGAGAAACTTCTTGATGAAATACGATCTGTATAACAACAGAGATATCTTCTTGTCTTCAGCAACTTGAGAGAGTACAACTTACTTATAACCAGTATTGTGTGAGCTGTTGATATATTCAAAAAAGGGTTAAGGATCTGGTGTTGTCTCTAGTGGCAATGGTTGGATTCCTGACCTGGTGCAGTGGGTTCAGGATCTGGTATAGATTGCAGTTTGGGTGTGATCCCTGACCTGGGGAACTTCCATATGTTGTGGACACATCTGAAAAAGAAAAAGAATATTTATAAGGATGAATAGAATATATTCTTTGCCCAACTCAAATTATCTTTGGCCTTATTAATTCATTCATGCATTAGGAGCCTGGAAATTTGGTGCCCAGATCATTATAATCTATTATAAAGAAAATAATCATTAAGAAAAGGCACTCAGAAAAAGAAAAAAATTTTTTTTCACTGTCATCTGCTACCAAGAAATCTTTGGCATTCTGGAATCCTTATTAAGAATATTAAACCTCTAAGGAATAGATTTGTAATGTTACAATTTTCTGTGGCATTTAGGTTTCAGAAATATTTCCCAGTGGGCTCATTCTGCCTACCCATTTTTATCTTCTATTCCTAGGGATAAGTGACATTAAAGATATGCAAAAAGTCAGATTTCTAACCAGGCTTCCAGTCGCTTTTTGACATTGAATATGTAGCACTGCCTTGACAATGAAATTCCTCTCCAATATCTGAATTTCTGTTAAGCCTTATGGTAGGGAGGGAAGATAGAATTCTCCTATGTTAAAGGGAAGGAATGCTTGGACACGGGATGGGATGGGATCTACCCCAGATGTTACATCTGGTCCAAGGTCATTTACAAATCCCTGGAGACCAAAAAAAACAAACAAACAACAACAAAAATACAAAACCAAAAAAACATACATTGATACAAAAGCAAACTCTACTGACCTCACTAGGAATTAACTTTGTCATCTCACAAGAATATTAATTTTTTTACGCCTTTTGAGTGAGGTGGACAGAAGGCAGTTTTCACTGCTATAATTCTGATTTGATAGCAAAGCTACCATTATTTATACAATTAGACAACTTCTGGGTTCACGGTGTTTGTATGCTATGAGACTATTTTTTTCCAAGCTTTAGCCATTGTCAGGTACTCATTTTCTCTAGACCTTTGAGTTAATACTACTAGAAAAATCTGACATGTATAGTAAAATATGCATATTTACATTCCTTTAGTCCCTTTACCATCTCAGTGGAGCAGATTACTGAAAGATGGTATACAGTATAAATCTTATTGTTAAGCAATGGCTATTAAAGATTTCAAAGGTTTGTGGAATTATGCATAATAATATTTGCTTTCAAAATCATCTGAGAAGCAAAACTATTCCAAATTACAAATATTTTTACCATATTGAGGACAATCTCCTTAGAAAACCATTCACCCTGACTTCAGTATAAACTGTCAGCAACTTCACTTGTTATTCTAAGAAGTAAAATCAAACTTCAATTAAGAAACCCAACCCGTGAAGATGAGAGAGTTGGGTGATAAATGTTTCCTCGTTTCTAGCAACAATTGGATTTTCTCTTTCACTCAAAGAAAGCAGCAGTCAAATCTCCAAGGCTGAGCTTTTGGGGGTGAGATTTTTCTCACAACTCCATACCTAATTATCTGTGTGTACCATCAGCAGAAATTCTCAAGGTACTGCTTATTGAAACTGACCTGGTGGGCATCCCAGGTCTTAAGGATGAATGAATAAATAACTTTGCTGAATGTTGCTGAATATGTGATAATGTAATTAGTATTCCTGCCAAAAGAATTGAGAATGAGATGTTGCCTCTCTAGGGACTTTTGTACTTCTCTGTAAATAGTTTCTCTTAACATATGCAAGATACATATGAGCTAAGCAAAAAGGTTCATTCCAAATTAAAATGCTATTATGCTACAGATGATGTGGATGAAGGGCTTACTGAATTGTCACTCCTGGATTGACAGGGGAAAGCCATCATTTACATATTTTCCATGAACATTAAACCCCCAAAGCATTTAGTTTCGTCAAAAAATAAAAAAGCCATTTGGGTTAGAAATAACCCACTCAAGGGACACAATAGTGACCCACTGCTAATATCTCCATGCCTGTAAAAATAAACACCAAGTTTATTTGATGCTAAAAAGAAGGAAAACAAATTGTTTGAGATAAGGTACTTTCTTCTAGATTTCAAAATAAGGATTTTTAAAGTATGATGTTTCAAAATCATTACAGATTGCTGCCTCAATTTGTTTAATACATTAAGGCATTTACCATATTGGCACCAAATCAAGTCGGTCTAATCAATTTCCCCTTGGATACTTCAGTAACTTAGAATTTAAATGTTAATCAGTTCCATTTGGATTATTTACATACAGGTGCATAGGAAATAATCCAATGGATTGCTGCCCAATATTTGCTAGCTAAAACTGCAAAGAAAAGAATTATTTTTTTCTTCTTCCAGAGCATTTGCAAAGGCTGAGTGAACTTCCTTCAGTCTCAGCAGGACTTCCTCAGTCTGGCTGTGTTTCAACTCAAAATGATTTCCTCCTCAAAAACAAGCATGCGGATGCCAGTTCATCTCTCACTAGAAACAAGAATAGAGATATATGTCTCGTGGCTAAAGACTCAAATCAGGAAAATGTCTAGAGAGCAGCCGCTAGTGGGTCCAGTTCCTTTAATGGAATCACTATAAACTAAAGTAAACAGAGGAAAGCAGAACAAACATCGAGCCAAGAATCAGAAGTATAGGCCTAACATTGCCACTAACAAGCTCTGTGACTCTGAACAAGTTACATAAGTTCTCTGGGCTTCGATTTCTGCCTGTGTAAAGAAAAGCAGTTTGAACTGACTGATTCTTGATTTATTAAAATCTATCGAGTGCTCCCAATTGTCTAGTCCCTGTGATAACCACTGGGATTCCTGCTGGAGAACCACCTCAGAGCCTCACCCTGGTGCACGGAGGTCGGTTTTCTGGCTTTCTTTTTAAACAAATCGACACCATCTTGGTCTACTACTCTCCAAGTCTGTGAAGAAAAGATGGCCACAAGCCAGCATCAGCTACCCCTTCTCATCTTTCAAAGCTGAGGCCAACGTTGCTTAATTAGGATCCAAAAGTACATGCAAATAATTAGTGAATTTGTAAGGACTGACCTAAGTATGTGAGGCTTTTTTGTTGGCTAAAGATTCCCTATCATCTTAAAAAAATGTCATTTCGTAAGAACTTCCAATATTGGCTATGGGCTAACCAGTGACAATTTAGAGATGCTAGCAACACTTACCGCGTAGAGTTTGTGCTATGCATTTTTGACCTCTTGGTTCCCCAGATAATATTATTTTTGTCTATTCAGACTGCTTTCCCTGCAATCTGTATCCATCCTAAACCAACCTTTACTCAGGAAGTTTGCTATCTCCAACACAAGTAATTCTCTGATAATATTAGCTTCCAGTTTACTATTATACATGTAGGGGATAGACAACAATGCCCTACTGTATAGGGCAGAGACATATTCAATGTCTTATGTCAAACCATAATGGAAAACTATATATGCGGATGTATGTATATGTATAATGAATCACTTTGCTGTATAGCAGAGATTAATACAACATTGTAAATCAAGTATACTAAAGAAATATTAGCTTCCATTTTAAAAAGTGAACAGCTACTATTTATTGACCAATTTTATTTGACTGACAGCGAACTATATTTCCTCCTTTTTTTTTTTTTTAATAGGCTGTACTTGTGGCATATAGAAGTTCCCAGGCTAGGGGTCAGATCAGAGCTACAGCTGCCAGCCTACATGCAGCTCATGGCAATGCTGGATAATTAACCCACTGAGAGAGACCAGGGATCAAACCCACATCCTCATGAATACTAGTCGGGTTCATTAGTACTGAGCCACAATGGGAACTCCTAGATTCTTTATATATTAACATTCCTTTTTTTTTTTTTTTTTGTCTTTTTGCCTTTTATGTAGAGCCGCACCCGCGGCATATGGAGGTTCCCAGGCTAGGGGTCTAACAGGAGCTGTAGCCGCCGGCCTTCGCCACAGCCACAGCAACGTGGGATCCGAGCCGCATCTGCAACCTACACCAGAGCTCACGGCAACGCCGGATCCTTAACCCACTGAGCAAGGCCAGGGATCGAACCCACAACCTCACGGTTCCATGATTTATTAACCGCTGAGCCACGAAGGGAACTCCTATTTATTAACATTCTTTCTGACCTTAGATTTCTATACCTCTGATGTCATTTCTTATCTCTGTTTCATTCATTCGACACATATTTTTGACCATTTATCATGTGCCTGGAGTTATTCTAAGTTCTGAGGATTCAGGAGTGAGCAAAACAGTCACTGCTTTTATAGTTTAGCTTTGAGTAGGTGACAAGATGGGTTTCGTTTTAGTCTTTTCATTTTTTTTCTTTTGTTTCAAACCGGTGTATTTAGGGGTTTGGGTTTTGTTTTAGTCTTTTCATTTTTTTTCTTTTGTTTCAAACCGGTGTATTTAGGGGTTCCACTTTAATTGCTCAAATGATTTTATGTATTTCCCATATGCTTCTTCATTCATTAGTTCATCTAGTTCTGAGGGGTTACTGAGTGTTATCTTGATCAGCCAACCGTTTGCATAACAAGATTTGTTGTCAAGTCCTGGATTTTGTGCTGGAGCTTCATTAATCTCAGTTACTTCTCCTGATAGAGGAGAATAGAGTTCACTAGCAGCTTTCACACTTTCCAAAGCACCAAATTCCTCTTGTTTGTTCAATTTTGTCCCAGCTTCAGGCAGACTGCAGTAAACATCTCCCGAAGCTTCCTGTGCAAAATTGCTGATTCCCACTGTTCCAGTGCCATTTTCTGTTGTTATCCATTCACGTTTGTGAATTTTTGCACCGAGATCAGAGCAGGGCTGGTGCGTCACAACCCCATGGCACTTGCCCGCAGCCCACAAGGCGGAGGCAGGCAGTGCGCTGCGGGCACAGTGACGGCGCGTAGGCTGGAGACTGCAGCCCGCAAACTCCGAGCCCCTTGCAGCACCGTTTTCGCTGGGGTACAGTTTTTTTTTTGCACACAGTAGAAAATTTTTATTACAAAACTAGATGCTGGCGTTGAAGAGGCAAAAATATAGAAACCTGGAAAGAATAATAATAACTTCAGCTGTATTATGGGACTCTCTAGATAATTTGATTAAAATCAAATTCTGTTTGCATCACTGCCACTGTATCCATATTGAAAGGGCTATGGTACGGAAGTTTCCCGGTGGCTTAGCGGGTTAAGGAGCTGGTGTCGTCATGATTGTGGCTCTGGTACTGCTGTGGCGTGAGTTTGATCCCTGGCCCAGGAAGTTTCACATGCCTCAGCCAAAACAAACAACAAACCAACACATTGAGAAGGCTATGGTTCGAGCTAGTCTCTGTTATGACTGAGAAATAAAACACATGCTTTTCAGAATCCAGTTCACTTGCCTGTCTCCCTCTCGCCCTCTTTCACCCTTCCTCCCTCCCTCCATACCTTCCTCGTTTCCTCCCTCCCTACCTCCTTTCCTTCCTCCTTTCCCTTATTCTTCTCCTTTTCTTCCAGAATCACCTAAATGCTTTTCACAGTAACATTTGTTGCAAATTTTGCATCATTCATCTTAAAAGTAGCAATATGAGAGATGCGTGGTAGAGGGATATAACATTAAATAAAAATTTAAAGTATAAAATTTCAAATACAGTGATTCAGGCGTAGGGGAGTTTTATCAAGGCAAATGGTCTCAATAAAACTTAAAGTTATACTACCTACCAGTAATCAACCGCTTGTAAAGAAAGTCTCTATCATTCTCAGCAGTAACGTTTGAGAAGTGGTATGATAGTGAAAGTGAGGTCAAAATTTTACTGTTTAGCATAAGAATGTCTTGGTAAGCATTTTCTAAACCCAGCACACATTAACTTTTTGAAAGGTTAATTCCAGGAACTAATAACTACCATAGCTAAAAACTTATTGGCTTGAAAGTTTGATAAGGACAAGAAAGAAGGAGAAATGAATCTGCTTTTCTAAGGATATATCCAGCGGATCAAGCTTTCACTCCCAACAGCACACAGATTTCCTGACTTTCAATCTGACACCCATAAATATTCCAGCTCAGTAGGTCTTTGGGTTCCCCAGTCTCTATAAATATACCATAGCTTTTGATTGTTTTATGATGGAAGTTTATTTTATTTTATTTTTGCCTGCACAGTTGGCTTTGTTTTTTTTTTTTCCCTATGCTTTATAGACCCTTGTCTTTTTATTAGTTCAGTGTTCCCTGTTGATTTTGTGTTTTATATTCCTGCTGTCACCACCAGAACCTCACTGTAAACAAGAATGTTGTATCTCAGTGGGTTATTTTCTGTTAATGACCTGTGATACAGTATATAAATAAGCCAGCAAGTCATCCACAGGTGCAGTTTATTAGAGTTATTGCACTGTGGCTTGGGTAATGTTCCTCGGTTCTTTAAAACTTTGCTGCTTTGAGAAGCAAAGGGGCCAGCTAGCTGGCAGTTTTGAAGAAAGAAAAATGAGCTTGTCACTTTGCGATGGATGGGAACCCAGCCTCATCATCATCATTTTAATTTCTCAGCGTCAACGTCTAGGTTGCTGTATGACTTTAAAAATTCCGCTTAGTCGAATTACCCAGATAAAGTGGTCTGGTCCTAATAGCCGTCTTGAGCAGGAGTAGAAGGAACACACAATTGTCCCTCCCCGCACATAAAAAAATAAAACCCCAGGGAGAAATACACACTATACTGTTCAATTAGAACAAGAAGGATTGTTTTGGGTCGTACACAGGTGCATACTGAAGACCGATAATGATAGCTTATCAATTCTCATAATCCCCGGTGAGGTAGGTGTTATGATGACTCAGGTTCACGTAAGGCTGTGCAGGCTAAGTAACTCTCCCAGGGCCACGCGGTGACTCAGTCCCTACGTGGGAATCAGAGACACCACATGAGTTCCTGCCCCACCTTGTGCTCTGACCACAAGAACATGGTCTGTCTTTGTCTTGAGCTGAAATTAGCAGAAGTGGAAACTGGAGCTGAAGAGTCAAGAGATAGAAGGAATATTTGGTAATGGTTTCAGAAGGGAACTGAAAGGTAATAAAGGACTCTGAGGACACTAACATGCTTCAGGGAGCAGATACGTGCTTCTGGCTTTGAAATGCGTTAGGAACAGATTCTGCCACACAGCAGAAGCCTTCAGAATGTGGAGTAGACAAGGAACAAAGCAGAGGTAAAGTGGAAAGTGCAGTAGAGGAGACTGACAGTCTGGACACTCCATTCTGTTATGTATTATAATTGAGCTCCAAGTCTTGTTGGTCATGCTGTGTAGGGAATAAGGCTGCAGGCTTCTACCTTGCTAATTATGAACAGAATAATAGTAGATACTCCTTTATTTCTGTTTTCTTATTATTCATAATAATAATATTCACTTATAAATATTTATTATTATCTATCACTGGTGTTAGAAAAAAAAAATCTCTGAGTTTTCACCGTAGGTATCCAGGATGACTCAATTCTGAATTATCAAAAGCAGCCTGTGCTTAACAAATCCCCAGTAATTTAAGATGTTTAACTAGTGCATGCACAGCCATACCTGTCACTGAAACGATGAGTTTCACTTTGATGCATCTCGATCTTCAAATTTGTTACAGGTCTTTAATCAGACTGACATACTTGTTTCTCTTTGCCGTGTTTGTTCTGGAAATATTTCTGCTCAGTGGAACCACATGATCAGTTAGCTTCACAGTTTTTATCAAATATATCAAAACCACACAATCTAAGCCATTGCACAAAATCAGTTTTGTGAGTTAGCATTCCAATGCAATTTATTGAAGTTTACTAATTCAACTGAGAGTGAACTATTGATGCAAAATCTTAGAAACAAAATATTAGCACATAGGTCTCATGATAGCCAAGTCAAGGCTATCCCCAGTTACGTTCTCATTTTTATTTTCCATCCCATAGTGTTGTCACTATTTAATTCTTGGGGTATCATTTTTGTTCATCTATTGAGCACCTGTTACTTGAGATGCATGTAGCAGGGCAATGTCATTTTTCTTTGTTTTTGACGTAAATATTAGAAGCAGAACTGTCAGAGCATGACAATCGTACCTGTGTTCTCTGTTCGTACACCTTATCTTTCTAATATTTCTCACTAATTTTCCTTTTGGAGAATGCTGCACCCATAGCACTTCTCTCTCTGTGGATATGGTCTCCTTCGTACCAAGACATGGTTAAAATGGTAGGCGAGAGGAAGGCCACTTACAGTAATGACTTCAGCTTCTCTCGTTATAGAAACTCCTAAACCATTACCTAGTGTTAAATCTACCAACTACTTGGCATAGAAGTTTTTTTTTTTTTTTTTTTTTTTTTTTCTGGAAGGAGGAAAGGAACACCTGTAATACTTGTTTACCACCAGGGAAACCGATTTTTTTCTTTAAAGACAGGAACATCAGATACTATTTGTGATACTTCTCTAGCACTTAATATTTCTAAAATTTATAAACCATAGTGACTGTTAGGTACATGAGTGGTTCTCAGAACTTTTATTCTTCCCTGGCCTACCCAATTTATCATCTGCTTAGAATCTTGCATTTTTATTACTTCACACCTAACTTCCTCTTTTACTTATTTCTGAGTTACTAAGAACAGAGAAATGAAAAATCTTACCTTTTACTTGCATTGAGAAATGACTTCAGAGTGACACTTGAAATAAATGTTTGTATATGCTTGATTAAATGCGTGTATGGATGTATATTAACATACATAATTTTTCTTAGAGATTTAAATGACATGTAATATTTCATCAAAAAATCATAACTTAATATAGAAAAAACACTGTCAAAAGGGCCTCCAGAGGTTAAAATGTAAGGTAGTTAATGGAGGGAATTAAATCCCTCCTCCCTGTCCCTTCCTTCGGTTGGAAGGAGCAGCAGACACCAGAAAGTGAGTACAGACCTGGGTGGTTGGAAGTCTCAGAAGAGCTTGTTAGTAAATGACCTGTGAGAGGTTAGTTTCTTAGTGGACCAGAGGAAAGGATGGGCCAGTGCTGCAGGCAAGACCTTTTACATCTTGAAGAAGTGTTGCATAATGCACATATGGCTTCTTTTTTTTTTTTTTTTTCTCCTGCCTCTATGTTATCTCACTACCAGTATACCCATACCCAGTTTTCACTTGAACTGGTCAGGAATTCTGTATTGGAAATCATAATAGCTTAGCTTTTAAAGGAAAATTAGAGATTTACTCAAACTGTCCCCTGATGCCTGAATCCATAATACATTTTTCTTGTCAAATAGAAATCCATCTCTACCTGAATATTTGCAGTGACTGTGAGTTTGCCAAGTCTCACAGTAGCTATCCACATCCCACCTCTCTGCAGCTTTCACCCATTTGACTCTTCTGCCTTCTGGAATGACCACAATAAATGACTCTCTTCCAGATGTCATGTTTCAGAGTTCTGAGGGCAGCCATCCCTGGTGAGTTCCTTTTCTGACCTGAGATGCCACATTGCCTTAGCAGTGCTTTGGGTCCTTTGTTTATGAGACTGTGCTTTTCTTCCTGATTACTGTTTTCTAAATACTCTGGTTTGCCAAGATCCCAACAATAAATATTTTCTAAGACTGGAAACAGTATTCCAGATATGGTGTAATCAATGCAGTAATAAGGTATTGATTTCTAAGGTCTGGATATCATACCTCTACTGATGTCATTGAATTTGCTTAAATTGCTGATTAGCTATATCTTAGAATTGGCTCATAGTAAGCTGAAGTCAGTTAAGAATTTCAGACAGTTTCATACATACACATGATTTTCCTATCCTGCCTTTATGAAGCATAAGTTACTAGTAGAGAAAATATTTGGGGGAAAAAAGGAGATAGAATAACTAGCTCCCACCTGAATTTGTGTGTTATTTTGTAACCTTGAGAGCTTTCCATGTAAAATCTGAAACTGATCCCCCTACACAGACAGCAAGAAAGACCCAAGAAAGAGGCAGACCACTCCAGATTAGTAGGTGGCAGTTTCAATAAGAAAGAAAACTTAAATATTGAGGCTTGTCTTGGGCAGCCAGGAGATGAGTAGATCTCTACGTCTGCCTCTAGGATGTTAGAAGTTTATATAG
This sequence comes from Catagonus wagneri, assembly GCA_004024745.2. Taxonomy (NCBI): domain Eukaryota; kingdom Metazoa; phylum Chordata; class Mammalia; order Artiodactyla; family Tayassuidae; genus Catagonus; species Catagonus wagneri. The sequence continues at coordinate 4,220,167 of PVHT021183629.1, read as the reverse complement.
AGACACTGACTTCGTGCACTCACAGTCACAATCCAGATGATCTCAACAACACCTTACTCTCTCAAGACTGTGTCCTTGAAACAGCTTTGGCAATGGGACCAGTGGCCAGAATATACATTCCAAGGACAGAGGTGGGGGAACGGCCTCCAATTATGCAGGTCCAGCTCATGGGTCAACTGGAAGTCAAGTCTTCTTGATGTCCTCCTCCAACTATGTGTTAATTTCTGCATCCTGCAATTTGAAACATATGGATGAACTATAGTATTTCTGGGTTGAAGGGCAAGAATATGGGATTTAAGGGGATGGCTTAAGAGGAACTGTCAAAGGAACTGGAAAAGTAGCATAAAGAAGAAATGATGTGATATCTCTTTGTTTTGAGAGCTCTCTTAAAATGTCTGAAATGCTGCTATAAAAGGAAGAAGTTGATTTAACTGATATATATTAAAACAAGGCAAAATGTAAGCCATTAGTAGGAAGAATTGTCTTACTGTTAGATTTTTTCAAAAGTGGCACAGGCTCTTTTGGGCAATAGTGATGGTGATGTTTTTAAAAGTGGAAAAATACTGGCTGAGGATACTGTTAAGGACATTAACTTGTCTGGGCTAAATTATTTTTTCATATTAATGAGTTTATAAACATTTTTGGAACCAAATAACATTAACATTTATCCTAACTAAAAAAATAAATGTTATTTCATTACTTCGGCCTGATCTTTATTTTGTCATGTCTTGTAATTTGGTGTATTTTCATACTTTATAAATGTTTTGTTATTGATATAAACATGAGTAGCAACATATTTAGGGCTCCAGCTGTCACTCAACACTGGGTAATATGTGAAAACCCATAACGGAAAGACTTATTGAGTATGCATTTCACTATTTTATTCTACAAGATATCGTAGATGAATTTGTTCATTGATTTTGATCACAGTTCTTTGACCTACCATATAGAGGCATAGCAATCCAAAAGAAAGAGGCAGAGCCGTGGGAGAAAGGATGTTTGCTGAAAGCATCTGAGCATACTTATGCTGTTGTTGTGCTTACTCTCTGGCATAGGACCAATTGGAAGCCACAGCCCAGACTGAGGGGTAGGGTAAGAGCACAATGGGATTCAAATGTTGGCTCTGCTAATGGGGGACAGATTATATACAAAGAGTCCTAGGATAAAACAGTGACCATTCGTTTGAAATGAACAAGTGATAAAGAATGGAACAGCCTGGACTGCAAAATGGAGCAGTAGTTTGCAGGAGGGAGGAGAATAGAGCATTCACAGCTAGAAAATGACAGAAGCGAAATAGTGGTCACAGGGGAAAGAAAGTGATTGGTGAGTTACAGAGTAGTCAGAGTGAAGAAAGTGTTCTGTTTGGGAGATGAGTCAAAAACAACCTCATGGGCAAATCAGCTTCTGCTCCAGCATCCTCTGAGATATGCTAAAGACTCCTGTTGGTCCTTAGAAGACAGCGTGTGGCCGATGGTAAACACTCAAAATTCTGTTCTGTAACTTCTGCCTACATTACACCTTTCCTCCTTTTAGAGACTGATACTTTTGCATGTTTCTAGTCCTAATTATCATCTTTAAATATCTGTAATTTTTCAGATATCCTAAACAGTGACATATGTGGCATTGCAAATTATTTTAGCCCCTGAGATATATGGAATACATAAACAGTTTGGTTAAAAGATCCCTAAGTTTCCACAATTCCCAAGTCCTAAAAGATCTTGAACGACTAAAGTTTTCTTTTTTCCTTAAAATTTGTGCTAACCTCCTCTTTTAACCCAGACTGATATCAGCCGTTAGTTATGTCTCAGTGCTACTACCACATCCTATATGCCTCAGTTGAGAATGAATATTTTCTGGCATTTTTTTTTCTATGTTGTGACTTTGAGTGTAATTGCATTAAGAAATGATGTGATTAACAGTGAGAAGAAGAAAGGGAGCATCTGTCGATATCAGTCACATTTAGATTGGAGTTACTGTGGATGCTTCAATGTGGCACAGATATGAAGCATATTCCTGAAGGGTAGGGTAGTATGTAAGGCTTAAAAATAGAGAAAGACAAGTAGTTGAAGGTTTTTGTAACCATGATAAGTGAAAAAAACAATAAAACATAAAAATAAAATGCATATAGCAAAACCTAAAATATCCTCACCATTTGCCTATCACGTGAGTCTGACATTAGGAAGAGCATACAAGTACTAACTGGTTTGTTGGTTATGAACAAGCTAGAATATACCAAGCAAAACAGAAAATTTGAAAATGCAAGCAATACTTAGAAAGTTGTCTACACACAATTTAAGTATCATGGCGCAACATTTCGGAAAATCTGGTGGAGAGGGATTTACGTAGATTAGGATGTAGCTGAAAATCACTTTGATGGATTGACAGAGTAGTATGGGGAGGGGGGGAAGCCTGCATCCTGAACAAATGTATAATGCTAATAGACCGGTACTCAGTTCCTACAAAAACCTTCAACAGAGCCAGTGAGAGAATACCAACAGGCTAAGATATAAGGGGTCCATTTCCCAGAAGGCAGTGCTGTGGGCAACACCAACTGAAGATACTGGGGACTGAGAAAGCTGGCATGAGATTTCTGAAGAGGTTTGCAATTAATCTGTGTTTTACTATGCGGACAAGAAAGCAAATTTTATCATTTCTGGACACAAATCTCTCTCTCAGACTTTCTGTAGAAAGAAAGGCTTTGTCATTTAATTTTTCTCAATGAGGCATTCAGCTTTGTGACCACAGAGTTGTATTCTGTCCTCTAAACTTATATGAATGACAATTTTAACACTTGTAGGAGAAAAAAATTTTTTTCTGTCTACCCATCTTAGATTCGTGGCTGGTGCCCTGTATGTGAGATTGGCAAAAGACAAATTAACTAGAGCAAAACAAAGAGGAATTTATTAACATGTGCATAGCACACACACAGGAACACTCAGAGAGGAGTAACTCAAAGGGGTAGATAGAACTCAGGCTTATATAGCATCTTAACAACAGCAACAAACCAATATATTTTAAGAAAATTTACATGACCAAGGAAAAGGAACTGGAATTTCTAAGGTGGCAAATTGTGGGAGCGTAAATATATGGGGGAACTAATTAAAGATAAGGTCTAGTTACTAAAGTTTGTGGAGTGAATTCCTTTGGTGCTCTCTCTGGGATGGTGGAGGGTAACTTTTGTGCTTCCTGGTAGAGAGAGGAGGGAGGACACCTTTAAAAATTCATGTTCTGCTTTTAGTCAAATAGAAAGCAGAGAGCTTTTCTTGTATCTGTTTCTCCTCAACATATTTTGGGGTGGCATATTTTGCTACCCTTTACACTGTTGTAAGTGCTTTCTTTAAGACCTTCATACAAACAGATATTGTAAACATTTTTGGAATGTATAGCATGAGTCTAGTTAGCCTGAATCTGTGTATGTTTAAAACTTTAAAAAATTAAAAAGCAATAAAATGCTTATCACTTTCATTTATCAGTTTATTTCCATATAGGTAAACTGTAATGATATTATAGTTTGTAATTTGACTTTTGGTGATTATTCCTGCATTTGATTGAATTTTTTTTTTCTTTTTTGGCCACCCCAGGGCATATGAAGTTCTCAGGCCAGGGAACACATCTGCACAAACCTATGCCAAATCTGCATGAACATCCGGTCCTTAATCCACTGTCCCTGGCTCCAGATCAAACCTGTGTCCCAGAGCTCCAGAGATGCCTCCAATCCCACTGTGCCACAGTGGGAACTCCTACTGGGGAAATTTTAATGTCATTGATTATGAGGTGTTACTCCAGGCCCTGTTGAGTGTTTTTGGAATATATAGCATATGCATATATTGCCTTTATAAAATCTAAAAAAATTTGAATTTTGAAGTATTTTTGGCCTGGCAGTTTTCAGACTTAAGCTGTTATATATTTATCTATATAAGTATTTATTAATGGTCTCCCCTCTAGATTTTAAGATCCACAAAAGCAGTGACTATAACTGCTTTGTTTCTGTTTTATCACCGCCACATTTCTACATACCTGGCATGGGATAAATATTTAAGAATAAGTTAAAATGGAATATTACTCTTCAAGTTTTCCCTCTCTTATCCTAAGGGCTTTTTAAGGTTTTTATTTATTTTTTATTATAGTTGATTTACAGTGTTGTCCTCTTTATCCTGTTCTTTCATGCCTAGTTTGACGGCCATTCACAGGCCCGAAGGTGATTATGCTTTGCACCCTCTCAGACATCTCATCCCGAGATCCTTTTCCCTAAGCACCAGGCACATCCCTCTCTTCCTTGTTAGTCACCTCGCTGAGGATGTGGATTTAAGTGTTGTTTTCTTTTCTCTTTGAGTGCTTCACCCACCAAGCCTCAGATCATCTTGAGTGTTCATCTTATTAAATAATTCATAGGTTAATGCCAATTTTTGTGTATGTTCTTGGTTTTGTGTCCCTCTTCCAAATTATTCATGTCAGTATAAAATTTAAATTAATCATAGAACTCTCTGAGCAACCGTAAGATTTCTTTGAATGTTTTTTTTTCTCAGGTATGATTCACAATTGTGCAGTCCTAATGCCACTTTCTAGAATCTTTTGTATAAGCCACATTCTTTCCCAAAGTCTCTTATCATAGTGCCGAACTAATATTTTCTATAAACCTATAAACTCTGTGAAATGTATGTTCCTAACTTGAAGGGAAAGTCGAGTGAAATGATTTGTTAGAATTTACTAGGTATGACCTAGCTTTTACCAACAGTACTTCATTTAATCCTTACAGTGACCTTAAGAGTTGGCATTCTTATTTTATTAGTAAAGAAACTAAAACTCAGATTAAATAAATTGTCCAGGTTGGTTTAACTCCAAGGTCACATATTTTCACTCCGTTATGCCATTTATATATCTAACCACATCAAGCTTTATCTTTGCTCGTTATCGCATATTCCGAGTCAGACCTGTCACTCCTACTCAAGTTCCTGTAACTTTGAATTAAACCTGTTTTATTTTGCTCGTTAAACAAAATAGTACCCAACATAAGGTAGTTTTTTATTTTTTTCACTACTTCTTTTGTCTCCTGTGAGATTGCAATTGGAAAAAAGGTATGAATTTCACAATTTTTGGTTTACTTTTCCTCAGAGTTGAAATTTCTTGCCTCTGGTCAAGTCTTGGAAGTTCTACTTGGAATTTAGAAAAGGGAGAGTGAAGGTAGGAAACTGATTTGTTGAGTGTCTGCTATGGCAAATGCTATGCTAAATACTAAATTTTTATTAATCCCTTTATATTTTTAGAAAATCTTATGTTCAATTGATTGTTCTTTACCCTTTTCTTTCCACTTAATTGAATTAGAATTCTTCTTTCAAATAAGCACAGTTAGTCAAATTACCTTCCTACCATTACCCCTACTTCCTACTCCTCACACATATTCAGTAAAAAAGGTTACAGGAGAGAGAAATGTTTCTTTCCCCCGATGTACTAAATATATTTAGAATTTCTTAGACTTGGCATGGAGAATAAAGGACTCTTGTTATGGATCATTTAGAATATTAAGGTGATTTTTAGGAATGCAGTGAGGTTTTTCCCTTGACTTATATATATATCTATATTTATCTATCTATCTATCTATCTATCTATGAATGAAAAGGTAGTACTGGTAGGAGGTTATATTGAGAGGAGACTTAGGAATTTATTGTCATTTAGATATTAATACATTTTTTTGTGAAATCCTCTGTCTCCGTCAGCTTTGGTATGGGACATCACCTAATCTGGGGGCCTGGAAAACAGCAGTAGGAAAGCAAAGCAAAGCAAACAAAAACACAACTTACTAGGTTCTGTTGGTGAAGTGGCTTGTTTCTAATGTGGCCATGGCTGCAGAAGCATTGGATCCTGCTACTGTAAATAATATCCCTCTAACAAAACTGTATCCTTAGAAGACATGATACATCTCCATTGTCCAGTTACAGTCATGCATCTCATGTCACAAAGTCTAAGAGGCTATAAGGTCAAATTTACTTCCTTGTTCAAAATTTCAAGTTGGCTTTGTTACCTAGTCATTGATGTATTTTCAAAGACAGTTAAAAAAAAAAACAAAAAACTCTGCTATGCCAGTATGTTATGTCTCTTGTATTGTCCTCCATTGTATCCAGTGTTTCAGATTTATTTATTAATGTGATAAATTTTTCCATACACCAATCAACTCCATTTAAGGTCTTTGATCAGTTGGGCAACTTCCTTGGCAACCCCATATTCCCCCATGTTCCATCTGTGCTTTCTTTCATAGCTGGGAAACAATTTCATTTTTAGGAAGATAAAGCTTTAATGAGCCCTTAGGAATCTTTATTCAAAGATGTCTAGTCCACCAGAGATCAGCTAAGAAGGTGTCTGAAATGTGAATTACTTACTGATTAGAAGCCACCGCTAGATTTCTTTTCTGTTTCTTGAGGTCACCAATCAAATCCAAACCATGTTTTAAATTCCACTCAACATCAAGACCCTTTTTTTAAACAAAGCAATTTTTTTCATTCTTTTTTTGCTGAGAAGAATATTTTAAAATCATGGATTCAAGGCTTTCAAACTTTGTGGCGAATGAAAAATAATGCTTTAATCCTTTGCAAACAGTATCCCATTAGATGGCTTAAATAATGCACTTGCTGACTCCCCCTAGCCTAAAATGTGTCTTATAGACAATGTTATTATTACTCATGGTAATTCGATTATTAGAAATTAAAAGGTTTGAACGCATTTTAAAAATACAGACTGTTAAAGTGATTTAAGCAATTTGAAAGTATTTTAAAAATACAAAGAATACAAAAGAGTAGTGAATTAACCTCTTTAGTTCTTCCTCTCATTGAGTTGTAGAAAAAATTCAGGTTTTAATTAGCTGACAAAAAAATGGGAAAATCCATAACCATATATACCTTGAAGTTCTTTCTCATTAAACAGAAAGCAACACCAGCTGAGATGCTATTTAGACCAGATGGAACTTAGTCTGAATGAGGAGTCGATTTTCTTGGGTGGCACAAAGAACAGAGCAGTTATTTTTTGTGTTTGTGAGGATACATCACCAAATCTCTATTCTGGCTTATGGCTTCACTCCTGGAGGGAGAATCCTTCTTCAGAAATTGTCAACGCTTAATGGGGAGGAGGGAGAGAGGGAGGAAGGGAGGAGGGGAGGAAGAAGGAAGGAAGGGAGGGAAGGAGGAAGGGAAGGAAGGAAGGGTTAAATTAATTAAACAAAGGAAATCATTTCGCTTGATATAGTGCTAATGCCCTGGCAGTCTTGTAAGCAATCCAAAATCTAAACTTGTAAATGGCTCAAGGTTAAGAAATCCAAACCCATAAGGACAACGATCACAGCCAACTTGGCTTTAAGCTATAGCCCATCAATAATTTACTTACTTTGCTTCCACCTTTTCTTTGTGGAAACTGTCTCCCTGATCTCATATAGGTGGTTTGGCACTGCCCAATTCAAACTGATATTTGTTCATGTAAACTCTTAAAATTCAAATATGCCTAGTTTATCTTTTAACAGAAGAAGTTAGGAAGGTAGATAGGAAGGATGAGAACCTAGGAAGAGAAAGGAGGAGGGGCAAGAGAGGGAGGGAATCATTTAAAAAAATTTAGAAATCTTAATGTATTTTGCTCCTCTGTATCTCCCAGGTAGAAAAGGATTGTTATCTGTGTCATTAAAAAATGGAGGTCTCCATTATTTAGACACTTTCATTTTCATGTTAATAGCTATTATTTAAGTTTCAGAGAACTCAGAGTGTTCAGTGTCATCTGACCTTAGGCTGAAATGTCTTAAATCAACTAGTTTGTAGAAGCTACTGCAGTTTAAACTATTACCAGTGGTTGGTTCCTCTTAGAGATACATATCTCCTTGAAAGCTTCTATTTTTCTTTCCTCCTTTTGCTTAGGGAATTGAATAGAAACTTTAAAGCTTAAATTAAAAGAATCTTGTCTCATTTAATTTGGAGATGGGAAATTGGAGATGGCTTAGTCTAGAGAACTTTCAAAGGTTTGATACCAGAATGTATTCTTTGGGTGGATTTTTCCTGATGATGCAACACCATTTGAATACAATGAGGCCTCATCATCTACCCAGTTGGTAAGAATCTTGATACAAAAAAAATGTGTCTTCATAGGCATGTAGCTTGAACCAGTAACAAGCTTCCTTTGTGAGAAATTGACACTAAAGCCCAATCCTGAAAATCTCTTATTTTATTTAGAGGAGCAGTGATCAAAGACAGAAAGGAAGAAAGAGATGCAGCCCCGTATATTCTCCACTGATGCTGAGAGTGTGTCAGTAATAGGGAATGCAGTTACTCCCAGGGAGAGCTGGAGAGCAGCTCTAAACCTCACATTCATATATCTTCTGGAAAAGTCAGGGGCAAGAGTGGGAAAAAAATCAGGATAGTGTTTTTAAAAGTATCTGTACAAATTGCTGCTCCCCAGTAGGACTGGGGCAAAGACGAATTTAAGTAGAACAAAAGAATTGGAATGTCACTGGAATGTTAATGGGAATGATAAGAAAATGCTAACGGCTGGCTAATGGGGATGGTTTCAATCCAGGGAGAATCTAGTCACTCCCTTTTCTAATGCACACAACATGCTGTTGTCAGGCTAATCTTCTTAAAGTCCAGTTTTGTCCGCATCATTTTTTGCTTAAATATCCCTGTGCTTCCCTCTTGCTTATAGGCTCTTGTGTTGCAGGATAGCTCCACCAAATTGTTGGACAATTAAAAACTGATAACCAGCCAAATTTAAATCCCATGATATAAAGCGTTTATTGATAGTTATGTATGCTACATCTTCCTAAAAAATTAAGCAGTTATAGCTGATATAACCTACACCATTTTAGCAGATCTTAATCATCACCAATAAAATATTAACTCATTTATATATATGCATTTTTCATTATGAAAACAGTTTTTTTTCAGATAAGGCACAAGTTGAATGATCCAATCCTGCATAACGTGTATATGACGGCGCCTACAACCAAAACACCTATATTTAGTTTATTCTTCCATATATGTTACAGCTTGGTGATTATTTACATTAACTAGATCAGTTCAATTAAATTTTTCTCAGCAGTGTTTCAAAGGTTTCATCCATGTTTATGCTTCTCAAACCTGTTAAGCATTCAAATAAATAGACGTTCAGAAATGTATGCAATTCTTATATATGGTATTAAGTTAAATTTACATAAACATAAAAACATAAGATCAGAGAAGCCTTATGACATAAATTAGAAGATACCTAATTTTGTATAATAATTAAGCTTTTATTAAAATAAAGGGCAGAGTAGCATATATAATGTATATATGTATATACATCTGTACCTATGAGTGGAAAACATATATTTTATTCTTCTTCCTTTCCTCATTCACTTTTGTCAATTGCACTGAAAGTGAAAATTTAGGATGATTCATGACTTGCAATTTAAGCCTTAAACAATCTAGTCTAAATACATCTTTTCAACTTAATGCTAGCTATTTTTCTATATAAGCCTTCAACTTTAACTTGAGTGCACTGTCTCATCACAAGAGGACAATCTTCCTGTTTCTTCTCCTTGCTAATATTGTTTCTACCCTAACAATACCTAACCCTTTGTTCACTCTTTGCAGAACTACCTACTCTATCTCGGTCATGCCTGTCACGCTCTAGTCTCATATATGCCTTCTTTGATCTCCTGAAACCATGACATCCAACCCATTTTACACTTAATCAGAATCATGTGCATGTCTTTTGCTGGTGGCTTGCTTTGTCATGCAACTCTCCATGCCTTTACCTCCTGCCACCTTAGCTGTATTTTAAATCCAAGGAGGACAAAAACACGGGCATCCCATTTTCGTAGCATCAGTGATAATTTGAGAGCTTTTGGGGAGTAAATATTATAGGTGTAAATGAGTAGAAATAAATTTGCCAGGTTGTCTGGGGGATAATCAGAGGTTTTAGATTTATTTTTGGTGTTGTACGGTTTGTGTGTGTGTGTGTGTGTTTTAAAGGAGTAAAGGAAAAGAAAGAAAAAGCAGAGGACTACTGTCTATCTAGGCTTATAGCTGAAATACTTGTCCACATGTCTGTATTAATTATACCACTTTTCTTATACGGAAAGCAGATTGGAGCACTTCCTAGAACAGGCAGTAGGATAAACCAGGTGAAGAATATTATTTTCCAAAGAGTAAGGAGAAAGGAGAGATGTAGAAGGCTGAAGAAAATTAACTTGACTATTTAGGGTTCTTTGTGTAAGGCATAAAACCACTTTCTACCTAGATTTGAGAATGTTCAAATGATTTCTTTGCTTCTCTAGTCAACTTGAGCTCCCTTATTGAGTCTGAATACCTCCTATTACCTGCTGTGAATACGGAATTGCCTTCACAGCGATAGGTAAACCCTTCAGGGTTATAGCCCTGAAGATACAGGAGAGATCGTGGCACCCTTGGGAATTCAGAAAAAGTATCTTCTGAATCTACTTCTCTTCTGGTAGAGAAACCAGTAGTAGGAAGGTCCTGGTTGCTTTGTTTTGCTTTGTTTTTGATAAAAAGAAGCATTTGGGGCACTGCTGATATCGGAAAGGTGGTTGAGGGGTCTCAGCTACAGTAGCAAGGTCGGCTGAAAAGGGCAGCAGGCACCGCAACTCTTTGTGGGTAGTTTCTGTGCTCAACAGGCTCCCCTGGTGCCCCTGCTTTGTTGGCTTTGAATGAGGCAGAACATTGTTTTCCAAAAACACTCCCACTTTCATTATGATCATCATTGTCATTATCATCATTATTGCTATTCTCTGAATCACCTATCAGAGCAAACTTTCACGTATTGACAGTGCCTGAATATAAGCACTTTAGTTACTTTCTCAAAACAAGAGTCTGCAGGGTCACCCAGTCTTTGTAACTTCATAGGCAGGGGCCCTCCAATTACAGACAAATGTTCTGAAATTACCTTTGTGTTCCATTCACAAACCACATAGATGCATTTTTCTCATTAAATGTGATTCCATTATGAGAGAAAGGCAAAGTGGCACATATATATTAACCCGTAGAAAGTAAAGCCATAACTCAAAATGTCCTAATTCATTGGATAAAAAATAGGAGAAAGGTGTCAAAATTTGGGGTATTTTGAGAGCAGATATCTTCCACTGAAGGCCAAGGTATTTCTGTACACCCCAAAGTTTCAAATCAGGTGTTTATTGCCTGAAACATGCCTGGGAAAATTAATGAGGTAAGTTATTACCTACCTTGTCTGCAGTTTTTCCATTACCAGCTATAAAAGCAGGTAGCAATCTCACTCTACCTTGAAGGCATCATTCATTATAAATTATTTGCTTTCAGTCATGAGTGGAATACAGTGAAAGGAAAAGTACCAAGAAAGGTCTTCACTGTGCTTTGTCAGGACACAGAAAATAGGAGCATTGAGCATCCATGTTACATTTTGAATTCAAATGATTAGTTGTGACTGAATCCTTAGTATTATCTGAAACCAGAGTGGTATCTTTCCTCTTCTTATATTTTTTTTAAAACTAATAAGAGGCCAAGGCATCTTCTCCTATCAAGAACAGTAACTCATTACCTTATGACCTGAGAGGTATCCTCCTTTGCATCTTGCCTCAGCCTTACTTTTGTTCCCAACAGCTGTCGAAGATAAAAGGTAGGGCTGGGGAGAAAGTGTTCTGTGTGGTTAACCCTGTTCCTGATCTGTCAGAAAAAAACCGAAAGATAGATTTATGTCCTCTAGTACACTGCCTGGTTATAGATACAGATTGCTCTTGGAGGACGGCACCTTTTTTTGATGGCTGTTGATGACCATGTAGGAGTCTTCAAGATGACCAGTCTACAGCCCTGAGAGAAAACTGCAGTGGCTAATCACATAGATACCTCAACTTAGACCGAAATATAATTGTTCATATAGATGAACTCCATACACAATCGCCTGATTCCTTCCTTACCCTTATTTAAATCCAGACTTAAACTTTCTCATCATATTTATTAAAGTACATGATTGCTCCACAAAGAACTCCTGGTGAAATAGGCAAGACTCCGAGGCCAGTATTCCTAGTCCTAAGGAGATAACAAAGGAAGCTGCTGAGATCATGGAGCACAGAGGTTCCTCAGGATGCTGCCTGTGATGTGTTGTGAAATACCAATAGTTTAGCATTTTTAAATCGTAGAAAGAAATGTTACCCAAAGAGCTTATCAAACATTAAGTTCAGGACTAATTAAGGCTAGCTTGATGGCTATCGTTTCCTCTTATGTTGACTCTAACCCCTGCAGGGGGAAGGGGTGCCGGATGGATGTCCTCCTTAGGAGATGTGTGGTCATGTCTGATAAGCCTGGGCAACACAACATCATTTATTCTTCTCAAAGCCTCCCAGGAAGGAAAAATTAAGAGATAGAGATTACTGTTTAATCTGCAAAACCTAGGATCTTTATTCAGCAGAACTTACACAATTTATGTACTTGAGTACTTTGCTATACTTAAAACCTTGACATTTCCAAGTATAGAAATCACTGTTTTCTTAGAGTACCAGTGGTAGTAACAACTTACCCTTAAATATATCTCTGCTTTGGAAGTGGATCCTTTATCTTAGTGACTAGAATTCTTTATATCTCTGTACCAGTAGTGGTTTCTGAAGGAGTAAAATATTGTAATGGATAGAAATGCATTCCAGTGTCTCTTTTTCTTGTTCATTTTCTCATTCAACAAATTATTGTTGTTGGAGGTGTAGACTAGAGTTTTGGGATGGAAATGTTCTAAAATTAGGTTGTGATGATGGTTGTACAGCTATAAATATAATAAAATTCATTGAATTATTAAAAGAACAAATTATCGTCATCTTTGCATTATACATTCTGCCAGGATTTGAGGTTATATAGCTTACTGTAGTTAGCCTAAGGTAGTTTTCACTTTCATAACAAAGAACCACCAAAAATCTTAGATGTCTCTAATAACAAAGACTCATTCATTACTCATATATTTTGTTTTTCTTTCTTTTTGGGTGAGCCACACCTGCAGTATATGGAAGTTCCCAGGCTAGGGGAAGAATCGGAGCTGCAGCTACCATCCTACACCACAGCCACAGCAATGCCAGATCCAAGCCATGTCTGCTTCCTACATCATAGCTTATGGCAATGCTGGATCCCTAACCCACTGAGCGAGGCCAAGGATCGAACCTTACCCCTGAACCATAATGGGAACTCCTTATATATCTTTTGAAGGTTGGTCCTGTCTCTGTTCCATGTCAGTCTTCATTTTGCAACTCAGGTTGAAGGAGCAACCCCCGTCTGCTCATGCTGGTGGTCTCATTGTGGGAAAGTAGCAATGGTAGAGTGATGTGGTGAGTGTGCAGATTTTTGTTTGGAAGTGACGTATGTTACATTAACTCATATTTCATTGGCAAAATTATGTCACTTCTACAAGCCAATTGTCAATGAGATGGAAAGAATAATCCTTCACTCAAGAGCTCCTGGAAGTGAGAGGCAGGGAAATATTTTTGACAATAATATGATTTACAACACTACCTAAGAGAACTTACAGTATAGAGGGAAAGGAGACAGTTATGACACAGACATGCTACAGGGCATGCAACATGCAGAGTTCTGAATTAGCATCTATTAAGTTTCTTTGCCTTGCTCCATAATAAACTTCTCAAATATGTGCTCTCTTTTGGGAAATGTTTCTGTTTTTTTTTCATACTGAGTAAAGTCATACATTTGCCAAAAGAAAGCAAATTTAAGCCAGATTTCATAGAAAAAATACAGCATTTAGAAATGTGGATCCAACGAATAGTGCCTTCTCCATTACCAGGCCACACTGAGTGAATGTCCAAGGCAATTGATTGTACAGATATCGACCATCAGGATCACAGGAGGAAAAAGCTCTAATTTAATGGAAAAAAAAATGACTGATTAATAGTCACATATCAATACAGTCTCTTGGTCATTCAGTAACTATAGATCTCCTTAAAAACCAAATGAGAAGGGTGAAGAAATGGAAGCATATTAAAATTCACATGAGGTTCCTCCCTGACCTCATTAGGCCAGTGTTGGTTTGCTTCTGGCTCAGGCTTTGTACTGGTTCATCCAGTTCCAAGTGGATGCATATCATACACTCAAGTTTAAACCTCATCTGAGAATTTTCATCTAATTTCATTTAATATGAAATGCCTCTAACTTCTAATAATATTTGATAATATTCAGTTGCCCAAAGGGCCCGATTGTTAACTTGTCTGAAAACTTGTGATTCAGTTTAGTCATCCTCAGAATTTATATTGTCAGTAAGTGTATCATATAAATAATTCAGCTGCTAAGGAAAGATAGAATCTGTAAAAATGGTGGAATTTGCAAAAGTTTCATTATCATGTTTAACGTTTGATGAGCTCTTAAATCTGAATACAAAGTACAAAGATTCATTGCTTAATGAAGGCTATTTTTAAAAATCAGTATAATACAGTTCTTACATTTTGCCTGATACTAAACTTGGAAGTAAAGTTTTCTTCTAAGAGAGGAAACTGAATGACCATTTTGATAAAACGATTAAATGGATAGGTTTTAAAAGTAATAGATATATAGGGAGACCCTGTGTTATTATTGAAGGAAAGTGAACTGAAAGAGGATGTGAAAAGCACACAGCTCTTCTTCAGTGAGGTGTGCCACTGGAGCAATAATTTGCTGCTGCCAGATATTCTGAATTTTGAAACTGTGTGATTTGGGTCACATCCTGGTAAATTTCCTGGAAATCATATCTCTTTTTTCTTTTTTCCTTCATTGATTGAACTGAAGTCACTGAACTACTAAATATTTCAGACAAAAAGTAGGTACTGGATAATGTATTAATTAAACAGTCATGGTTCCTGCTCTCAGGAGTCTGGTATCAACTAACAAAGGAAAAATGAACTAATTATTGGAGTGGGTTCCATGAAAGAAATAAAGCCCTGGTACCTAGAAATCTATATAGGTAGTTAAGGACGTTTTCTCTGACAAAATCAATTGCCCAGGTCTAAAGAATGAGAACTGGGGACAAAGAGTGTTAAAGAGAAAACATCTTCAGCCATGCAAAGGAGCTGGATTTTATGCAAATGCAATGGAAAGCCACTGACAAGTTTATAGGCAAGGAAGTAAGAAGAGGTGATTTATGTTTAAAACAATTGATCTGCCTATTGTGGGAAGAATGAATTATAAAAAGGGAAGAGTATAGAGAGGGAGATACAGTAGGGTGAACTGCACTGGTCCAGGCAATTGCTGAGAAACTCGACTAGGAATAGTGAGAGTGGAAATCAAGGCAGGCAAATGGATTTTAAATACATTTTGGAGGAAGAAGTGTCAGTATTTAACTATAGCTGGTATATGGAATGATGCAACAGGAAACATTGCTGTCTTCTGGCTTGAACGACTGGGTAGATGATGCCCTATAGTGAACAGATGAAGGCTGGGAAAGAAATCAGTGGAGGGTAGGTGACAATCAAGGCATCCGTTTCAGTCTGTGTAGTGGAGATTATGATGGGATTTCCAGTTGCGGATTTCAAGGTGTAGTTGGGTACTTGAACCTGATGCCCAAAAGAAAGCCTTGGGCTAGATATAAAACACTTAAAGCCAGAAGACTGGAGGAAGACACACATTTAAAAAAAAAAAAAAGGCTAAGTGTAGAGAATCTGAGACTAAGTTCTGGTGACATCAAGAAAACCGAGAAATCAGCAAATGGAGTCAACAAAAAACTGAGAAAATGGGCTCCAAAAAGTCAGAGACAAACCAGGAGGAGGAGTGTCTTGCATGACAAAAGAAGGCAGTATTTCAAGAAGGGGATCTACCCCACTAAATCTTGATGAGAGGCAGAAGAAATGAAAAGAGAAAAGAAGCCTTTTTCTTAATAGCAGGGACATCATTGGGAACCTTGGAATAAAGAGCTTTTCAGTGGAGTAGGAATGGGAAGATGTCACCAAAACAGGAACGAACTGAGGAGTAAACGTGATGTGAGGCAGTGGAAACAGCAGGTATAAAGTGTTCTCGAAAAGATATCTGGATAGGAATATTAGACTCAAAGAGGATTCTTTTTGATGAAGAATCTAAGTTCATTGCTAATGGGGAAGGTAACACAGAAAAAGACTTTGATGGTGCAATTAATAAAGAGATGCAAAGCCTATGAGAAGACTAGGGCAGGTAGGAGCTTGATCTTCAGTCAGCAAAGGGATTTTTTAAATAAGAGGGAATGAGGTGAAAATGGATACAGATGCAGGAAAGTGGAGAATGTGAGTAGATTCTGTCATTTAAATATGAGGCAGAATCATGACCTGAGAGGCAGGCAAGGTGTGGGGCAGGAATTGTGAGAGAAGATAAAATGTCTATCAAGCTGTAGGAAGCTTTAGGAAGCATTTACACATGGGGTATTCCTAGCATTTTGGGAGAGGCTTAATACATGTTGACAAATAGATTAAAGTATGACATTTTAGTTACAAAAACATATTCACAATTTTCAGACAGAAACCCAAGGCAAATTTTTGCATATACCAGATTTAGTCCTAAAACACTTTGTGCACAAATCTCTCAAAGGCTCAACTAGATGGGCCACGCTTGCCAGTTTGCCCTAGGCATGGCCTATGACCAAGACCCGAGTTTAAAAGAAAACAGTCAGCATTATATACCCTCTAATTGCCCCAGTCCTCTAATTTGTATTAAAAAAAAAGGCTGGTAAACTCAAAGGTTTTGTTCAGTAGAAGCTTTGAATATTTGCATATCGGAAATGCCGTGATTATGTGCAGATAACTATTTTGGACAACATTTTCTATGGATAAATGAGATGCTTAATTACCATTATTTTGTTTGCTTGTTTGTTTTTTTCCTGTGATCACCTTAAAAAAGTCCCTTTTACTGGTTCTACTTGAGACTGTTTTCCAAAACCATTTCCTAAGTTAGGCACCCTGAGTAAAAATGCTTGAAACCTCCTGATAAGCCTGAGTATTGATTATCTTCTAATCTAGTTTTGACTTTACCTTGAAACTTCAGCCATAAAAGATTTAAAAGATTCTGCCCTTCGCTAAAAGCTATCATCTGTAATCCTTGCACTCGCCTATTTCAGAATCCAGATGACTGAATGTCACACTCAGTTACCTTTATAAACCCCCAAATCAAAGTTTCTAATATCAACACTTGCCTCACTCATCACTCTTGCTTCTCAACTCCCAATTTATTGGTAATTCTTTACCACCCCTTGCCACTTACTCTCTGCAGGGTTGGAGTGGTCAGAGCAGCTAAACAGGCTTTTGGAGTCAAACAGCTTTAAAAGTTCCACAAATTTCATACTGGAAATGGGAAAACATAAAAACAGTGCATGTCAAAATGTCATCCCATGTTGACAGTAAATCACTTAGCTAACATTTAGCTTGTCTTTGCTGTACCATCAGGAATGAGTAGCAGCTGCTGTGTGTGCCTGTGTGTGCTTGTGCATGTGTGCTTCAAAGAAATGTTTTAAGCCTTCAGAACGTGCTGCAGCTTTTGTCTCCATTCTTCTTTCTTAACCTTTTACAAATAGCCAAAATTATATATGGATGTGCGATTTTACTGTCCTTTTCTCTCAAATGCAGGCAATAAAAGTTGATTTGCACTAACAAGCTAAAAGCTCTGAGTGCAGACTGTGATACCTTCCAGGAGGGAGAGAGGCTATTAGATCCTGTGATGGTAGAAGTATCTCCCCAACAGACATCACAAAGATTTAAAATCCAGAGCTAGGATCCAATCTATTGTTCAGAAGTCAGCCAGTGTGGAAGAAAAGATTCAACTGTTTTTTATTCCAGTATAGTCCAGAGAGACCATAGCTGCTGCAATTTCAGCCCTCCCTCCTCTCTTCCATATTCTGCAAGGATTCTGATTATGGTAGGTTCATACGATTAGTAATAAAGTATAAAAATGCTTGTGAGAAAATACATGCTAGAAATATCCTGTGCTTATGCCACTTGCCAGCAGTTGAAATTTCCATTAGTTACAAAGAAAAGTAGAAAGTACAAAGAATATGTTAAAAATGAAAATATTCTTCTGATTATATGCATCTATCCTTCCCATTTCACATTTCATTGGCAAATTTATTAAATTTGAAAAGACGTTATTTTGAAAATATGTCACTGTGGTCCTGCATAGAATTGCAGGCTAGAAATACAAAACTGCCAGTTTGCTAGGGCAGATTTAGCCTAACATAAATATACTTAAAAGATTAAAGTATAACTGGATAGTTTCAAATCTCAACCAGTATACAGACTAGACATATGATGACTAGATAACTATCATGATTGTGCCGTTCAGTCAAACAGAAAGATGTCCCAAGAAAGGATGGAACTTCCATGGAGCAAGGAATATATTTAGAAGGATGAACATAGTTTATATTGATAGAGAGGCTAACCCATTTTTGCATCTTGGCCTTTCTCCCATCAATCAAAATCAGAAGGACATAAGGGGACTATTAGAATAAGTCTAGAAAAATGTGTGTCAAACCGTTAAATCACTTCATTCGGTACAGACAGAGCTAGAATGGTAGTGGTCTAAGATTTTGGGCTTTGGAGCTAAATAGTCTCCATGTTTTCATCCAAGTTGCCATTTGTTTTCATGAAAGAAATAAAGCCCTGATACCTGGAAATCTACACAGGTAGTTAAGGATGTCTTGCCCAGGCCTAAAAAAGGGTGTTACAAGGAGAGAAAACAGCTTCAGCCATGTAAAAGATCTGGATTTTATTAAAGTGCAAGGGAAAGCCATTGACAAGTTTATAGGCAGGGAAGTAAGAGGAGGCGATTTATGATTAAAAAAAAAAAAAGATTGATCTGGCTATTATGGTAAGAATGAATTATATAGAAGGGTAAGAGTATATATAGACAGGGAGATACAGAGAGTGAAATTGTAGTGGTCCAGGCAACTGAGGAGAAACTGGACTAGCAATAGTAAGAGTGGAGATCAAGGCAGGCAAAATGTATTTTAAATACATTTTGGAGGAAGAAGTGTCAGTTTTTGCCTATAGTTGGGTGTATGGAGTGATGCAGAAGGAAGCATTAGGAGTATTTGCTGCCTTCTGCCTTGAACAACTGGGTAGATGGTGCCCCATAGTGAAAAGATGAAGGCTGGAGAAGAAATCAGTGGGAGGGCAGGTGGCAGTCAAGGAATCCATTTCAATCCATGTCGTGGAGATTACAGTGATGAGCCTTCCCCTTGTAGATTTCAAGGTATAGTTGGATATTTGAACTTGGAGTCCAGAAGAAGTATGTAAATGGCACCTTATAAGTTTCGCTCAAATATCAGTGACTTCATAATGATTCTATACATAGAAATGGACACAGATACCATATGCATGAAGTCTATTTTTATGTAATTTTAGTAGCTCTCGTAACAGAATGGATAAAAAGTTCATTCAGATTTTATTCTTAAAACAAAAATTTTAAGCAAGTCTAAGTAAGCTGCAAGTCCATTAAAAGTAATAGAAGGAGATAGAGATCAGTTCTGAGTAAATCCTGTGCAAAGGAATTTATCTTCCAAGTATTCACCTCTTCTGGAAGATAAGAGAGATTTTCTTAACCAATTAATTGAGACTGTTAACTAAATGTCACGGCAAACAAATTCAGATTTTACATCAGGAAGCCACTTTTTATTGCAAACTTGGCAGGAACACTATAAACTTCTGTAAAGTGATGATCCAGCACTTCCAGGATCCCTGCTGTGCTTCCTGATTAACAGATTTAAATACATGGCTAATTGGGAAACAATGGTGACTGGGTATCAGTGGCACAACAGCTACTGATTCAGATTCTAAAACAGCTATTCCTCAGTTTCCTGATGAAAGATGAGACTGATATTTGACTGTATGACATCATTACTACCCCTTAGGTGAATAGAGTTGACCACAGGGGGCCAGGAATTTGTCAGTAGGTTTCCCTGGAAACTGTGAGGCCAACCTGAGGACAAGACAGCAAAACCCTGGAAGGAATCTGGAATTTACCTAGTCTGTTACTCAAATTCCTCTCAGCCATTAATTGACATCACTTCGGTTATCAGTATACATACCTGCTTAGACCTCTAGGTGTCAAGCTCTTAGAGAGAAGGAGCTTTTTATTTACATTTTTTTCTTACAGGGACTGGTAAGATGCTTCATACATAGCCAGCATTTATTTATTTGATAAAAACAGCACTACGATTTTTTTATGGTAGACTTTGGATCCAAGGTTTTTTTTAATCCCACTAAAAAAAATCTGTTTATCTCAATCAGTCAGTCAAAAAGTATTTATTGAACATTGACCACATCATGGTGCTTAATGTGTGTGTGCTTATGTTTATGCAGTGTTTGTGTGTGTAAATCTCAGTGCTTTTCGAATGAATAAATATGTAAAAACTTCAAGGAGAGTTCATTATAGACTAAATTTGTCAGTGGATACTCAATAGAAAATGTGAAACTTGAGTCATCCTTGGGAGGAAAAGGGTAGAGAAATAAGGAGCCAGAAACAGGCTCAATATTTGGATAAGGACAAGCACCCAATGAAAGAACTTTGCCTTGAGAAGAACTAATGTACAAAGTGGCACCACTGTCATCTTTGTGAATAGTTTAGTTCATAATGCATAGAAGGAACATTTTGACTAACTGTGGCTCCCAGGAAAATTGGTAAAGTGGGTTCAGACAGATGTTCTGCTCATAGTCGGAATCATCCCCAGATTTTAAACATAATATATGTGTGAAATCCCAGTGGTTGAATCAGGATGTCAGCTGTCCCTAGGAATTTTGTGCCAATATTAGAGCACAAAACTGATGATGTATGGCTGCTATTAATGCTACCACTACTAAGCCCGATGAGTTTATATTTTGTCTTAATAGACAAAGGTTTTTGTTACCTAGCATCCAACTCAGTAACTTCATTTTCTGGGTGGACATTATTACTGTGGCTGCTGGGTATTGTGGTCCACATAAAAAATGAATATGATTGGTTGAGTTTCAACTCTTAACACTTTGAAGCAAAAGTTGTTATGAAACTTTGCAACAAATTCTAAGTCCCCAAGTCCAATTCATCACTAATTGATTTAATCTGTCACTGTGCATAAGGTGTGGTGAAGAGAAGAGGGGATGTAAAATCTATCTATAGGATAAGCATCTGTAATATCCACTCTAAGGTGCAATTTAAAAAAATGTTATGGATATTTTCAAATATGTATAAACCTAGCTTGACTAATAAAATGTATCCTCATGTACCCATTACAAACTTCAATAATTGTCAATACTTGGCAAGTCCCCTACTTCATCTATGTGTGAACACTTCTTCTCTCCTTGAGGATTATTTTAAAGATTCCAGACATCATATTATTTCTAAACCATTAAAACTCTTAATTACATAACAATAAAACCATGTGATTTTAAAGACTACAGGGATACCTCTTCTGTTCTTAACCTGCTTATTTACCAATGTCTAAAATTCTAGAAACTTAGCATTCTTTGTTGGAAGATAAAATACTAACAGCTCATTGGAACAATCATAGGTAAAACCTTTTCAGTTATGATACATTAAGGAAAAGGTATCTGAATTTGTGAATGAAAATGATTGGCCGTTTTTGTAATTGTATCTAGAACAGGAACAGGTGTTCTAGAAAGTTTAGAAGCTGTGACACATTCCCCAAGATCCTAAGGCTATCTGTTTCTTGAGGGTATAGTAATAGTCACAGATGTACAAGATCTCAGAACAGTGAGTAGTAGAGGTAGGATTTCAAGCCAGGTCCCCAAAGGCTAACATCTTAACTTCTGGTTTCTCCTCACTATCTGTCCCTTTCTTGGATGAATTTCCTGGGACTGAAGTTCAGTCTTCTGTAACTCTACCTGTAAGTATATTATCTAAGCTTATTGCTCCTTTCTAGTTATTCATGCTCTAAATCCAAGTCAATCAAATGGGTTGGATTTCTTAAATGTAGCAAAGAGAACAAAACAAATTGATAGTCTTATGTTGCATATTAGAACAGATGGAAGTTCCAGTTCCTGCTTCAGGTGCATCATGATTATTACCAGCAGCAGAGTATTAGTATCTCGAAAATTCCTCGGAAACTCAATGGCTTCCTCATGATTCCATGAGTTTCTTTCCAGTGTGTACTGATGACTGACCTTGGAGGAAACAACTAGAAGTCATACAAATTATTAAAGACTGCAGCAGCTTGAAGGGACTATTGAAGACAAAATTTGAAGTTTCTGTGCCAAACTAAGAAGCCCATCCATCCTGATGAGTTAAGACAAAATTCACTCAGTTTTACAGGGAGGGCTTGCTCTGCTCCTCATTTGAAAACTTTTCACCTACTGCAGGAAGAAAAGACTGTGACAATGAAATTTATGGGGTGTTGGCTTGGTAAAGATAGAGGATTCTAAAAAAAAAAAAGGCACTAGCCACTGCGGATCACTTACCCCTTCTTGTCACAACCAGGACTCAACAGTGGACAAGGAAGGGCCTGCAAATTCTGAGCTATCGTGGTTTGGTGAAAGGAGAGCCTGAGATGAACCGCGTGACTCTAATGAGTTTTCCACTAACTCAGTACAAAGAAGGAAAGTGGATTGCAATAGTCAGTGTCCTTCAGGAGGCTGGAGTTCTAGTGCCTCATCAAACGTAGTAGTGATTGCTCTCCAGTGCCCCCTTTTCCCTGATTAACTAAACCCCTTTCTTCCTTCCAAGTCTAGCTCCAATTCCTTTTCCCTCACAAACTTTGCTCAACTACCGCAGCCCTCAGAGATTATTCCCTTATCAATTCTTGTTGAAGTTACTGTCTTTTTCGCTTGACAATTGAAATTACAAGATGTCTTAAAATTAATTTCTAAGAAGGCACCAAGTCAGCGATCTGATTACTTGTCAAAAATGTTTTGTATGTCTCGCTTATAGCTATTTTTTGTTATATATGATACAGGAATCATTGCCATTAAGTTATAAAAAGTTGGATATAATAAGTATTCCTAGAAGGAAAAATGTGTAAAAGTGGGCAGAATGAGAGGGATGTAGCTCTCATTCAGTAGGAGCTTGCCACCCTCCAGCAAGCTCTATACTACCTGGTGCCCCATGCAAAATGATTGAGGGGGGTAAAGGGCCCACAGTGAGCTTCCCTGTGTATCAGCCAGAACTCAGCTGCTTAATGTTGTACCTCTATCCTTACACAATAAGCAATAGCTATATCTTTCATTGTGTTGAAGATGAGCTTTAATCATACGTGAGTAACCTAGTCACTGCTTCCAGTAACATAAAATTTTGGCAATCATTTGGCATTAAAATTATACATTTTACTTACATTTTTTCCCAAGAGCTTTTTATCTTGTGGTTCTCCTTAACTAAGTGGTAAACCCCACTGAAAATAGAGACTCCCACTTTTGCTATCCTCAATGCGCAACTCATTGCTCCAGGCAAAACAGACTGTCAAAACAGGATTCGTTTGCCATTGCGATAATAGCCTAAGCAAACACTGACTGGAGTGCTAAAATATTTGCAGAGCCTCTTCTTGAGGAGAAAGGTGGTTTTACCTGATAATTCCCTCATAGCCCACAGTTACACATAGAGGTAAAACAGATTTCTAGATGAATATAAATGCTAACTTATAACTTCTAATGTGAATGACAGAGTATTAACTCTGTCACTTATTCTACTATCATTCAAACTGTTTATATCTATTCCAAGTTATCATAATCTATCACTACTCCAAACTTCTGGGGGAAATTTTTATCTTAGATTATCTCATAGCTACTTATAGTCGGAAGCTCCGATGACTGTAAGAATTCAAGCCCTATATTATCTTTTACTACTTCTAGTTTTCCTAGAAAAATCTGAGAAAATAAATCATCGAGCCTTTTTCCCTCAAAATAGAATTCAGTGGATTGTTATGTCTTTAATTTTTGTAAGGTCGTTATAGACGATCCCTTGCATAACTTTTGCATTAACTATGAAATTTCTATGGAGGATGTAGTACATCATACCATTCAATGTCTACTGCTGTACCCTAACATCAGATATTTCTTTCAAAGTTTGGGACTTGAAAAACTTTTGATTTCCTTAGGGAAATTGTGTGCATTCTAATCTTGAACACAAACTTGACTTGGCTACCAGGAGGCTTACATAGTTTTTATGCTCCTTCCCAAAAACCATATCGAGCTTTTCTTACTGGTACATTTTCTTTTCTCTCTTTACCTATGTTTCTGTCTTCTTTGTCTTTTACTACTTCTCTTATATTAGTCATTTTGGAAATTGACTTAAATCCTTTCTAAAAGTATGTGGTGTACAAACGTATTTAAATTGAAGTCACATGTATCATTAAATGGGCAGACAAGCTCTCAGTGAAGGCTGAGCTGGTCCCTTTATAAGCAGTGAAGTGACACTAGTCTTGCCTGAACTCCACTGGGCAAGCTTCTGAAAAGACTGGATGATAAGAATTTTTTATCCAAGCTAGAATAAGGAATTGTATGTGGGGCTAATGAAGTAAATACTTTCAGAAAATGCTTGAATTATACCGCCAAGGTCCATCCATATTGTTGCAAATGTCAGGGTTTCCTATTTTTATGGCTATATATATATACACACACACACACACACACACATACACATATATATACACATATATGTATATATAATTATTATTATACGCACATCACATTTCCTTTATTTGTTCATCCACTGATGGATACATAGATTGTTTTCATGTCTTGGTTGTTATGAATAAAGCTGTAAGGAACATGAATGTGTAGATATCTCTTTGAAATAACAATTTCACCTTCTTCAGATACATAACCTAAATGGGAATGCTGGATTGTAAGATAGTTCTATTTTTAATTTTTTGAGGAAACTCCACATTGTTTTCTGTAATGGCTGTGTGAAGTTATATTCCTACCAAAAGTGTACCATGGTTAACTTTTCTGTTCACCCTCACCAGTGTTTGTTAGCTCTTATCTTTTTGATAACAGTCATTCTAACAGGTATAAGATGATATCTCATTGTGGTTTTGATTTGCATTTCCCTGACAATTCCTGACGCTGAGCACCTTTTCATGTACCTGTTAGATATGTGTATCAGATCATCACACTATATACTTTAAACTTATACAAAGTTACACGAGTCAGTTATATTTTAATGATGTTGGGGGGGGGGGTTCCTGGAGTGGCTCAGTGGTTAAAGAATCTGACCAGGAACCATGAGGTTGCGGGTTTGATCCCTGGCATCACTTAATGGGTTAAAGATTGGGCGTTGCCATGAGCTGTGGTGTAGGTCACAGACACGGCTTGGATCCAGCGTTGCTGTGGCTGTGGCATCGGCCGGCGGCTACAGCTCTGATTAGACCCCTAGCCTGGGAACCTCCATATGCCACGGATGCAGCCCTAGAAAAGACAAAAAAAAAAAAAAAAAAAACCCAAAAAACTAGGTGGGGGCCAGGAGGAGAAAATGTTGACCTTCTCTGTGCTGCTAGATGCTGGAAAATGATAGCTGAAATTGATCTTAGAGACTTAGACAAGGTAATACAGGTTGCTCAAGAGAGACCAGGCTATTAGTGCAAAGCAACACTGATTATGGATTTCTGAATACAGCATGGGTTTCTTTGACTTATTCCTGACTGACTTTTGAACATCTTGCAACTTCTTAGGTAATCTTGACCTTAGCTCTGGGCCAAGACAGGTTAGGCACAAATTCAAGATTTGGTGGAGCCAAGAAGAACTTGTGTACATCCCTGTATTGGGACGAACATGTCAGATTTGACTATTTCTGGGTCAGGGACCTGGATAATAATGATCCTTTTCAAATGTTCAGTGACATCTCTGAGTGTCCAGGAATGTGAGTGTCAGAAAGGCAAAATCACAGACCATACTTAACTTGGCATCATTTTGAGCTATAGTGAGATGACTATTCATCATTCAGACAAGTTTGGACAGGAGAAACTAAGACCAAGACTAATATTTGGCCACGTGGGAAAGGGCTGGAAAGTCCCTAGGGATCTTGAGCAAAATATCCATGTCTAGAGAAGTAAGTAAAGAAACAAAAGTCAAGATTATCAAGGGCAGAATTTAGGAAGCTGGGCCAGGAGCCTAATTTTTAGTCAAGTGGGTGGCTGGTATTAGGAAAGAAATTTCTCTATTTTTAAAATAAAAATTTTTAGAACAGTTTTAGGTATTCAGAAAACTGAATATCTGGTGCAGGTAAACAGAGAATTGGTGCAAAAGACAGAGAATTCCTATATACCCTTCACCTACATAGTTTCTTGCATTAATGGGGTATATTCTCAAGGCTGGTAAAGCAACATTGATACTATTAATTAATGACCACAATTTATATTAGGGTTCACTCTGTGTCTTGTACAGTTCTCTGGGTTTTCATAAATACATAATAGCATATCATTCACAGTGTTACTAAGAATAATTTCACTGTACTAAAATTTCCCTAAGATCAAACTATTTATCCCTTATACCTCCCACCTTAAATCTTGGCAACCATTTATCTTTTTACTGTTTCTGTAGTTTTTCCTTTTGTAAATTGCCATATAAAGTTGGAATTATATAGGAGAAGGGATTAAGATGAAATAGAAGGACTGGAGCTCAACTTCTCTCAAAAAACAACAAAATTACAACCACATGCTGAGCAACCTTCAACCAAATGGACTGGAAACTTTCAAAAAGATATCCTACTCCAGCAGACAAAGGGGGGGCACATCAAGAGGTAGGAGGGGCAATTATGCGATATAAGCAACCCCATACCTCCCAGGTGGGAAGCCCCACAGACTGGAAAGTGACTGTATCACAGAGACTCACCTACAGGAGTGAGAGTTCTGAGCCCCAAGTCAAATCCCCACCTCTGGGATCTGGCATTGGGAGAAGGAGCCCTCGGAGCTTCCGGCATTGAAGGCCAGTGGGGCTTGCGCACAGGAGCTCTACAGGACTGAGGGAAACAGAGACCCCATTCTTGAAAGGTGCACAGAGCCTGCAAAAGAATGAAATTAGAACACATGTAAAAGAATGAAATTATAGCACTTGTTAACACCATACACAAAAATAAACGCAAAATGGATTAAAGACCTAAATATAAGGTCTATACAATAAAACTCTTAGAGGAAAACAAAGGCCAAACACTGTCCAACGTAAACAACAGCAACATCTTCTCAGATCCACCTCCTAGAGTAATGACAATAAAAACAAAAATAAACAAATGGGACTTAATTAAACTTCAAAGTTTCTGCACAGCAAAGGAAACCCTAAAGAAAATGAAAAGACAAGCCACAGAATGGGAGAAAATATTTGCAAATGAATCAACTGACAAGAGATTAATCTCTAAAACTTATAAAGACCTCCTGCAGCTCAATACCAAAAAAGTGAACAACCCCATCAAAAAATGGGTAGATCTAAACAGACAATGCTTCAAAGCAGACAGACAGATGGCCAAAAACTCCATGAAAAGATGTTCAGCATCACTCATTATTAGAGAAATGCAAATCAAAACCACTATGAGGTACCTTCTTCCACCATCCAGACTGGTCATTATCAAAAAGTCTACAAACAATAAGTGCTGGAGAGGGTGTAGAGAAAAAGGAACCCTATGACACTGTTGTTGGGAATGTAAATTGGTGCAACCACTGTGTAAAACAGTATGGAGAGTCCACAGAAAACTAAAAATAGAGTTACCAGTTGATCCAGCAATCCCACTCCTGGGCATCTATCCAGAGGAAACCATGACTCGAAAAGACACATGTGCTCCAATGTTCATTGCAACACACTATACAATAGCTGAGACATGGAAACAACCTAAATGTCCATCGACAGAGGAGTGGATAAAGAAGATGTGGTACATATACACAATGGAATGTTACTCAGCAATTAAAAGGAAAGAATAATGGCATTTGCAGCAACATGGATGGACCTAGAAATTATCATGCTAGGTGAAGTCAGACAATGAGACACCACCATCAGATGCTATCACTTACATGTGGAATCTAAAAAAACGACACAATGAACTTCTTTGCAGAACAGATACTGACTCACAGGCTTTGAAAAACTTATGATTTCCAAATGAGACAGTTTGGGGATGGGTTGGGGGGATGCTGAGGGTTTGGGATGGAAACGCTGTAAAATTTGGTTGTTATGATTGTTGTACACTTATAATTGTAATAAAATTCATTGGGTAATTAAAAATAAATAAATAAATCAAATAAACAGCCAAAACAACAACAAAAAATAAAGTTGGAATCATATAGCATGGGGCTTTTTCAGACTAGTTTCTTTTACTCAGCAATGGCATTTAAGTTTCCTCCATGTCTCTTTATAACTGTTAGCTCATTTCTTTTTATTGCTGAATAATATACCTTGTATGGATATACCAATTTGTTTATCCATTTAGCTATTGAAGGTCATTTTTGTCGTTTCCAATTTTTGACCATAATGAATAAAGCTGCTACAAACATTTCTGTGCAGGTTTTTTTGTGTAGACATTGGTTTTCATTTCCTTTGGGTAAACACCAAGTGATATAATTGCTTGATTGTATACTGAGCCTATGTTTGACTTTGTTAAGAAACTACCAGACTGTCTTCTAAATGCAGCTGTACATTTAGCATCCCCAGCAGCGATGGGTGAGATTCCCTGTTGCTACACATCCTCATCAGCATTTGGTGCTGTAGTGCTGTGGACTTTGGTCATTCTAATAGACATGTAGTGGTATCTCATTTTAATTTTCAATTCCCTAATGATATATGATGTCCAGCATCTTTTTTTAATGCATACTTGTCATCATATATTTTTCTTTGGTGAGGTGTCTGTTGAGATCTTTGTGCCATTTCCTGCTTGAGTCTTTTGTTTTCTTATTGTTTAAAATACTAAGAACTGCTAAATTTTTAATACAAGTACTTTATCAGTTATGTGTTCTGCAGATATTCTCTCCCAGGCTGTGGCTTGTCTTTTCACTTTCTCAACATTATCTTTCACAGAGTAGAATTTTAAAATTTTAATGAAGTCCAATTTGTTAATTTTAATTTTTCACGAGTCGTGATTCTGATGTAAATTCAGAAAACTCAAATCCTCTGGATTTTCTCCAATTTTGCCTTCTAGAAATTTTATATTTTTGCATTTTATACTTAGGCTTTTGATACACTTTGAGCTAATTTTTGTGAAAGGTGTCAGGTAGTATGTAGATCTTTTTTTTTTTTTTTGCATGTTGTTGTCCAATTGTGCCAGCACCATTTGTTGAAAATACTATGCTTTCCAATTGAATTGCCTTTGTTCCTAGTCAAAGATCAAAGACTATTTATATGAGTCAATTTCTGGACTTTTTGTTCTGTTCCATTGATGTATTTGTCAATTCTTTTGCTAAGACCACATTTTCTTGATCATTATAGTTTTATATTAAGTCTTGAAGTCAAGCAGTGTAACTCTCTTAGCTTTATTTTCTTGAATATTGTGTTGGCTATTTTGGGTCTTCTGCCTTTCATATAAACTTTTGAATTAATGTGTGGATATCCACAAACTAACCTGCTGGGATTTTGTCTGGGATTGCACTGTATCTGTAGATCATTTTGGGAAAATTGACATCTTAATGCTGTCAACCCTCTTGATGAACATGGAATTTCTATTCATTTATTTAGCTCTTTGATTTTTTTTATCAGAGTTTTATTAATATTTACGCATATTCTGTTGAAGTTATACCTGGATATTTAATTGCCTATCAGTTCTTTTTTTTGGTCTGTTCTTTAAAATTTTATAAATAGACAATGATTATCTCCAAAGCAGAGATAGTATTGTTCCTTCCTTCCTAATCTATGTCACCTTTAGGTCATTTTCTTATCTTTTTGCATTAGCTAGAACTTTCAGTATGATGGCAAATAGCAGAGGTGAGAGAAAACATCCTTGACTCATTCTCCATCTCAAGGGGAATGCATCTGTTTTCTAATCATTAATTTTAAGATTAGGTTTTCTGTAGATGGTCTTTATCAAATTGAGAAAATTGCTCTTTATTTCTAATGTTTCGATAATTTTTATCATGAATGGATATTGGATTTTGTCAAACCATTTTTATCCATCTATTATGTATGATTTTTCTCCTTAACCTGTTGATGTGGCAGATTTCATTAATAGGTTTTAAAATGTTGAACCAGTCTTGCTACTTCAGATACATCCTACTTAGTCATAGTGTATGATTCCTTTTATGCATTGTTCGATTTGATTTGGTAATATTTTGCTGAAGATTTTTGCATCTTGGTGATGAGAAAAATAGCCTATAATTTTCCTTGTTAGTAGTATCTTTCCTGATTTCATCATTAAGGTAATGCTGGCCTCAGAATGAGTTTGAGAGTTTCCCTCTGCTTTTATTTTCTGGAAGAGATGGTAGAGAATTGATTTCTATCTTTCTTTCTTTGTTTCCCTCCTGGGCGTGTTTTTCCCCAAGACCTAAAGTACTCATGGGATAGGGTAAGACAGAAAGATGAAAATTTATAGGCATAGCTAATCCTCAGATGATAAGACTAGCTTTACTGAGAAGGCTTCATAGTTTCTATGTTGGTGATTTTATAGTCTATAATCATTGCTAGTAACATCTTACTCAATGCAGCACACTTGTTTTAAGAGTCAAGCTAGCTTTGGAGTTCCCATTGTGGCACAGCGGAAATGAATCTGGCTGGGAAGCATAGGCTAAGACTTCGATCCCTGGCCTCGCTCAGTGGGTTAAGGATCCAGCATTGCCGTGAGCTGTGGTGTGGGTTGCAGATGCAGCTCGAATCTGGTGTTGTTGTGGCTGTTGTGTAGGCCGGTGGCTGCAGCTCCGATTATACCCCTAGCCCGGGAATCTCCACATGCCACGGGTGCAGCCCTAAAAAGACAAAAATAAAATAAAGATGAGTCAAGCTAGATTATAAGTAGATAAAGAGAAGTCTTGAAAACAATTGCTGGAGCTATATCCCAAAGAAACAGTGTCCACGTAGATAGCAGGTAATAAAATATTTATTACACATTAACTTGGTAAGCTCTAGTTGCAAATATAAAGCACGGCAACATGCAATCTTTTTAAGTGTAAAGGAAATGTATTCAAAGATATTTTAAAACAAGGATACATGCTTTTTAATGTATTTGAATAGCATTTAAAAATCAGCTACACGTGAGAATAAGAAAGATCACCACTTTATTTTACTTCATTTACAGTTGTGAAAGATAAAGATTGTAATCTTATAGTATTAGGAGAATCAAATATCATAAATGAATTTATTAGTATGTTTTCATCATCTATTATTTTAATTATTTTAGTGTATGTGAAAGTAAGTTAAGCACAGCTCTTGCCTTCAAGTATATTGTACTTTATAAAGTGATACTACAATTATAAATATCATTATGAACAATGTAAGTTACTTAAAGAGGTTACCAGTAGAGAGCTGCAAGGCAAGGCTTAGCTAATTTTTATTGTGAATGGCCAGATTTACTGATTTACTTTGCTGTATGCCTGAAACTGACACAATTTTCTAAGCTGACTATACTTCAGTAAAATTTATTAAAAACAAAACAAAACAAAACTGGGGGCAGGTCAGATTTCTTTCTGTGGCTGTAATTTGCCAACTCTTGCTCTAGGATCTTAAAGAGAAAGAATATTATGAAAAATAGTTGCCAAGTTATAGAGCTCTGTTCAAATGTCAAGTTATTATTCATTGAGTTTATTAAAGACTGATACAGTGTCTAACTTGATGTTAATGCGCAACTAATAGTCCCTGGCTGATAAGCCCATTTGTTGCCAGGTGAATCAAGGGAGTTCCAATAATTAAGGGTAATAAACCACATTTATCCTTTTCTTAAAGGAAAGGGAAGAGGAAATACATCTGTCATATTTCTTTTATCTTTTTCAAAGGGCTTTATCGTCTCAAGAGTTTAGTGAATTTTAAATACATCTTTGTCACTTCTCCCTGATGAACTTGGGGATTTAATTTAACTCCCAATTTAATATGATAACCTCCTATCCCCTCTCCCCCCTTCCCACCTTTGTTAATTGCACTTGAATCTTAACCCTTTCTGGTGCTAAGTCAGGAGTTAGGAGTTTTGAAAGCTCAGCCAACAGCACCTCAATTTGGCAAGACCTTCCATATTCTAACTGCTTTTTTTCCCATCTTCTTTCTTACTCAGGGATGTAAGCTCATTCAAATCTGCCTCCCTTCAAAACTGAATTTATCTTTTCAGAGTTCAAAAGCAGGTCTTTTTATCATCTGTATTTTACCATCATGAAACTAAATAACCTCGGGTTTTTGAACTTGAGCGGTTTGCCCACCACAGTAGTGGTCTCTGTGGCAATCCATTGTCTGTCACTCTCTTCTCAAATCTGGCTCTTGGAACCACAAGTCTGTCTTAACAGCTTAGACATATTGACAGATATTTCCTGTAACATATGCAGAGTAGACATGCAATATATTAGCAATCTATTTACCCCATAGTGAAAATCGGTAGCACACAATTAGTTTAAACTAAAATTACTCATGTTTTTTACTCATTATAATTGGTTAACATTATTTGATTGTTTCTGTCTCTTTAGATGCACTTATTTGAAAGTATGATTACTACTGTTCCAAAACAACAAAAGCTTTGTAGGGAATTCATATGTGAACAGTAGTAGAAACTTTCATTGCGCTGTTAATTATCCTCATGCAGAATTTCAGGATTCAGCAAATCTTTTCATCCTGTTCTTAAAAGTACCACATTACTAAAAATAGGTGTGATTCACCTCTTTAAGAGGGCCCATCTGCATGCACTTATGTTTACTGCTTCTTGCTTTATGTTATATTCCCAGATTTATTTCATATAGCGTATGTATTTTAACTAAATAAGAATTAGTAACCCATTTTTTCCAATTCTTCACCAATATTTTCCACTGTTTTAAAAGCTTTATTTCTGCCAGACAGCTAGGTGAAGTTCTGCGATCCATACTTCATACCTGACATTCCAATTCTGCAGAGTAAATTTAATGCCTACTCTCATTTCAGTAACTGATTATAATCTCTTAGTGGGTAGGGACCAGAGCTGTTTAATTTTCTACGTGCAGCTCTCAGATGGCAATAATTTCAGAGATTTACCAAACATATTTGCCGAATGATAAATAGTTTTCGTAGCAAAATATCCAGAAAAGTAAAAAATTATCAATTTTCTCCCATCTTAAGTTCAGAAAGAGAAGGTTGCATGCATAGTTGGCAGAGACTCTCCTTGCCTGCAGAGATTATAAAAAATAATTCTGTGGACATCTCCCTGGTATATGCGCCTTCCTGATAATAACATTTGAAATCATGTTCCACAAGGAATATTTACTGATCTAGCACAGGAATATTGGACTTCTTAACTGGAAAGTAGGCTCAAAAAAACCTGTTAAAAGTTTTTCAACTCTTAGCTAATGAGACACATTTAAGTAAATGATATTCTTGTCCTTACTCTGAAAACTAGAAGATTCTCTGAATTATTAAATATGTGACACAGAGCATGTTTGCGAGTTCTCTCTGGAAGCAACATTCCAAATGTATATGATGAAAATAAACCTAAGTATCAGAACTGATAGGACTGCCGGGGACTATGAGGAGAGAAATGGCCTGAGGACTTTATTCATAAGGTTTTTTTGGGGGGTGGGGTTATTTTTTACATTTTTCCTTTTAAGAATTTACACGTTTTTAACTGAACGTCTCCAAATAGCAAAATAATTTGAGGAATAGAATTTTATCATCATAAAATTATAGAATTTGAGGGGAAATTGCACCAGAGAAGTATCCATTAGTCATTTCTTATTTTTGATGAACCCAAATTTGTGTATATTAGGAGTATAATAAATGGCAGAGTAACTTAGGTCATTTGGCTTTGAGAATTTTTATCCTAGTACGATTAGAGATTTTTCTGCTTTGCCAGAATTGGCTAGTTATTAACAAATTATAAATGTTTTACTATTAAGTTTCATACATGTTTGTTAACTTGTTATCAGTAGGGACAATGAGCTGAGTTGTAGGAGTTTTAAAATATATTGTTATATATTCTCAGATATTCTGGATTCACATCCCTTATCAGTCATATGATTGGCAAATATTTTTGCTTAATGTGATAGTTGTCATTTCACTTTTTTAATGGCATCAGTTGTAGCGCAAACATTTTCAGCTTGTAGGAAGTCCAATCTATTTTTTTTTAAATCACTTTTGCTGTCATATCTAAGAAATCTTCACCTAACTCAAGGTAATTAAGACTTATGCCTATTTTCTTCCGAATGTTGATAAATGAACTAATAACAATTTAGGTCAAATTGTTATTTGTGGAGGTGGAGGGACTAAATGGCTTCTTTATAGTAACTGAGTAGAAAGAAATTGCAAGACTCATAAGTAATATGACTCTAAGAAAGCAAAAAATGAGTCAAAGAAAGTCTTAAAAGTCAAAGAAAATTAAAATATGTAAATATATGTTGGAACAGAATTATTTCTACCAGTTGGGTCAGGTTTTATATTTAAAATTAGAGGTAACAATATTAAGGCTATATTGTATTTATTAAGAAAATAATTTTCTAAATAAATTTATTTTAAAAACAGTCATTTAACATAATTTAGAGAAAAAATTAATAGGTATATTTTACTTATCAGTTGGTCATTTAATACATAAAGCTGTCCTTACAATACTCAAATTATTTAGGAGGAGCAGAATATAAGAATTAATTAATTATTTACCAAATACTGACATGGATAACTATTTTTTCCCAAAGATTATTTTAGGCAATCAGTTGATTCATTTACCTTTTGCTTTGCAATCCAAATGACAAAACTAAAACTAATAAGTCTCGGGAATATAGACATGTAAATAACTGATATTCTTCTTCTTTTTTTTTCATGTTTTCAGAAATGATTAGGAATATAAAAATTTAGTAGGTTAATTCAGTTTAACTCATTTTTCTATCATATAAGAGGCATCTAGTGAATACCATATAATTTCTAATACTAAAGAAATGGGAATCAATTAGAGTTGCAAATATTTAGAGTCATCCTTTTGGGACTTAGTGAAAATTTTCACACATACAAGAAATAATACCACTGTCACATAATTAAGAAATCTCTGAAATGGAGATTTAAAATGTAGAGTTAAAAAAAATTCAGAAACTTTTGTAAATTCTACAATGAAATAAATTGCCATGGTACAGTGCAAACCAATTAGAGCATATCCAGTGCTGTAAAGGTTACTACTATAAATAAACACAGAGATCCACTCATACTCACATTTTATGGCCTTCTTTCAAAACGATGCTATTAGTGGCCTTGGACTCTTTAATCAGTAGAACTTAACCAGCATTTCACGTAAGCACTTCACGTCCCAGCATTTCACGTAAGACTTTATTGGGGCTTGCACCCAAGGACAGAGAAGCTGAAGCAATAGTCAGAGGCCAAACCTCCCTAGCCAGGGACCTGACTTAAACCCTTAAAAGTGCTGAGGACAGGGAGGATCCATGAGCAGGGACTGAGGTGTGTCCCATCATTGGTGCCTGCATAAAAGCCTACTCCTTACACTGAAGCCATAGGCAGGGGTCACCTGCCCAGCTCCTTAAACATGGCAGATAAACTCACTCTGGCTGCACCTGAAAAGGGGGTATAGAGGTCAAAATTGTCCTTTTTGAGCGGCGTGAGAACTGGACCAGTCTCTGGCTGCAAGCTATCTTTGTCTTCTTGTTAAACAAGGAAGTTCCGCCTCCTACTTGTCTGTTGTGAATCAGCTTCCTCTTGTTCAGGGAGGCATTGTGTGCTTGTTTGTTGTGGCAGGTGAGTCCAGGTTCCAACCGGTCTCAATGGAATGTACTGAATGTTATGTTCCTGTATCTCCTGAATGTCACTATTTTTTAGAGGTTCAGGCAATTTTCCTGTTAAAGAAGTTCTAAAAAAGTAAACATTTGCTTTCTTCTCTCTGGACCCTAATACCTTAAATGCATATGAACATAAACGTCTCCTAGTTTCATGTTATCTTGAACTCTTCCCGTAGTGACACACTAGACAATAGAATGGAAAAAATGCAGTAAAAGAGAATGAAGTCATAACAAAATAGCTAAAGATCATTTCTTCCTAAAAGAAATTGCATTTTCTCACCTAGAACACGGGTTGTGAAATGTTGATGTTCAGGCCTCATCTATCATTTAGTATGTTTCTTTTTGTTTCCTTTTTTTTTTTTTTGGTACACAGAAGGTTTTAAAATACTTTGAGTTGGTTACCAAAATTTGAAAAGGAGAATGTTTCACATGAAAATTCAACTTCCTGACATCTTTTGAAAAACCGGAAGATCTAGAAACAGAAACTAAATCCCTTAAGGCACCCAGCTCTCATGGGCGAGCCAGATCTCAGCAGCAAGCAGGAGTACCTCCACAGATAAGGCCTGAGCCTTACTGCTTAGCTTAGTGCTGAATCCATCCTGTCTGCTTCATTCATCTCTCTTCCCTGCCTGACCCCTGTGAGCTTTTGGGTTTGCATCCATTTTTTAGACCCAAATGAACTGTTTTCCTCTGTTTTACAGCCAGCAATTCTCTCAGCATTCAATTAAAATAAATTACAAGCCTAGAAGCAGTCTGTTTCTGAGCAATGAAAAGAAATTTTTAATAAATGCTTTCACAGTTAATATGTAATCACTGGGTAAATTATTGCCATGCTTAAAGCTTCTTTCAGATCCTGTGCAGGAAGGAGGGCAGAAAGCCATTCTTGTTTTCGTATGAATTGTTGTTACAGAGTTTCTACTTAAGGTATTAGGAAAAATGAGAAAAACAGTTTATATTTTTGTTGTCCTGAATAGGTTGACAAAACAAGCAAAAACAGGTGTGTAAACAACAGTGGGAAGTAATGAAAAATAAGATCACTAAGATCACAAAGGCCAGTGTTATTTTATGATGACCTGGAGGAGCTTGCTGGAAGACTTCTCTTGTAGTCCTATATCTGCAGCCTTCAGTGTTCATTTTTCCTTATGAATTAATTTCTTTAAAAAAGTGCGGAAGGCTTTCTCCCTTTCCATGGACACTTTGAAGTACTTTGCGCAGAGTATGGGGCCTAATGGGGAGCAGTGATCCTCGCTGAAATGTAAAAGCAAAACCAAAATCAAAACGTGCTTTTGAACATCGTATACTTCTAAAGGAACTGCAAGCCATAAAGTTAAAAACTACTCTGTTTATGAAATACATCTTTCACATTGAAGATAAATTCTAGATCCCAGGAAAATCTTTGAAAGTTATCAAATGTAAAGACCCAGTGCACTCTTCAGAAGCTTTACAACATCAACCTTTTTCAAAGTTTTAATCTGAAATCAGTTAAACCTCTTGAGGTAGAAATTTCATTAAAACTGAAAAAGGCAAGCAAAATAAAATGTAGGTAGGTGCTAACTGAGAGCAAGTGTAATGGAACTTCACTGACATTTATTCCTGAAAGTCCCAAGGATGCACAGCTGTAGGCATAACTACATGGAATACTTTTGTTAGGGGAACATATATCATGGAGTGACATTGTCTTGGAAAATTGTACAAGTAACACGCAGGCCAGGATCATGAGAATGAGATTGAAAAGATTCTCCCCCTTTGGCATTATAAATCTATCTTTGCTTGTTTTATTCTCTTGTCATTTAACTTCTAGACTTCAAGAATTTCTTAAGTCAATATGATCACAATAACATACTTTCACATGGACTGAAACTGGAAAAGGACATAAACAATTGCTAGAAAAAAACCTACAAATCACTAAGGGCACAAACAAAAGAAGTAGCTTGGAACTATCAGAATAATATCCATGTGACCAAAACTCCAAATGTCCTGTTTAATTCCCATGCATATCCGTAAAAACCAAAAAGAGTGTTTTTAAGTTTATCATCTAATCAAGAAGATAAGTAAGGAAAGAAATGGGCTTATTGTTGGGAAGGATTGTAAAAGATAACAGAGGGGCACAAACAACTCACTCAGCTCTTTTACTTAAGAAACCGACTTTCGGAGTTCCTGTCGTGGCTCAGTGGTTAACAAATCCGACTAGGAACCATGAGGTTGTGGGCTCGATCCCTGGCCTTGCTCAGTGGGTGAAGGATCCGGCATTGCTGTGAGCTGTGGTGTAGGTCGCAGACGCGGCTCAGATCTGGCGTTGCTGTGGCTGTGGCGTAGGCCGGCGACCACAACTCCGGTTCCACCCCTAGCCTGGGAACCTCCATATGCCACGGGTACGGCCCTAAAGAAAAAGAAAAAAAAAGCAAACACTGAAAATTCAAGCACCTAAATATAATATCAATTGAGTAACAAATAGCTTTCAGAAATGTATATGATGAGAGTTCCCGTCTTGGCTTAGCAGTTAACGAACATGACTAGTCTCCATAAGGACTGGGGTTTGATCCCTGGCCTTGCTCAGTGAGTTAAGGATCCAGTGTTGCCATGAGCTGTTGTATAGGTCACAGATGTGGCTTGGACCTGGTGTTGCTGTGGCGCAGGCTGGCAGCTACAGCTCTGATTTGACCCCTAGCCTGGGAAGCTCCATATGCCATGGGTGTGGCCCTAAAAGACACACACACACACACACACACACACACACACACACACACACACAAAGTATATGATTATCCTGAGTAGACTCGCATATAATCGAGTCTAAATCTCAAACTTGGTAGTGTGAGTTAGAACAACTACAGTTTCTCTTCAAGAGATAATTAGTAGATTAATTTTTCAGGACAAAAATGCTGTAGAAATTTCTTCAAACATTTGACAAAATTGCCCATGAATTCTTTGAAGAAATGGTATAATTCAGTATTATCATATGATAAGCATATAATAATATCAAAGTGATTACAAGAAGGGATAATTAACACAAGGAAGGAAAACAGTATTTAATGACTCCAGTTTTTTAAAATTATAAGCACAAAGTATAACCAATAAAGAAAGTGAACTTGAGATTGCAATGCAATAAAGAATATACAAGAATATACCAGGAGTTTCCATTTGTGGCTCAGCAGTAACGAACCCAACTAGTGTCCATGAGGATGAAGGTTCAATCCCTGGCTTTTCTCAGTAGGTTAAGGATATAGCATTGCTGTGTTGTATGTTGAAGACACAGCTCAGATCTGGCGTGGCTGTGGCTGTGGCGTAGGCTAGCAGCTGTAGCTCTGATTTGACCCTTGGCCTGGGAACTTTCATATGCTGCACTTGCAGCCCTAAAAAGACCAAAAAAAGGATATGACAGCATAAGCAAAATTGAAGCTTGGTTTGGTAACAGTTTGTAATGGAAATAGCTCAAGCAGAAGAG
The DNA here is from genome assembly GCA_004024745.2 of Catagonus wagneri. Taxonomy (NCBI): domain Eukaryota; kingdom Metazoa; phylum Chordata; class Mammalia; order Artiodactyla; family Tayassuidae; genus Catagonus; species Catagonus wagneri. The sequence continues at coordinate 4,180,989 of PVHT021183629.1, read as the reverse complement.
AGACTAAATCCCCAAGATTCAGGCATTTTAGGAGAAAGGCTGAGAAGCTATATGAATTTAGAAAATTTTCTACAGGGGAATGTACAAACCTTGAACTGAATCCTACCTGGGCAAATTATGAGTGAGACTAAGAGGACACAAACAAAACTACTGATATGGCTTGTAAGTGTGTTAAAACTACCCGGACAGAGAGGGAAAAGAGTGGGTACTGGTGCAAATCTTCAAATTGCTATAGTGCTGAGGTTGTTTCATCTTTTTGGATAGCTGTGAAAAATTTTTGATCAAAAATAGAGAGTTCAAAAGTTATTTTTCACATTTTAGAATAATAGAAATGATGAGGGGAAATTGTTACCACCGTGGAAAAATCAGTTCAGTTGAAATGACAGAAATTTTGGTGGAAAGTGTAGTTACTGCATGGGACCTACTCTGTGTCCAGCCCTTCTAGGTTTTTTTTTTTTTTTTTAATAATTGTGAATTATTAAAGAGGTAGAAATCCTCTTTCTGCCTCTCTGTCAATATTAAATTCTTCTTAGAACTTAATATTTAAGTATCTAGGCACTTATAACAAAGTTTAACACTTCAACAACCAAAACACATCTTTTTGCTTTTCACAAGTATGCACCTATGACAAGATTCAGGGGAAGAAAAAGAAAACATTCTTAAAAAGTCTAAAGAAAATGATACTTTTTCTTGTGTTTTTTTTTTTTGGAAGAAATAGCACAATCTCAGTTACATTGGCTATGATAGTAGTAGCTGCTGTAAACTGAAAACAAAACCAAACCAAAAAAACCTCCAGAATATCAGCAGCTTACAAACTAGAAGCACATTTCTCACACATGTAAAGTTCAGTCATCAGTGGCTGGGAGTAGAGTAGGCTGTCATAGAATGGGAAGAAAGCTCTGTCCCATGCAGTCATTCAGGGCCCCAGGCAGATGGAGCCTCTGTTATCTACATTATATAGTTTCTGAGATTGCTCTGAGTATCAAGAAAGAGGGCAGGAAAGATTGTTTGGAAGTTTTGTGATGGGCTAATCCTGGAAGTGATATATATCCTTTGTGCTCAAATTCCATTGGCCACAGTTGAATGGATTTATTCCATTGGCCACATAGATGTGAGGGGAACGAAGCTGGACTTGTATATTCCTACTGTCTGGGCAGTTAATTTCCATAAATAGCTTTGAAACCATAGATGGTGACATTAATCTTCGATGGAAAACCAGTTTTCTGTGTCACACTTATATGGGGATTATCTTGGTACAGATCATTCAGTGTAAAGATATATATATGTATATATTTTTAAATAAATATATATATAAATATATATATATATATTTGCTGTTTGTTGTCTGAACAGAGGAAAACCATTGAAAAACACTAGATGTTATTATTTTTGATGGGGAAATTGGTTTTTAATGCTTTCACGGCCACTTTGTCAAACAATATCAAACATTTAAAACATTACCATGTTGAACTGTAGAACTTTAGACCTAGAAGGAAATTTGGAGAATGACCAGTCTAACAGTGTCATCTAACAAACACAACGTTTGTTTTATATTATGCAGTTAGATTATAAATTTGTTGTTGAGTGCAGAAATATATGAAATCTTCTTTTTCTTGTGCCTAAATGAAACTCACATAAAAAGCTAGGCATTTAACGAGTCGTGTTAACTGTTTCAGCTTCTAAACTGTTAGATGTATCCTCACTCTGACATTGTGAAGTGTGCAAAAGGGACAGTGATAATTTTGCAGCTTGTCCCATGGGCCTATGTTGTTTGATTTATGTGCTGTACCTGTCTCCTATGACGCTGTCTGAATTCATAAATCTCAGTAAAAGAACAGGGACCCATAACTCAAAGAGGATGAGATGGGCTAAACCCTGAGGCTGAGAATGTACTGTGGAATCGGAGCTCTGTTCCCTCATGAATACTCATGAGTATCAAAGTTGCTTAAAGGTTAACATTTGTCACGAAGGGTCCCAGTCAGGATATATGGCAGGGTTCCAAGAACGGTTTATTTTGTTTATTTTGTTTCGGTCTTCAAACTTTTAGGTAGTTTACATACCAATTTTTTTTTTTTGCTTTTGCTTTTTTCAAAAGAAGATAAACTTGATTCAGTTTGGTGTTCTACTGTCTGCCTCGTCATCATGCATACCTATTTGCCAGTGCCTACTATGTGCAGGATGTAGTCCTATAAAGGCTTTGTGGGGAGAGAAAAAAATGTAGGGCACAAAGTATAGGCTCACAAATTTATCTTCTAGCAAAGGATATAACAGAGCTCATGAAAAATATTGGCAATATGTGAGCAATATATGAAAAGGATCTTAGGGATATAAAAACTTGGTTGTACAGAAAATCAGAAGAGAGAGATTTCACTGTGGGTGAGATGATGAAGGAGCATGTAATATAAGTAGGATAAGTAATAAGTGCATGCTGCAACCAAGCTGCTTTATATTCACAAAAGCTTTTGGTGTAGGCAAGCTTTATCACTTCTCCAATCTTCGGTCTGCTTTTACTTGGTCCTTATTATAATTATGTCTGTACTTCAGTGTTAGTACAACTTATATTAAAATTATGAGATTTGTGTAAGACATTTAGGGTTTTAAAATTAATTAATTACTGAAATATGGGCATTTAGTTTTCCTCTGTCACAAAGAGTAGCCCAATCACAAACAGATGCTCTGTCTTTCAGGACATGAAGGTTAGGCATCTTGACTTGGTTCATTCAATAAGTAATTTGAACATGCAGTAGTCATTAAGCTATTATTCTGTATCAAGCACTGTTGATAGGTAGGAATATAACATTGAGAAGGATAGAGAGAGGAGTGAGGATGGCCAAGCTGTCTAAGGCACTACGTTGAGAAGGATAGAGATCCAGCCCTCACCGTCTGTGTAGTAGATAGATATTTCCAGCAGCAGTGACGTGGATGAAGTACTAGGATGAAGAAAGCACACTGTTTCTTCAAAACAAATATCCAAAGACTCTCTCAGTCTCCTGGAGGTCAGAAGAGACTCTCTGTAGGAAACTACATTAAAGCAAAAACATAAACGAGATGAAGGAAATGGCCAACTGAAGATGAAGTGTTTTGTCAGTTTTAGCAAGTTCTGTGAAGTAGATTTCTTCTGCCCCAAATTAAGGAGATGATATAACCCAGCAGTTCTCAAAGGGTAGGCAGGGAGGCTACAAGGACAAAATTATTTTCATAATAATACCAAGGTTTATTATTTTTTTCACTCTCATTTTCTCAGAGTGTTCCAGAAGTTACATAGCAAGTGATATCACAATAGACTGAATCTCAAAGCAAACCTGAAGTCTCCTGCTGTCTTCTATTAGGCCGAACAGAGTTCCAAAAATGTAAAACAGTGTCATCTTCTCTCTAATTGGTTTTGGAAACTAGAGTTTGTAAAAATATATTATTTATTTATATTATGTTATATAATACATTTATTTGTAATTCTAAATGAATTAATAAATACATAGTTTAATGTCAGTTTTAATTTAATAACGTAAACGCTGAGTGACTTAAGATACATAAAGAAAAACTATTTTGGGTGGGCCTCAGTTACTTTTAATAGGGTTAAGTAGTTGAGACCAAAAAGCTTGAGGACCGCTAATGTAATCTATTGTCTCAAATGGGGACACTTTGAGAGCAAAAGGGGATACTATTAATAATTTCATCGATGAATAAAATGATAAAACATCCCAGCTTACCTAGGACCATCCTATTTTATATACGTTTTCCTAGCCTATTATTAATAGCTTTTAGTTTCACTGTCAAAAATATCCTGGTTTGGAGGACCAGCTGTATGGTCACAATACCTGTGGGACTAATTTTTTTTTTTTTTTTAATTTTTTTAGGGCCACACCTATGGCATATGGAAGTTCCCAGGCTAGGGGTAGAATAGGAGCTATGGTTGGCGGTCTAGCAACACTAGATCCAAGCCGTGTCTGCAACTTACACCGCAGCTCACAGCCACATGGGATCCTTTAAACCCAGTGAGCAAGGCCAGGGATTGAACCCATATTCTCGTGGATAGTAGTCGGGTCCTTACCCCCGTAGAGCCACAATGGGAGCTCCCCTATGGGACTAAGTAACAATGGCTTGTCTTACACCCTCCTAAAGTCACTGTCAAAGAGACTCCTAAACATGAACTTTGGTGAGGGAATATATATGAGGGACTTTGTAGGCGCAAATATGCCTGACTATCCCAAACAGACTGTTGGAAAAAAGCAAGGGCAAACTATAATTTTGTTTTTGTTTTGTTTTGTCCTGGTGTATGGCATTTTGGGGTTAGACATTTCGAGCCTGAGAAGAGCGCTGTTAGTCTGTGATTTAGAGGAACAAATTTTTAGAATATCCTGCATCAACTCTAGCAGTTTACTGGGACATCTAAAGAATAAAATCTTTCCTTTTAAGTAACTTCAGCCTCTGAGAAAATGTTGAGAGGAATGAATAATTCCTGTGCTGCATTTCATAGAAGGCCACTTCCAAGTATGGATGCTTGTTATGAAAACTGGAGGAATTTGTATACTCAGATTGAAATAAGGTCATTGTCTGAACAGAACTCTTCAAGCATTGAAAAAGAATACAACTGCCGAAAGCACCAGAAAAGAAAAGGTATTGTGTTGAATGTTTTACCTCTTTCCCAAAGCCTGAGATAGCTAACATTTATAGAACAACAATGCACCAATTTGTCATGAAATACATCACTGAATTACAGCTGAAGATTTTGAGATCAGATACATCCTTTCGGAATATCTGCCAACAAATAGCATGGATATGTTATGGATCCTCTTGGAGTATGTTTTAAGAAATAATGGAAATATTACAAGCAGAATGGAAAAAGAGAGAAAAAAAAATAGCCAGGGAGAGGAAGAAAAAAATGAAGAGCAAGCGAGAAAGTGCTAGGCATATGTGAGCATGCACCTTGTTTCTTGGGTACATCAAGGGCTTCTAGCCAAGGGCCATGATGTTATCCTACACAATTTTACTGACATAAAATAAGGAGTCTAAATTATGATGAAATCAGAACCAGAAGCCAACCACAAGGGAAGCCATTAATAATTTAACATGAGGGAGTGTGGATTCTACTTGTCAAAGAGAATATTAGAGGACTATTTGATATAAAATGCAACTATCAGAGCGCTGAGGGTTGGGTACCTCAGCTGGGTTTTCCTTGAACTCCTTGCCTTACAAAGTTAAACACAGACCAGTGTGTTTCACAAGGACGATATATCTTATGCTAAAGTAAAAAAAAAAAATCACATCTACTGAATAGGATGAAGGTTTGATTGGATACTGTCTATCAGATAGTTGTTGGGTAAAGGCAGTGCCCACAGGGAGAAATACGAGGTGAAAATGGACCTGAGGAAAATTCAGAGTTCTTTTTTAATTAAAAAAATTTTTTTAATATAATTGAAAAAAAATTATAGTAGAAGGGAATTCTAAATCTAGGACACACTGAGTCAAATTCTAGCAGGGTTGCTTCCTGTCTGTGTGATCTTGATACGTTTATCCTCTAGAGTTGTAATGTGCTTCATCTTAGAATAGTATCTTCCTTGCTACAATGACGTCAGAATTAATGAACAACAATAAAAATAAGGTGCCCAGCTCAGTGCCTGGATGGAGCGGGAACTCGTTAAAATTACCTATCTCTCCTTACTTTTCACACAGTCTTAATATTGTGATTTCTCTCTCCTTTTCTTCTCCATTTTGTTGTATGCTTTTCCATTTAAGTAAATTCTATTTTTATAAAATTATGTATTTACAGAACATTTGCAAAGATATTAGCATTCCTATATACCCCTCACCTAGTTTCTCATCTTTTCTTTCTTTCTTTTTTTTTTTTTTGTCTTTTGTCCTTTTAGGGCCACACTGGCGACATATGGAGGTTCCCAGGCTAGGGGTCTAATCGGAGCTGTAGCTGGAGCCTGCACTACAGCCACAGCAATGCCAGATCCGAGCCGCGTCTGTGACCTACACCACACCTCAGGGCAACAGTGGATTGTGAACCCACCGAGCGATGCCAGGGATCGAACCCGCAACCTCATGGTTCCTAGTTGTATTCATTTCCGTTGCGCCACGATGGGAACTCCCCCATCTTTTCTTTCTTAAGTTCATTTTTCTTCAGTTGCTTTATTTGAATGCATGTTCTCAGCTATCTTAAAAATAGATTGTACGCTTATGTAATTTTGCACTACTCACTTCTCTTGTACCTTCTTTATCCCTCCAATACATGATTGGTGAAAATTAAATGATGATCCTAGAACAGAACATTTTTAAGTCATCTGGAGCTGAGTATGATTATTGAATTTCTTTTGGATGCAGAAAACTTTGGAATATTCTAGCCTTCCACTTTCAGGGGCATCAGAGACAGTCAGGTGGAGGCAAAAGGACCCCATGCCACTCTGAAGATTCAGTTATTATCTGTATTTGCGTACGTATTTATAGATGTGTATTATATATACATGATACATAAGTATGATTATATATATCATATATATGATTAGGTAATAGGATTTTAAAGGCCTAGGACAGAAGGTTTAGCTTAAATTTATATCCATGGGGGCATTATGTCCTGTGCTGATGTACACCCATAGCCCTGGGTAATAGAAAAAGCTTCTTTAGCTTCATCTCCCATCTCATCTCCTTCTTGAGTCTCTTTACTTGCAAACATTGTCTCTATAATTTCTCAGTGGTTCTCATGGAGGTTTTTCACCTAAACGTGTTTTTCCTTGAGAATGTTCAGTGCTCTAAAATAGCCGCATTAGCCTTCCTAATTTTACCAATAGCAAATACTCTTCCCTGGATACCCTGTTTCAGCTACACGTCAGGGAAAGAAAATGAGTTCAAATGCATGTAGAATTCACACAGACCGTCATAGATGGCTAACTTAAGAGGGGCAGTTACCTTTTAAGAGAAGAAGCCTTACAGTTTTCAAAAAAAGTACTGTCATACCCAAGAATGGCCTCTAACCTTGGAGGTTTAGGCACTGTGGCAGCGAGAAGGGGAAAGAGATCTGAAAGCATAACCTTCTTGGGTACTTCTCCAACCGAGGGCTGCTGGAGATACTATGAAAGCGTATCCCACTTTTCCTGATGCTTTGAAATCTCTTCATTTCCCTACATTCAGGGTAGCACAGGTAATAATATTTGTGAATAAAGGGAGGTAGGAGAGGACTAGGAGGTGATAAAAAGGAGGATTGGATGGCAGCTGAAGGGACTTTTGAGTCATATGGGGGAGGTGCTATTATCGTCTTTATGTCAACATGAAGATTAAAACGGTGGATTTGGTGTCATGAATTTTATTTGTTTATTTTTTCTTTTTCTTTGTCATCCTTTTAGGACCACACTGTGACATATGGAGGTTCCCAGGCTAGGGGTTGAATCAGAGCTGTAGCTGCTGGCCTACACCATAGCCACGGCAATGTGGGATCTAAGCCGTGTCTGTGACCTACACCACAGCTCACGGCAGCGCCAGATCCTTAACCCACTGAGCGAGGCCAGGGATCCAACCTGTGTCCTCATGAATGCTAGTCAGATTCGTTTCCACTGAGCCATGGCGGGAACTCCTAGTGTCATGAATTTAGTGCCATTTAACCTTCCCAGATCCAAACTAATGGAGCACAAAAACTCACCTGAAGCAGTTTTGAAAAAGAATTTTTTTAGCGCACTGTAAGCTCTTCCTCTGGCTGCGGACCTAGGTGTGACATTTTTGGAAAGAAGACTAACGAAGTACAGTGCTAAAGGCTGGAACATGAAGAATGATTTGAAAGTGTGAAAGGATTGGGAAAAAAGATAAAATGTAGTGACAGAAGTTTATTTCATTCTCATCATGAGATTCGGCAATGGTTATATTGCTTCTTGACTTCAGTAACCAAGGCCACAAACCATTATTTTCAGAGGCTCATTGCCCTGTATGTGCATCAAGATTTTATGGGAAGATAAAGGGGTTGTGAGGGAAAAATTGCCTGACTGTTCCTCTTAATAGGTTTTCTTTTTCTTCTGGAGAGGAAATTTAGAAGAAGGAAATACTCATAAAATGATAATAATAGGAATACTCATCGTCATATCTTTGTTAGGAAACTGTGCTTAGATCAGATCCCTCCACCCTTTACCTTCCTTTTTTCTGTCTTTATAGACATGAACAACATGTATGAAACAATTCTCTGAAAGTTCTGCTTATCTGCCAGTGAAAATTTTATTAAAATTTTAAAAGACATACAAAAAAAGTAATCTTAGTAACAGAATAAATTCACCAGATGAGCTATATAGTTCACAGACAATACAATTTAAATTACGTAATGAAATTGCAAACAATGGAGTAAAATAAATGAGAAAAAAAAGGCCTTCTGAGGTATTAACCAAGGGGGCTTACAAATCAAGCTTAGGTTTCTTGGAGACTAGTTGAATGCACTTGCACGTGGACAGTATAATTTTCCATTTCTTCCTCTGATATTGCTCTAACTGGTTTTTCAAATGCACTGACAGAATGCAGTTTTTATTGGAGAGGGATTCAGAATGAGAATTCCTTCTTCTAACCACTAATAAGCAATGCTAGCAAGAATATCTGATATTTTTAAGATTTTGTGCATAGTCCATTAGAATAGCTGAGGGTTCATTATTCTAATATGGTGGAGTAAACCCAATTTTGTGTTAGTTCAGTAGGAATTGTACTTTGCTGGGAGGTATGCATTTGCTCCTATTACACTGCGTGTGCAGCAAATTTTCAGACCTTCATTTGGTACCGGCAAAATGCCATTAGGACGTAAGAGGTAACTTAGAGCCAAGAGAAAAGGGTAGAGAAGCATGAGACCCTAGTCCAGCCTCTGACTTCTGCTCAGAAGGTACATTTACAGCCAAGTGATGCTCTCAGGTTTGCTCATTTCCTACATGATCTGAGTTTTATATTCCATGAGGAAAAGGAGAGGAAGCTCTGGATGGCTTGAGGTATAACCTCCCCATTGACTGCATACTGACAGCGCTATTCATTTCTTATACCCTTATCTCCTAGCTGAGATGTGCAAGAGTGCTCTCTGTATCTGAGCCAAATGCTATTTCAAATGCCATATTTAGCTTGTACTTCTTTATAATAAGATCAGATTGCTATTAAAAAATATTTATTTCTCATTATGTTTGTGTCCATCTCTTCCCAATGCCCCTGATTTGGTTTAAAAAGTTAAACCAAACTGATTTTAGCCATAGAAAAATGGACACTGAATCTTAAAGGGTTAAACGAGCTTCAGAAACGCTGAAATTTTTTTCTCTCCCTAGAAACTGCACGCTTGAACGATTCCTAAGCTGTTAGGGTTACCATGGTAATTATTATTCTTAAATGGAGAGGTTTATTTGTGAAGCAAAAAGACTAACAAACTTGTTGCCTGTATCTCTAAATCGGAACTACCCGCAGCCATCTTTAAGGAGGGGTGAACTTTTCAAAGAATTGAATAATGCAGATCAATCTTTATCAGGATGTGTGACAGGCTTGCAAAAGAGAAAGGTGGAACCTGAATACATTAGGGATATTTACTGACACCCTGTTTATTGGATGGGCTTTATCATTTTTACCTTTTAAATGTAGACTGAGCTTATAAATATCCTCAGAATCAACTGCATTTTAGCGGAATCGGTCTGTTAGAGAATCTGATAGATTGTTTTCTATATGTCTGATCATAATGGTCTTGAGATCAATTCATTTTAATGTGAACATGACTCTAAGAACCAAAATTAACTATTTTTAATTTTTTTAGTAATCCTAAAGTCATGGCCTAATGAACGTATTTCTCTTGATCTTGGGGCAAAGAGACCTACCTTGAATAGCAACAGCATTCTCAGCTGAGTTTAGCACTGTAGAGAACTCTTGAAAATGTAAAGAGTGAGGAGTTCCCGTCATGGCTCAGTGGTTAATGAATCCAACTAGGAACCATGAGGTTGCGGGTTCGATCCCTGGCCTTGCTCAGTGGGTTGACGATCCAGCGTTGCCGTGAGCTGTGGTGTAGGTTGCAGACACGGCTCAGATCCCGCGTTGCTGTGGCTGTGGCGAAGACCAGCAGCTACAGCTCCTGTTAGACCCCTAGCCTGGGAACCTCCATATGCTGCGAGTGCAGCCCTAGATAAGGCAAAAAGACCAAAAAAAAAAAAAAAAAGAAGAAGAAAGAAAGAAAATGTAAAGAGTGATGTTAGAAAGTGGGAAGGCTAGATACGCTGCACAAGGCTCTATAGAAACACAATGCTGTCTTACAAATTTAGGAGAAATTACATAAGTCTAAAATTAACCCTGTGCTCTATTATAGTCAGTTTGACCTTAAGATCAGACATTAAGATATGAAAGCAATCTGGAAATTCCTGCTGGACAGGTATCCCTGTACTCTGTGCGTGCCTTTACTCTTGCCTTTATCAGCACGTAACTGTGGCTCTGATAGATGCTGGGTCTCAGAGCCTAAGGAAGAGGAGGCGGGTAATGAAGCATAAAGCTGGAGTCAGGGTGTCTGCATTCAAGCCTCCTCTCATTTGCCTTCTCTGTGACCTGGGTAAATTTCTGAATCTCTCTGAGCCTCAGTTCATCACCTGGAAAATAGGTATGATAAGAAGACCACTTTTATGGGGTTGTTGTTTGATGAGTTAATACCTGTAAAGCTCAGACTTACAATAGTTCTTGGCACAGAGAAAGTTATGGGAGTGCTAGTAGCTTCTCAAGGGATATTGCCTTATATCAATATCTTTCTATTAATGTATATATTTATGTTGATTTATATTTTATATAATAAATATAAATCTTATATTTATATTTGTATTCTCAGTGCCTGTCCTCAGATTAGCTGCTTCATAGAGGTTTTTTGGAAATAATGACTGAATGAAATTTCGATTCAATTAAGGAACCCCTTTGTACCATCCGCCATGATTGGTCATCTTGCTTCTAGGTGAAAACTTCCAGGGACCAGGACTCATGGCATTGTAGCCCATTCTGTAGTGGGAAGCTCTGCTTGGGAACTCTGTTGTCTTCCTGCCATCTCTCTTATATGGGCAAGAAAGCTTGAGCAGGCTGCCTTATGGGGAAAATAAGCCCGTATGTCCTGAGTATAAAAAGCCTGTTGTGTTGGGCAGAAGGAACGTTGGTTTCTCTTTCCTACACATCAGTAGGCAAGCCTCCTATGCCTGACTGAATTCAACAATGAGACCTGAATTATTAGATTTTTTTTTTTTTTTTGAAGAGAGATGCTATTGCACTTGGCAATTTGATCTTGCCTACTTTGTGGGGTTATTGTTCACTACCCCATTTTATAAGAGGTATGTGGAGAAAAGAAGGCTTCTTTGACTTTTTCAGCTCCTGGCATGTGTTTTAATTCGTTTCTAGAGTATTTAATCTATAAGACATACCAGGCTGAATAATTTATGTAACAAAACAATGACAACAAGGTCAAAGCAGAAGTGTGACTTTACAGTGGGGAATATTCATGACATGATGCTATTTGAGATACACTTCTTGAATATTAAAGAGTTTTTCCTAATGTTACATTCCAATTAAACAAGTGGAAAGGTGTAAGAAAGAAAATTGGATTCATTTTGAATTAAGGAAATTCTAGGATGGCAATTATCATACTGCTAATTGAAAAATGTCAACCATTGTCTGTCCACATAAAGTTTAGAAATGGTAGTTGGGAGTGTTTTCTCTTGTGACCTAGTTGTGATATAAACCGTGGAGTACCAGATATTCTGCACCAATAGATCAGATATTCATAATCTGATTTATTCAGTGATACATAACCTCAATTATTTATTTTCAGTTACATTTCAACTTAAAAGAAGAAAGCCAAAGCCAGAGTGTGCTGCTTAAGGTAATTATAACATGGCTTATAGATGGAGTTCTGACAAGATCTAACTCTGTTCTTCCTTTTTTTAGCAGAGTAGAATTTATGCTCTGAAAGGGATAATGGCTTCTTATGTACAGTGGACAAAAATTATATCTCGTGCTTAGTGCTCATTTCATTAAGGAATGAAAAAGCCTGAATATTTGCTGACCTCTATCATGTATTAATGATGTGGTCTGGGGCTAACCTCATTAATACTGATATTTAACATTTATTAAGGACTCATTGTATTAGCTAATTAATTCTTTTTTTAAGCTAATTAATTCTTGCATCTCTAATAAACAAGCCAAGAATCTTAGTGCTTTAATAAAGTTGTGTTTCTTGCTCACGTTGAATCAGAAGGGACCATTCTCGTACCATTTAGTGCCTTTGCCATCTTTTAGGCCCTCAAAATCCTCCAGTGCCTCCATTACTGGAAGAAAGATGAGGGAAGCAGAGGAGAGAAAGAATGTTACAGAAGTTAGAGGGGGCCAAACTGGGAACTGATGTTTATCACTCTGCCCGTTTTCATATGTACAGAACTCAGTCGCATAGCCGTACCTCTCTACAGCCACAACTGGGAAATATAATAAAACACGTGCCAAGGAAGAGAGGACATGGATGGTGTTCAGCAACTGTTGCTGGGCTCCAGGACACTGTGATTAGCTCTCTAAATATCTCAATTCTCACAATAACTTTTTGAAGGTTAAGAAACTTGAGCGGAAAATGGGAGAGCTGAACTCATTCTTTCAACTTAGTCTAGTGCTCTAAGTCTCTATTGCTTTGTGGCCTCCTTGGCCTTTGAAAAGCTCTGTAGTTAATTTTCTTCAATTTCATAACCAAAATGATAGTATTTGCAATCCCTGTTATATCTCAGGAGATATTGGAAAATCGTGAGCATGTCAGGACTTGCTTTTTCTCTGTTATATAGATAAACTGGTCATCGTTTTATGGTTAACTCCTCTGCTTGTACAATATGTTATCTCCTTTTACCCGTCCAGCAATTCTCTCCTTTTTTTTCAGCATCATAAATCTTCCCCCTCTACTGGATGATTCTCATCAACATACAGTGTGTTATGATTCCTCCAATCTTGAAGATGAAAACACTTCTTGACTTCACAAATCTAATTAACTCTTGCCTTATGTCTCTGCTCTTTACAGCCAAATATTCTGAGTGGTGTATACCTGCCATTTCCAATTTTCCTTCATTTCTTCCTGAATTCCCTCCAGTCAGGCACCCCCACCACTGCAGCAGAACTGAGCTTGGTAAATTCACCAATGGCTTCTTTGTAGCCAAATCCAATCTGTTCTTAGTCTTCATCTTATTAGACCCATCAGTATCATTTGATATCATACCATCTCCCTGTTCCTTGAAAGTCTTTCTTCATTTCCAAGACACTTAATACTTATTTGGTTTTCTTTCCACTTTGCTGAATAACATTTATGTGTTTGTTTTCTTGGTTACTCCTCATCCATCTACACTCTAAATTGAGAATTGCCTCAGGGCTTAATCCTTAGAGTAACTTTATTTTTTTCTCTTTGTGGCTCACTCCCTTGATGAGCTCATCCAAGTCAAATAGCTTCAGATACACACCATCCAAAAGCTGACCTGACCCCTGGATAGAAAGTGCTCCAGATCTGTATAACTACCTGAATGCATGTGCGGTACCTGAGGCTGAAATTACCCCAAATTAAAGTTCTCGCTCCTCCATCCTGACTATCCTGATTCAAGCTGCCTCCATCTCTCATTTGGATTTTTGTAGTGTCTTCCTAAACAACCTCTTGGCCTCTTCTCTTACTTCATTTCTATGGTCTAAGATGATTCTCTTAAAATAGATGTCACGTTATGTCACTCCCTTGGGCCAGCCAGTGTTCATCCTTCTTACTTAGAATTGAAACCAGTGTCCTTGTAACGGCCCTGAAGGCTTTTCAAGATCTGGTTGCTCCATTATTGCTGTAACCTTATCTCTTTAGTTACCATCTCTCTTCAACCCAGTCTTGAGTCCCTGGCCTCCTTGCTGTTTCTTTTTTTTTTTTTGTCTTTTTGCCTTTTTTTTTATGTAGAGCCACACCTGCGGCATGTGGAAGTTCCCAGGCTAGGGGTCTAACAGGAGCTGTAGCCGCCGGCCTTTGCCACAGCCACAGCAACACGGGATCCGAGCCGCGTCTGCAACCTACACCACAGCTCACAGCAACGCCGGATCCTTAACCCACTGAGCAAGGCCAGGGATCGAACCCGCAACCTCATGGTTCCTAGACAGATTCGCTAACCACTGGCGGCCTATCTTCCCGCGCAGGCTTGTCCTTTCCTCATGGGGTCTGTTTGATATGAGGGATCTCTTTGCCATTTGGGGGGCCGCTACCCGTCCCCACCGGCCTAACAGTTCCTAGTCGGATTCGTTAACCACTGAGCCACGACGGGAACTCCCTTGCTGTTTCTTGACCTTTTCAGCCGTTTTCCCCACCACAGGGCCTTTCTAACTTGATCTTCCTTCTCTTTGGAATACTCCTCCCATACTTATTTTCTTGTCTCAGTCCTTCAACTTGCTTAGTCCTTTGCTCACATGTACCTTGTCACTGAGGCTAATTAGTGGTATCCCTTGTTCCTGTTTAAATGAGCTTCTATTCATTTCAGCATTTCTTTGAATTTTAGCTACCTATCAGGGCTACTCCAATGCAGCTATTTTGAATAACTCAGTTTTCTGTAGACAAAATGCTGTGAGTGTCTCAGATTTGTACTCCTTTCTCTGCAAAAACAGCATCTGAGTTCATGGGGAAGAAGACTATGTGACCTTGTAGAAGTAGCCAAAGCTGACCCCTAACCTGAGATGTGGTTTTGGGTGTGCCCACTGAGGAATTGTGACCTTATCTAGCTCATGAGACCCTGTCGTGAGGGGCAGCAGAATATGCCACCTTAAAATATACCTCTTTGGGAGTTCCTGTTGTGGCTCAGTGGTTAACGAATCAGACTAGGAACCATGAGGTTGCGGGTTGGACCCCTGGCCTCGCTAAGTGGGTTAAGGATCCGGCGTTGCCGTGAGCTGTGGTGTAGGTTGCAGATGCGGCTCGGATCCCGTGTTGCTGTGGCTGTGGTGTAGGCCGGCGGCTACAGCTCCTGTTAGACCCCTAGCCTGGGAACCTCCATGTGCCGCGGGTGTGGCCCTAGAAAAGGCAAAAAGAGAAAAAAATAAATAAATAAAATATACCTCTTTGGCATAGGGATTATTTTGAGACACAGCAGACACTGAATAAGTTCTGAGCAGAAGTTACCCTTTTGTAAGGGATATTTACATCTATGAAGGAAATCTCCATTTGTAAGAGTATCCCCCTTTTTGTTCCAGGAAGAGAAAGAGGACTCTAAATCATAAAAGAATCCTATCAATGGAAAAGATACCAATTTAAATCTGCATAACAAAACTTATTCTTGTTTAACCATACTTTTCCTGGTAATTTCCCCATAACTGACCTCCCCACATCTTTCTTTCTTTTATTTGTCTTTAGCTCAAGAATATATGTAAGCGGGTGGTTTGGACCACCTCGGGGAGTTAGCCATTTTTCCCCAGGAATGTTCACATATACATGAGATTATACATGTTCATAAACTTCGGTTTGATTTTCTTCTGTTAGTCTGTCTTATATTGCAGGGGATTGAGCCAAGAACTCAAAAGGGTAGAGGAAAAGCTATTTTTTCTCCCCTTGTCATCAGCATCTACCACTGATATCTGAATTTAATCAGCTCTTGACCTTCTTATCTTGGGCATGACCTAATGACCCCACCATGCTGATTTAGCCTTTTCTATTCTCCTGTGAACTCTCCAAGCCCTTTTGAATCTCTTCCAAGTCATCTACCTGGCACAAGAACACAAGGCTTAGCCTGTCTACCTCATAGACCCTGCATCAGAATCACCTCACCACTTTCTCCCACCCACCCATCAGTTGGGCCCCAAACAGATCCCGTGGCTCTTAAAGTCCATACCACCTAGAAGCCTATTTGACACAGATATGTAAACTGGACTGTATTTCCCTCTTACCTTTGTACTCTTCTTCTTTACTCTCCTAGAACGTGCAGGATTGCTGTATGCAGGCAGTCATGTTCATAAGTCCCAAACAAAGGGCAGGACAAGAGGCTGTCTTTCCAAAGAAAACTGGAAAGGGAACATCAGAACATACATATGACTATGTCTATCCTTTCTTCTATATTCATTTTTGTCCTAGAACCACCGCACTAGGAAAGGTAGTCTGCCCCCTTCCTTTTGACTTTTTGCTTCATGAAAAGTTTTCCCTGATACCATATTGCCTATTGTGATTGCATTTACCTCTTTTGTTCCCCTGAGATTATACTGGTAGCCAGGGAGTGAGGAAAGAATCTGGCTTATCCACAAACAACAAAAATCATCAGGTATTTCAAATATACCCAAGATAAACACCATGCATTTTTAAATGTAAGTTTCATTAATTCCCACCATCCAAGTTCAAAGAAAACTTAGTTCCCAGTTTGAGAGACTGAGTCAGTTTTTCTCTGAGGAGATATAACAAAAGGGCTGGTAGAGAGTATGTGAAGGGCTGTTCTTAGAGCAAGTAACTGGAGGAGTTCTTAGTGTGGAAAATGAGGAACTGGCAGGGCTAGCATGTTTGGTTCACTAATTGTACAATCACGTGGGGTCCAGCACTCAGAAGAAGCTTGGTTTAATGCTCTATGATAATTGTCTATATGTTCTTAATTTTTTAACAAGATGTCCTGCGTTTTCACTGTGCACTGACTCCCTGGGCACTGAACATATGTTCTTAGAGTTTATAGAGACAAGTATTTGCTTCTTGTCTAAAAGTTGGAGACTCGTTAGCATACGCTAAAGAGTAGAGCATGAAGAAGCTGTAGGGAGAGCAAGATTTGTCACTCCCAGAGTCTCTTTGGCTTATGGATCATTTTGAGCTGAAAACAATCACAGCCCAGAGGACAACTCAGGAGGAAACCTTGACCTTCCTCTGAACTGCCTAAAAGGATTTAGATAGAGGACTTGCCCCAGGAAAGGAGCTATCACCATAGATAACTATAACATGAACTAGGTGTGTATCAGGGAAGAACCTAGCAAAGTCTGTTAAAATTCCTGTGTCTCTGCATGGCCCAGTAAATATTTGTTTACCAAACATTTGCTTTTCTATCTTCATATGAATTAACTTCCTCCCCTTTGAAGTCTGAAACATCCCCAACATTCTCTTTTTTCTTGAACTGAAGATAGTACCCAAGGTGAGTGTTTCAGCCACCTAAGTGAGTTACTCAGTTTTTCAGAGTCTCTTCCATGTATACATGTTATTAAACTTTTGTTTGATTTTTAATCTATCTGATGTCACTTTAATGCTTAGACCAGCCAGAGGATCTTAAAAGGGGTAGAGGAAAATGTCTTCCATCCCAACAAAGCCCAAAAAAGGATGGGGGGAGGTCATTCTCAGAATTTAGAGAAGAAGAGGTCAAAAAAGGAGAACAAAGTCACATGGCTGATTTACTGGAGATTTTCTCATGCCATAAGATGTGCACATGATGCTCAGAGTGGGACATGGCTCACCTTTGAGGGGTGATAGTCATTAAATGGATCCAGACCAAAATTGAGGTGCCCCTTTACCACCCCTGAACTGTTATTATTGCAAGTAGAATTTTTCCTACCTGCTCCCTTGTTTCTGGAGGAATGGGAGCAAGTAAAGCTGCTTAAAGTTTTTAGACTCAGACAAGAGAGGAAATTCTGAAAGAGAGAGGGGCGTGGATTGTGATCACTGACTGTAAAGTGACTATAATTTAATTTGGCCGAATACTTATTCAGAAATAAAAAAAGGGATATTCATAACTAAGTTTTATCACAGAAATTGACCTGTTTGCTTGGGAACTGACCAAATAAATAAATATCTCATCTCAACAATTTGGGTGTTCAGGGGTCATAACAGTATCGCATAGTTTTGAGAATAAAGTCGGTTTAAGTTACACGTGTGTGTGTAGAGAGTTCTCATTCCTGTCAATTACAAATATAAACATGAATAGTAAATATTCAATTAGTTTAAATAAAATCAAATATTACATATATACAGTTAGAAATACAGTTAGTAACAATAAAGTTGATCAACAGTAAATTTGATCGATAGTAAAGTTAATAACAATAAAGTTGATCAATACCTGATTTCTCTGTTGGCAGTACTGCTAGCCAGGGGTAGGGGCTCCACAGAGAATAAGAGTAACCTCACTGGGATTTTTCAGTCAAGTATTGTTTACTTAGTATCATACTGGCCCCAGACATGTTAAATACATGAAATCATCTTCACATTGATGGATGGCAGCACTTCAGTTCTGCTAGAAAAGCAGAAGACAGTTTACCCTTCTTGTCTTAATATGACAAATAGCCCACCAGACAAACTGAGGACCACCATAGCTTTAGACGAGAAAGGCATTGATTAGAGGGAAAGCTAGTGCTAAAAGAGAATCCTGGAGATACTGAGGTGGAGTCACAGAAGCTACCAGTCAAATGTGGAATACAAAGAAAACTACAGAGGAGAACCTGTGGGACTACAGATAATAAGAACAGCAGGAGAGAGAGGAAAACATATAAAGAAGGAGAAAAAAAAAACAATAAAAAGAAGATACATAAAAGGGAATGAAAAACCGATAGAAGATGCCAGAATTTTTGACAGTGAGGGGTAGGATTTGAAAGAACTTCTGAAGGAAGTGACTGAACTTCCCTATGGGGCACCATCCTTGACAGCGAGATATTAACCTAGAGGGATATCTGTATAGCCCCAAGGCCAACAGAAATAAAAGACACAGAATAACTAAAATGCATGCACTGGATTGAATGTGTATACTCAGAAAAGCTCTACTATAGCTTTTTCAAAGAACAGGTACTTTGGAAAGCTGCATGTTTTAGAAAATGTAATCAAAAGAAATTTTTTGTTTGTTTTGGTAGTTATTGTTATTTTTGTTCTTTTTAAATTCTAGCATGGCAGTCAGACCCCATTAGATAAGACATTGAAAAACCATTTAAAAATAGAATTGGACCCTCTATTTATTTATTTTCTTCTCTCCATCCTCTTCTCATTATTTTAGAAGCTTTTGACATTGAAAGCATTTATACCTTGATTACTCAGTACCACTCATAGACTAAGCTGCAGGTCTCAGTTTAGGGGAAATAGAATAACTTCTTTCAGAGAATAGGTATTGTGTCGTTCAGTTTCATGTTTTTCCCTGCATTTTGATTTTACCTATCCACTCCCATTCATTAAAAATCACTATGCCCATGATAAAACCTAGGCCTGTTGCCTTGTCTAGCTAAGAATCAATGGTTCATTATTTACTTCATATTGTGCAAATTCTAATCAGATACAGGGGAATCTTGGTTCTGTGCTGCCTTGTCTCCTCAGGCATAATGCCCTACAATTTTTAACACCTCAGAACAACTCCACAACAGAGCCAATTCCCTTGGATTTTTCCTCAGCAGATACAGATAACATTTTGAATAAGATATGGTTCCATTTATTTTTAGCAGTTTGCTCATTTATTTATTTTGCTGGCAGAGTCAGATAAGAGACTGAGTTCATGTTCAGTGATGAGCATTTTGGGTGACCCGTTAATGCTGGTGACTGAGCTGCTGTAGTTCAGGCCCAGAGGCAGTTCTGTTCAGATTTATGACAAGCCGTGGTGATGGAGAAGTACACATTCTTATTCATAAGAAAGCAAACAAACGCAGCCCATGTAAAAAATAAATTTGCAGATCAGCTAATTTAAGACTAATCAGAAACAGTCATTCGCTCTGGGTGAAAATAATGCCTGAGAAGAGCCTGTTAATACGTCTCTGATCCTTTGACATATGGATAGCACAATAGAGGTGGCAATAAGCATGTTCCTCACCCATAAATAACCCCCTGATGCGATCCCTAATGCATTGCGAATTCATTGTGGGTTTTTAAGGCAGCTGGGAGACACTAATCAATGCAGAAGCAACTTTGCAATGGTTTCCACTTGGAAGTAAGTATCAATCAAGTCACAACTGTGCACTAGCTCAGATGTTCTGAACAGAGCTTGCTAGGGCAAAGTTTGCCAGAAGAAAGAAAAAGTTGTACTGTGGAGGACAGTTTTTCTTGGGGGATTTCAGAGCACACCGAATCAGATTATCTTCTGATATATTTTTTTTTAGTTCAGTGTGGCTTACAGAGTCACTGGTTCTTATACCAGGGGGATTCATACATTTGGGAGATGTCCGTGTAGGCCAGCTGATTCAGATGCTTTGGTCCCCCAAAAGTGTTAAAATTCATGATGTGATGTCTGTCTCTATAAAGGCAAAAAAAATGGTTTCAAATACAAATGCTGGATAGGTGAACAGTGCTATATTCTGAATCATTTATTTGAGGATTCCTACTTGCTGTGCTTCTTGATAAATTTGTGAAACTTATAGATACACAGAATCACGCTGTTTAAAGAATATGTGACTCAGAAGATATTAATTCTTTCTTATACTTTGAGTGCCTGTTCTCTTAGTTTGCTAGGGGTGCTGTAACAAATTACCATTGACTGGGTGGCTTAAACACTCAATTAATTTTTGTACAGTTCTAGATGCTGGAAGTCCAAGATCAAGGTGTTGGTGGGTTTGATTTTTCTTGGGATCTCTTTCTTTGGCTTATAGAAGGGCACCTTCTCACTATGTCCTTACATGGCCTTTCCTCGGTGCATTTCACAGTATCTCTCCCTCCTCTTGTAGGGACCCTTGTCATACTGGATTTGTGCCCCACACTGGTAGTCTCATTTGAACTTAATTACCCCTTTAAAGACATTATCTTCAAATATGATTACATTCTGAAGTACTAGGGACTGGGACTTCAACATACGAATTTAGGAGGATCATCATTCAGCCCATAATAATTTACCTTCTGGAACCCCCAGAAGTCATGTCCTTCTGACAGGCAAAATACATTTGAAAATAAGCCCCTGAAGAGATTTTTGAATTGGCCAACATTTAGAAGTCCAAGATGACTCTCTAGACTCCCAAAGGAACCTATGCTTTTAATTCTCTGGCTATGCAATAAAATGAGGATATTTTGGCTGGGAAAAAAAGAGGAACACAGAAGCAAAGAAAGTGCCATTTGGGTGCCACTCTCAGGAATGGTTGCCTCTGTCTTGAGAATAACATCAGAATTGGCCATTATCATGGTGATCATTTGGACCAGGCTCTTCACTTTTAGATGAGGAAAGAAAAACAGCCAAAGGCACTCAACTGCTTCTGTAGCCGTGTTTAGTTTAGAGGGAGGGCTTTCCTGATCCCGAACTGGAATACCTGTCTATAATCATGGACCACAGGGAGAACTATTCTTAGTGTGGTTTATGTGGCTGGAAGACCGCATCAACCTTAAATAAGACACTGCCGAGATAATTCAGCTTCCTGGTGGTCACAGGCTGTATATATTGGATCTATTAATATTTAATAGTAGTTCCTTTTATTTACCATTTTGTTTGTTAGTTCGTGCTTACAAGTGGAGAATACTGGGTTGTCTCATAATGTATTTCCCAACTTTCTTGGTAGCAGCTTGAGCTAAAGACAGTATTACAAAATGCCCTCTTCTTTCCTCTTTGTGCTAGCAGTGACTATGGTACGGCCTGCCATATACTTCACTGTATTACAAACTTTCTGTAGGCAAATGTCCTATGCTGTTTTTATTCTTTGAGCCCTAGCAAAGAGCTTCCTACTCAGGTGTTTAGTATATACCTGTAAGTATTTACTTCATATATTTGTAAATCATTTACTTAATATATATATATATATGTATGCATACATACATACATATATTTATGTAGGGTGTGTGTATGTGTTCCTGAGTGCATGGCTCTTTGTGACTCTAATGACTGACTGCTCTCTGCTCAATAGAGGAATAAAGGCTGTTTTCAGAGCAGTAGTCCTGGAGAAGAGCTTTAATTCCTTAAGTGTTGGTGGCAAGAACCAGGCAAAGTGTTGGTTTAGTTGGGAATGATATGTGTGAATAGATAGCCTTTTTGGGGTGCACTATAGTAGGAGAGGGGTCATCCAAGGGCGTATAGTGTCCGGTCCTCACCCACTTTGCCCTTGACTTCACCCCCATTGGCTTCTGGATGTGTAGTGACATTGCGGGGCAGCACAGGTTTGTCCATGAATCTTCCTCTAAAGCCTCAGGGAGAATTAATTACTTCTTCCTCTGTACTCCTAAAGCAATTAGTTTCTGATGCTACCACAGTCATTGTAATGTATTATAAATGTCTGTCTCCCATTTAACTATGAGTCACCTCAGTGCACGGATTATGTCTTAGCTATCTGTATAACCTTAGTGCTGCTCACACAGGAGACGAAAATGAAGGATAAATGCCAGACTGACTGCATTCCCCAACTGTCTTCCAGTCTGTCTGTCTGTCTATCTATCTATCTAATGCAGAAGTGGTATTTGGGAACTGAAGGTACAGAGGTGAAGGGTGGAAGAACTTTTAGTCCTGTTCTTTTTCCATCAGTGTGTGGTAAAACAGGAGTGGTTTTCTCTGCTTTATGGAAGTGCTTATACTTTGACCTGTTCTCTCCCCTTCAAGGAAATAGCTAAGACAATGGCTCGTTAATTCAAAGCGAATATAAATGAATATTATATCTTTATTACTGTTATTTGTGGAATGCAAGCTTATCTTACAAATAAACATCTTCAGCAGATACTTTCAGAGACTCAAAACTTTCAAAAGTTTTTTTTTTGTCTTTTTGCCTTATCTGGGGCCGCACTTGAGGCATATGGAGGTTCCCAGGCTAGGGGTCTAACAGGAGCTGTAGCTACCGGCCCTCGCCACAGCCACAACAACGTGGCATCCGAGCCGCGTCTGCAACCTACACCACAGCTCACGGCAATGCCGGATCCTTAACCCACTGAGCGAGGCCAGGGATCAAACCCACAACCTCATGGTTCTTAATCGGATTCGTTAACCACTGAGCCACGACGGGAACTCCAAAACTTTCAAAAGTTTTGATCTAGGTTGGTCTTGGGTTTCACCACATAAAATAGAGGGTTAAAAATGCTGAAACCTCTGGGATGTCAACCAGTCCATTTTTACCAAATCGCTCATTAAATTATAGACAGACATCCTCGTCAGGCCACACAATAACCCCACTATTGTCTCCTTCTCAATACAAACTTAGCAAATTTACAATTTCTATTTTGAATCCATGGTTACACCTGTGGGAACGTGTGACTTAAATGCCCATTCGGTGCCTTGAAGAAGCGTGGTGAACAGTTACATTTGACAGTACCGGTGTCCTTCAGGGAAATGCACTTGTTCTTGTTGAAGTAAAGTTCCTGGAGGGAATAATTTGCATTATGTCTTCTTTCCTACTCACTCTGATTACTTTTCTTGAAGTTCCCTTGGGTTCCTCCAAACTCGACATAGTCTCTGAATTCTCGGTGACGCTCTTCACTTCTAATGCATGTGCCGTTCCACCCCCATCGCCGCAGTCATTCTCGGATTCAGAGGAAAGAGCAGGTGGGGGGGGGGGGGGTTATACAAAATGCTTCTTGGCAGGTTGCAAGAAAACATCTAAATGAAAATGAGTCGATTCAGGTCAAACAACTAATTGGCTGCAAGAACTCTGGCCTCCCATATAGATGAGTCTCCATACTCAGTTTACTTACACCCAAGACAGTCTCTTAAAATCAAGTGCTTAGGAAAGTGTGCCCTTCTCAAATTATTCACATGACTCTTAGAATGTCTAAAGCCTGGAGGAAATAGTCTCTCTCTCAGACCTGCAGTTTTACTCTCTTTCAGTTATTTATGTTTTCTTTTCTCTCTCTGTCTTTCCTTCTCTGTCTTTATCTCCTTATTACCCAAAAGGATATAATGTTAAATGTGGCATTACTTCTCTTCTCTTTTCCCTCTCTCTTTATTTCTATTTCTGCATCTGCAGGCCTTTCCAGTGCCACCAACGGAATTTTCTCTGGTGCTGGAAATGTCCTCTATCGCACTGTCCAATGCGTAGCCACCAGCTACGTGTGGCTACCGAGAACTTGAAATGTGGCTATTGTGCCTGGGGAATGAAACTTTAATTAAATTTGTATCAGTTCAAATTTGAATAGCCACCTGTGGCTAATGGTTATCAAATTAGTCAGTGCAGCTTTTGACCAATTAATTATTTCTGACATCTGTATTATCGTGTGTTGGCGAATGAGAGTTGATATCCTCTTTAGCTACCCTCTTCTTTGTTTTTTTAAAGTCACTTATCACCAGGGAGCCCAGCTTAGAGAAACTTTGGTTTGAATCTCTTCCAAACCCTTGCCTTCAACTTTAGAGGGCTTTCAGGGCAAGAGAGCTCTTGGTACCTTTTTCTGAAGACAGAAGGCTCCTCTCTGGTTGCCTGGAGACCAGGTATTCTGCAGCTAGGGATGTATGGCACCCCAGTGTGATTGGAAGTTCAGATAGGACTCATCTGCAAGGCACAGGAGCGGGTGTGTTTGAAAATTTCATGAGGGAAGGCAGAGGTCAGCCACTCTTTGGCCATATGCAGGAATAAACAATGTTGGTACAAGAGTCTTAAGCCAGGGAGGCATGAAGAGAAGGCAAAGGAGTGAAAAAAGAAATGGTGGGGAAGGGGAAGGAAGATGAAAATGGAAAAAAAAAAAAGAAAAGAGAGAGTCCTAATGCCCATGTTTAGAGTGAGAATGTTGCGGCACAGTGACCTTAGTTGCAGCTTGCTTCTGGCTCCCTACATCCAGGAAGCCACGCGCTCTCACCAGAAAACTTGTACCTGAACCAGCCACAGCTGCTGTTCTCAAAATCTGGCTCGAGCCTGCTGTCAGTTGTTGATGTGTGTGTGTTGGGGGGGGGGCAGTCTGTTAATTCTGTTTATGCTTTTCCATTCTATCTGAATTCAACTCCAAGTGAGTTTTAACAATACACCATGCAGACTGGCTACTATTTTATGTCTTCTTTTTCTCTTTATGTCTGGTTACTTTTTTCTTTTTTCTTTTTTTTCCCTTTCTTTTAAGCTTGACAAATGTGTCCTCAGTTCTTTTTTTTTTTTTTTGCCTTTTGTCATTTTATGGCCGCGGGTTTATGGCCACACCCGCGGCATGTGGAGGTTCCCAGGCTAGGGGTCTAATCGGAGCTGTGGCCACTGGCCTGCGCCGCAGCCACAGCAATGCAGGATCCGAACCGCGTCTGCAACCTACACCACAGCTCACAGCAACGCCGGACCGTTAACCCACTGAGCAAGGGCAGGGATCGAACCCGCAACCTCATGGTTTCTAGTCGGATTCGTTAACCACTGCGCCACGACGGGAACTCCATGTCCTCAGTTCTTAATGACCCTTTTATTTTTGGGCAGCATCTGTTTTGGTTAGTAGAAGTGGAATATGAAATGACATGTTAAGACCAGGATAAGCAAGATATTTCTTGTAAGTTTAAAATTCTGATAATTTTTTTCCTGAGCAGGTTGCTTACAGTCCTGCAACCATGTTCCTCATGTCTGGAGGATCTATTTTACATTGACTTCTTGTATTTGCTACATTTTATATTGACTGGCTTTGCTGTATTTTAAATGTATTTGTGTCTAGACTTGTGGGGCTTTAGCTACAGCCAATTTCTATATTATTAAGAGGGTTATTTTGAGTGGCCCCTGTGAATAAACCTAATTTTCCCCTCTGATTAGTGCTTAATTTGAAATTGTTTGTGCAATGATGAAATCTTTCTTGAGTTTCACTTCTAGATTCCAGTTTCCATTCCCAGAGGTTGCTTTTGATTACATAAATGCTTTCAGGGTGATTATGTGGGCAAAATTGTATATTAGGTAGTTTTGGTGCTTTCTGTAAGAAATTGTGTTGTTTAGAAAGAAAGGCTATGAGTAAGATTTTTGAGGTTTTAAGTACTTTACAATTACATGATCATTCTTTCTATTCAATGCAAAAATATACCCTGCACCTACAGAAGTCCATAATTTTGTCATCTAGCCTTTGATTGGTGATCCACTTTTTTTGAGATTCTGCATTCCATAGCAGAAAAATGGTTCCAGATATACACATCGAGCTTTTCAGTATGTAGTTCCTTGCATCTCTCTTTTTTCCTCCTACCTTGAATGTTTGTTGTAAATGTCTTGAGGGGAAAAAAAGTAAGATATCCATGCTGTTCCCCAAATCTAACCTAGAAATAAGACCATATGACTTCCTATGGGCCAGTGTTTGCCTCTATTAATATTTGTACATGTATTCTGTGACCCATGCCCATAACTTGGTGTTTGCCTCACAGGTTCATAGCTAAAGAGGAACTTTGCCTCAGGATGAATCATAACTTGAGTTTCACCATTACCCAATTTAGATGATATTACATGAGATTTTGGACTTAGAGTTGGTGCTGGAATGGACTAAGACTAAGGGGATGTTGGGTGTGATGAATATATTTGCATGTCAGGACATGGAAGGCCAAGGGCAGAGTGTTCTGGGTTGAATTATGTCTATTTCAAATCAGCGTTGAAATCCTCTCTAGAACTTCAAAATACTACCTTATTTGGAGATAGAGTCTTTATAGAGGTAATTAAGTTGAAATGAGGTTATCAGGGCTAATCGTAATCCAATATGACAGTGTCCTTGCAAAAATGGGAAATCTCTACAGAGACGTGCACAGGGGGAAGGCAATGTTAAGGTGCAAAGAGAACACCATGCGAACATGAAGACAGTGATCTAGGTGCCAAGGAGAGTGTCCTGGAACAGACCTTCACTCACAGCCCTTTGAGGGAACTAACCATATCAGCACTTTGAATTTGTACTTCTGGCCTGTAGAAATGTGAGGCAATGCATTTCTATTGTTTATGCCACAGAGCTGGTTATGGCAGCCTATATGTCAAACTAAAATAAGACGTTGGGCTCCCACCTGTTCAGACTGGAACATGGAGCAGACAAATGGCATATAAGACTCAGTCACAGCTCTAAATGTTTTCTAGATATGCACATCCATGGTGCCAGAATATAGTTTCCTGTGTCCCTTTTTTTTCCTTGTCTTCGGTTTTTCTAGTTTCTCTCGTGCTCTGTAAATCCCAAAGAATTCCCAATAGCCAGTCTGATGGTTATATCCAGAAATTTTTAGTAATGTCAGATGTTATTATCATGTCTAAGAGATATTAAAATTATTTTTACTGTGATTAAAAATATCAGTTAGGAATTCTTGTGGTGGTGCAGTGCAAATGAATCTGACTAGTGTCCATGAGGATGTGGGTTCCATCCCTGGCCTCACTCAGTGGGTCAGGGATCCAGTGTTGCCATAAGCAGCTGCGTAGTTCGAAGATGCAGCTCAGATCTGGCATTGCTGTGGCTGTGGCTGTGGTGGAGGCCAGCAGCTATAGCTCTAATTCGATCTCTAGCCTGAGAACTTCCATATGCTGCTGATGTGGCTCTAAAAAAGGCTATATATATATGTGTATATATATTCCACCTGCCATATTCCAGATAATATATTGAGATATCAACTTCTTTAATCATTACAGCATTACATGAGATAGTAGGTATTATTATTTCCTTCATTTTAGAAAGGGGAAGACTGAGGGAGGAGGTTCTACAACTTGACCAAGCCCACGCAACTACAACTGACTCTTGAACAACATGGATTTGAATTGTGTGTCCATTTATACAAGTATTTTTTCAGTAGTAAATATTACAGTACTGCCTGCTCTGCAGTTGGTTGGAACTGGAGATGTGAAATCTGATACAGAGGAACCATGCATGTGGAGGGCCAGATATATTATACAAGAATTTTCCACAGCTTGAGATTTGGTGTCCCTACGCCCCTGCGTGGTTCAAGGATCAGCTATAGTTAGTGGCAGAACTAAGACCAAAGTCTAAGACTGAGAAAAAAGAATAAAGGTAAGAGTTAAGCAAGGATGCTACTGACAGACGGTCAGTTTTGCATACTTGAAAAGTATCCCTTAAGAAGCAATTCAGTTTACTTTAAATATTTCCAGCTTTTCCCACAGAAGACTTTTCCAATAGGAAGACCCAGACAAGGTAGTCATTGCATCAATTCACATTTCAAGCCACAAACAGACCAAAAGCAGTTGCTGCATCAGCTCAAAGAACATTCTTCTGTAATCAATTAAATTCATTGCCCTTGATTATTCTATCCCTGCCAAGAAACAATTTAAAAAGCCTGTTCACAACAATTTGTTTTACAATTTCCAGGACCACTAAAATGACCTCCTGAGGACCTGGAATTTTAAAAGATTTTTCCAGTGTTGCCTGAGCACAATATGGCAGTTAAATAAGCAAACAAAAGCCTGCTTAGATCTTAATGATATCTGTGTGAAAGACAGACTCTTCATTCATCAAGCTTTAGTGTATACATTATAGTTGTTATCATAAGACATGGGTTTTGCAGTTCCCGTCGTGGCTCAGTGGTTAACGAATCCGACTAGGAACCATGAGGTTGCGGGTTCGATACCTGGCCTTGCTCAGTGGGTTAAGGATCCGGCGTTGCCGTGAGCTGTGGTGTAGGTTGCAGACGCGGCTCGGATCCCGCGTGGCTGTGGCTGTGGCGTAGACCGGCGGTTACAGCTCCTGTTAGAGCCTTAGCCTGGGAACCTCCATATGCCTCAAGTGTGGCCCCAGATAAGGCAAAAAGACAAAAAAATAAAATAAAATAAGGCATGGTTTTTGCTCTAGATAAATAAAAGTCTTGGGAAGCCACAGAATTGGGTTAGCACTGTGGCTCTACCATGTTATTGCTGTGTGGACCTTAGCAAGTTACCTACCCTCTCTGAATGTCAGTGATCTAACCTCTCAAGTGGATAAGGCACTACTTATCTCACAGGTAGGTGTGAGAATTCAGTAGAATGGTGAGCGTAGAGTATCTGGCATATTACTGAGATCATTCATTTTCATCTCCATTCCGCCTTTTCTTCACTCTCATTCTCTCAGGTGCCCAAGCATAGTTCTCTGCCTTTATCAGCTTGCCAAGTATTGACATGACAGACTGTGGTGACAGCTACCCAGGTTGTTTGAGGCTTGACTCAGAACCGTCTTAAAGTCAATTTCTAGTTTGTGTTTTTGCTGGGTGGGGAGGCAGATAATACACAGGTAGTATGCTTTCTGGCCTCCCCTTGCATAAGGATGTCTAGGGAATTTTAGAGGAGACAAAATATTTCCCCCCTTTTTCCAAAAGTCAAGGTAATTATCACCATGGTTTCCACCTGTGTGTGTGTGTTTGCATGTGCATATTTTAAGATTACACTCTGTAGATATTTCCTTTTAGGGTCTTGGATTTATTTTTGAATCTCTGATCTGACCTTTCTCCTTGGACAGACCCTGGTCTACATTCACCTTTTTTTACTCAGTTTAAATACTTCTCTAGGCCATCAGCAATTGGTAGATGCCAGAGGCCAAATGCCTGCTTCAGTGCTTTCACACCTCTCTGGAGTCTTCTTTTAAAATTTCCAGTATCTAAGGATTTCTCTTAATTTCTCAGCATCAAGTCAATGAATTAAATCAAAATTATTAAAAAAATTTTCTTCTGCATTTTTTAGCTACTCTCTACCATCTTCTATATTTGGAGGAACAGAATTCCAGTCCCACAGATTATTTGTAACTTGTTCTAAATATACTGCTAAGAAAATCCCCTGGGTCTGACATAACAAAATACAAAAGAGTGGATGACTCAAACAATAGAAATGTATTTCTTCTCAGCCGGAAGGCAGAGATCAGGATACCAAGGTGATAGTTGGTTTTTGGCAACTGCTTCCCTCCCATCGAGGTGCAGATGCTGTCTTCTCACTGTGTGCCCACATGATGACTTGTGGGCACATGAGATGGAGGGGATGGTGAGGAGAGAGAGAGGGAGAGAAAAGAGGCTTTCTTAGAAGGGTAGGAATCCCATCATGACCTCATCTAAACAATAATTGCTCCCCAGTGTCTCCATCTTCAAATACCGCTATGACTTCAACATATGAATATTAGGGGGACATAAACATTCAACCACCATATCCCCTTCCTGAGCGTAAACTAATGGCTTCATGCAACAGGATTTAATGTCACACACACCTGCCTGATTCTGTATTTCATTATCTATAATATTAGTATAGTCTAACTGTAAGCATATTATAAAAAGACTAAATACAGTATTAGGTATAAAACAGAGATTGCAATACCTAGTCCAGTAGGAACTTAACAGCCAGTCCTTTCCTTTGCCCTTTGCTCCCACAACCTCTGTCCCCAGAGTGGTTGTGATAGCTGATGGTCAACTCCCATGTCAGTCCAGAGACGCAGGAGGTGTTGCAGTTGGGATCCCCGTTGCGTGGATGCCCTCGGGTTTTCATCATTTGTGTCACTAGAAAGGGATGGGGTGGGCGCAGTAGCACAAAGTAAAGACAGTTGTACCTTTTTACTGAGGAAACTAAAACAACAACCAAAAAGAAACGATCCCTGGATACTTCCTTTTTTAAACTCACACTGGAGCAAAAAGTTGTAAGCCATCCAGATGATCAGCTTGAGAAAACAGAAATTAATCACCTATTTGTACTCGGTTTTGAAGATTTAATGGTCTTTGGGGAAGATGTTCAAAAGCTTCAATCCAATTAACCTTACTCGATTAAGTGTGTGCAGCCACAGATCAGAAGCCAAAGAATGGATTTCAAAGGTGAGCGAGAAAGCTCAGGGAATGTGCCTGACCTCTGCAGTCATTTCCCCAGAATGGAGGTACCTCCAGAGAAGAAAATGACACACCTTTAACAGGATGGATCAGTGTGCATCTGTGATACAATATAATTCTTCTTGGAAAGTATTGAAATGGGTGCAACCTTCTGATTTAATTTTAAAGGCTACTTTGACCTGTGTGACCCTGTTCTGAATTTGATCTGATAACTGAAATTGATTATCATCTGTCAACAACATAGCCTCCATGGAATCCTAACCTAGATCATTTAGAACACATTTCTTGTCCCTGGTACTTTTTCCCCTTGTATAAAAAGGGAGAAAAAGAAAATCGTATATGGTACTTCTTCTTGTAGATAGTCATCAAGTAAAAAGTGTGGCGATTCTGGTGGAGCCTCAGAGAATTAAGAGTTTTTAACAGTCCTAAAGTATTGCCAGGAAGTAGTATTTTAAAATGTCTTTATGACCTTTCTTGCTAAATTGGAAATTAAAAATACAGGAACATTTTTTTCTTATTCAAGAGAAGTGGAAAACTCTCCTTAACGGATAAAGAAAATGAGAAAGAAAGAACAAAGATATGAGAAAATGGAATCATAAACCACAGAGACTGTGTCTGGCCTCAAAATTCCCTTTTGTGTGCGCTCGGCAGAACACCCTTGGAGATTTCATCCCACCTCACAAGACACTTTTCCAAGCTCCGATCCTTTTTTTTTTTAAATTAAATTTTAATACTAAGCTGGATCGTTTGCTCAAATTAATAACTACTGGGAAAGAAAATTAAAGGATTTGGCCCTTCTCAATGTCTCGTTTAATAGTAGCCTCCCAACTGAGATTGTGAAGACTAAAATCTACAGAATCTGTAATTAGTCACAAACAAAATCCCTCCCGGCAGGTGGTATGTGCCTCCTTCCAAGTTTCTGGCTTCACAGAGGATGTCATCACTCCTACTGTCTTTAAAATTTCCAGTGGGTTTGGCCAGATAGTAACACACACACCCACCCACCCACACACACACACATGGTAGGATTAGGCAAAGAATCATCTTGATTCGTTTAAGCTCCTTTGGTAATAACTTTGGGTGTTTATTGGATGCAAGGCAACTATTTTTATATTCATTTATTGCGAATAATTACTTTAAAAAGCAATTATGCCATCATTGAACTAGGTAGATTTAACAATATGGCAGGGAAAATAGCAACATTTTCAGCAAAATATTAACAGCAAAAGAAATTGCCAGGTGCTCAGTAGGTTAATACTGAAATAGTAAGGAAGGGAATAGCTTAACGTGGCAGTGAGGGGTATGGATGCATGCCTCCTTCAAACTGCAGCTGATTTTCCAGGTAAGCAGCTACTGTAGCTTACTTGGTATGGGGATAGAAATGCTGGTGATACAGAACAACACCCACTCCCATGAAAGTTTTATGGAAAAACCGCTATCAATAAAGTTCTTTGAAAATAGAAATTAACCTCCTTATATACAAGCTGATCAGTATGAAGAGGTGTGGAGAGCATTTCCCTTCTTATGAAATTACTTTAAAATTTTTCCTCCTTGTCATAATCCTGCAAAGTAGATTGAAAGAGGGAAAGTGGAAAGAGAATGACACCATTGAATGAAAAACCAGTCATGATCTCCTACAAATGAAACAGATTTATTCTTGGGCTATTTTTAGAATTCCTTAAAATTTCTTTCATAAGAACACATTATGCCCTTAAATTTGTTTTTATTTATAACTGCCTCTGAAAGAGTTACTCAAGCCCATACTTCTGATGTTTTCTCTCTTCTGCATTAGCTAGAGGGGCATAAGGAGTGGCCCATGTACTTGACAATGGGACTTCACTACATTCTAGGAGAAGAAAGGAATTTTACAGTACACTCCGCCTTTTCTAAAAGAATGAAGAGCATTTTAAACTGTGTATCAGAGTGTTCTCTGAAGTATCGAATCACTGAAAGTTGATGAGAGTAGGGAGGAGGAGCATAAAATAACT
Organism: Catagonus wagneri; assembly: GCA_004024745.2. Lineage (NCBI taxonomy): Eukaryota > Metazoa > Chordata > Mammalia > Artiodactyla > Tayassuidae > Catagonus > Catagonus wagneri. Next base: position 4,148,510 of record PVHT021183629.1, on the reverse strand, counting down.
TCATATTTGCTCAGAAACAAAGTGTTTTTCTTCCTTTAAAAACTCTCTGTTGCTTTAAAGAGTATCTCACACATGAAAATATTCTGCCTTATGTTCAGAAGTTATTCATGAAAGGGGGCTTCATGCTTTGAGTGTTCTCTGCCAGAGGGATGTATAGACTTTTTACTAAAACTGTTCAAGTTTCATAAAGAATATTGATATGGAAAAGGATGCAATGATAAGCCCCTTCAGCAGTTTCCTATGCTTTTCTACTTGAGCTTAAATATCTTGCAGAAAGTGAGGCAAAGGCAGAAGCCATTCTGAAAGATGTTCCTTAAGCTACAAGAAGGGAAAATGCCCAGCTTAGCAGATTCTCCTTCTCAGCTCTAAACAAAGAAATCCAGCCAAATTCTCATTCCATTTCTACCCTGAAGTTATAGTTATGGCCCCATGGCCAATGCATGTGCCTCTGTATATCCTACTATATAGCATAAAATGTAAAACTCTTAGGTAATGCAAAGCACCCTGGATTGGGAGGTAGAAAATGTATATCCTACTCATGATGGTTTGATACCAGCTATAAGCTTTTGGGGAAATTGTTTAATTTTATGGGTTTAATTTTAAATGAAAATGGTGAGGTTATTGGAGATCTACAGAATCTTTTCCAGCTCTATCACAGTGGATTCAGTGAATCAGGAGAAAACAGAAAAAGAACAGAAGGGCATGTCTCACAGTCTATCATGATTATATAATCCTAAATGGGGAATGTGAAATTCAGGATTTCTTTCTCTCAAATTTTGGTTTTCTAAATATTTTTCATAGTCATATTAGGATCTTTTTGTTTAACTCTTCCATTTATGTAATCATACGGAATTAAGATCAAACAAGCTGATGCTGTGTACTCTATCACAGAGGTCAGCTTCCTTCATGGAAAATAATAGCTATCCAAGTTTTAAAATTTATTCCTTCATTCATTCGTTTATTCTCTGAAAGAAATGAATTAACAAAGCCACACAGATAGGGGGAGAATATTATCTAGGCAGAGAACTGTAAGCACAAAGACACAGAGATGGGTGTGAAGAAAGATAAGGAGGTAAGTGGGGGAAGGAGTGTTTGTGGAGAAGATAAAGTTAAGTAAGAGTAAGGCCCCTACCTGTCCCCCAACCTCACCTGCCCCATATATGCTTGAATTTCATGGCAACAGTTTTGGTTTTAACGTTAAGCCATTAGGTTGTCAGACCGTATACTTGATTTACATTTTAAAGTAATGATTCTGGCTACTGTTTCAAGAATAGATGTTAGGGAGCAGTCATGGGGGTCCAGAAATCTATGAAGAAGCTATTGTTGTGCTTAGAAAAATGATCGTGGCTTGGCCCAGAACTGTAGTGATGGAAGTAGCAGTGCTCTTACTATGTCAGTTGGGATCCTTGAAATCAGACAGAAAATTGGAGAACAGAAATGCTGTTTGATATAGCAAAGGTGTATTTAGACTGGAATAATCCAGAATAATCAATTCCATGGTGCGAGGATGGAGTATCCGGTAAATGGCTGGAGAAGAGCCATTTGCATCCTTTTTGAGACAGTGAGTTTGATTCTGTCGTTATTTGTTCTTATTCTGTTATTCCCTTAGTGGTGCCAAGAAGTAGTGTCAGCAAAGAAACATGTAATTTGTTAAACCTAATTTATGCTATATCATCCTTAAGAAGTAGAGTTACATAGGACAGATATTGAGAAGCTTGGGCTTAGAAAATGTTATTGTGAATATAAGCTGTCTTAGAAATATTTTTGGTGTTGTTAGGTGTCACCTATGGCTCTTAGTAAGAAAATTAGCATATCAGTGGCAGGTAAAGTGAGTAAACCTTACAGTATTGAAATTGCCTCAAAGTTTATAACAACCATGAAATACAAAGTATACTGTAATAGAGTAGCAAACTAAATGCAGTTTAGTACCTTTTGCAAAAAATACTGCATTAATTATGAAGCAATGCATATTTTGAAGTACATTAAAATAAAAAATATGTTATGCAAATATAGATTCTGCCTAAAATTAATGTGGCTCAATTACATCATTAGATGTCAGAAAGGCATTTGAAAGGGTAGGTTGGAAATAATTCTTTTGAATGTCACATAAATTTTCTTCACAGCTGATCTCTGAAAAGAGGGGAAAAAATTCTCTACTCAGGCATAGAATAAAAGCATTAACAATGGAAAGGTCAGTGCATAATGATGCAAGAGAGAAAAGGCCTAAAGTGCCATATTGATGAAATGAAATGAAGTTATATAGAAATATTAATCAATCAATCCTTAATTTAAGACCTTTAGGTAACTTGCTAAAATCTTCCACACTATTTGATATCGAAGAAATGCTAACCGATAGATTTCTTTATGGGGAGATAAAAACTAAACAACAGTGTGTTTAGATTCAACATTTCTCCCTCCCTTTAACTTCTCTTTATTGCAGATGATACTTGACAAACTAGTTATACTAGTAGGTATTAGATAGCTGTCTCATTTTAAATAAAATTTATCTCTGTAAGCTCAGAAAATCGAGTTGATTATACAGATTCCACAAAGGAAAATTATGTATTCATTATAATTCATGTTTGAAGAGATATGGAGCAATGATCACAATAAAATGGTAAATAAATTTGCAGGATATAAAATTTTGTGAATAGTATGGTCCACACTTTGTAAAAAATAAATCTACCTGCATACATGTGAAGACCAAAAGAGATTACATGAAGAGAACAATTGTAATTATCTTTGGAGGATGAAATGCATTGAGAAAATGCATTTCTGTCTGCTTTACTGATTTTACAAGTGTGATGGTATTTAATATGTGCAGTGGTATTGCAGGCATTAGTGCTAAGAGTTTTTCTCTTCTTGACCTCATTTTTACCAACTGTTAATTTACTTGTTAACTATTTCACTTCGTCTGTTAATTTACATATGTATTGTGAAGGCCAGGGTCTGGAAGGAAAAGAATAATGAAGAAGCAGAAAGGTTATCATTGTATAGACTCAAACTTTTAGAAATATTTGGAAGGACAGTCTCACTGCCTATGAAACTTATTCTCTTTACATGCAGTTTTCATGAAACACACCGTGTACATTTAAGTAAAGTGAAAAGGAGGAAAGTCACATGAATTTGTTGATTTATTCATTAATATATTTATTCAGCAAACATTCATGAACACCAAGTAAAAAATCATGCACTGGGGAGCCGTTGATGAATATGGTGTCTGTTTTCAAGGAATTCATGATTGATCTTTGGAAACAGACAAATGAATATAAAGAATATGTCATTAATATAGACACCTACGAGACAAATTGGTAGCACAATGCATAAAGTCATCTCAAGTGCTTGAGGGTATCCCAAGTTTGAGCTGGGTCCTGGGGAGACATTAGTAATTCATAAGACTGATGTTGGAAGGGAACAACTTTTCTGATTGAAGCCTCTGCATGTAAAAAAACCCAAGAATTGTGAAAGAGCATGGGGCTGTTAAGTCATTTAAATTTTGCCTGGAGGGTAGATACAGTCAGAGTCCATAGAGATGAAATTGTGCAAGGAGATAGAAACTATATGAAGGTTCTCATGTCATGCTGAGTCATTGTAATTTATCTTGTAGGCAGTAGGGTATCACTGAGCAAATGTGTGTAGTGCACAGAGGCTCTGCACTTTAGAAGAATCATCATGGTGCAACGTGGAAGCCAGATTAAAGGGGGTAGGGATGAGTAAGGAAGAGCATACTATCACAATATTTTAACAAAAAGATAATGAATATCTGATCTTTGGCGTTTAGGTTACAAGGAATAGAGAAAATGCATCAGAGATGTAGGAGGAAGTGATTAAAAAAAATAAAATGAGATTAGGTACAAAGTCCCTATCTGCCACCTGCCTGATAAATGACAGTATGTGCTGTGGTGTGCAACCCAGATGCCCTCTGCGGGACCCTGTTTCCTCATCTGGCAGAGGTGTTAGTTGTTGGCGGTTCGTAATTGAGTAAATTCCAAGGGACTGACTTCAGCAAAAGGGAGCTGCCTTGCCCAAGGTTATGCTTCTCCCTAGGGCGGGCAGACTGCTTTCGATGACTTTTCTATATGGAGTACCAATACCCGTTCTCCACAGCTCCATTCAGGAAAATTATAAAGAGCAACCCTAACTCCACTGTGAACAGTTTAGGTTATGACTTCTGAATGTATTTCTGTGTTTCCCTCTGCCAAGGCATGCTTCCCTCACTCTCTCACAGCATTGTTCCAAATATCATCACTCAGTAGATGTCCTGCACGAGCATCTCCATCTCAGGATCATTACTTGGGGAACTTGATCTAAGACAATTCATAACAAGAGCTGTCCTAGGAATAAATTAAAAAATGGGGGAGTTCCCATTGTGGTGCAGAGGAAATGAACCCAACTAGTATCCATGAGGAGGTGGGTTCAATCCGTGGCCTCACTCAGTGGGTCAGGGATCACGCACTGCCGTGAGCTGTGGTGTAGGCTGCAGACACGGCTCAGATCCCATGTTGCCGTGGCTGTGGTGGAGGCTGGAAGCTACAGCTCTGATTTGACTCCTAGCCTGGGAACTTCCATATGGCCTGGGTGTGGCCCTAAAAAGCAAAAAAAAAAAAAAAAAAAAAAAAAAAAAAAAATTTGGAGGATGGATCAGCCATGGTTTGGCAATGAGATACCCATTATTGGTGTTAGGTGGAACTTTATAGCCCCGGACATGTGTGTTAGCTCAGGCTGCTATAACAAAGAGCCATAAACTAGATGGCTTAAAAACAATGAAAATTGATTTCTTACATTTTTGGAGGCTGATAATGGCAGAGAGCAGAGAAGAAAGCACTCTTGTGACTCTTATAAGAACACCAACCCCATTTATATAAGGGCTCTACCCTCACAACCTCTCCTAATCCTAACAGCCTTAAAAGACTTCACCTCCCAGAGTTCCCATCATGGCTCAGGGGAAGCTAACCCAACTAGTATCCCCGAGGATGAAGGTTTGATTCCTAGCCTCGCTCAGCTGGCTAAGGATCTGGCATTGCTACAAGCTGAGGCATAGGTTGAAGATGTGGCATTGCTCTGGCTGTGGTGTTGGCCAGCAGCTGTATCTCCTATGTGACACCTAGACCAGGAACTTCCATATGCTGCAGATGCGGCCTTAAAAAGAGGAGGAAAAAAAAAAGGGCTGACTGGTGATGGACTGGAGGTGGGGGAATGAGAGCATGTTCTGGAAGCGAGGGAGGGATTTCCAAGGGGCACATGAGATTTTTGTAGGTGATAAATACATCTGTTATATTTATTGTGATGGTTTTATGCATATGCACATTTGTCTAAAACTGTACACTTTAAACATGTTCAATTTATCAAATATAATTTTACCTCACTTAAACAATTGAAACAAACAAAACACAGCCAATCCTTTTAAATTTTACAGGTGTCAGGTTTAGATTGGTCCTTTCTACATCAGTTGCTGTGCTCTGGCCATAGTACTTGTTAATTCAGATTAAAAAACAAACAAACAAAAAAAGGAACAGCTCAAACATCACCTTTACCAGGAAGCCCTGCCCCCACCCAGGAGAGGCTCTCTGGCTCCCTCCACTGAGCCCTCTTTGTCATTCCTGTCATTTCTGGGAAAATGGAACTCTGGCCCCCTGCCAGTCTCCCTCTCAAGTCTGGGAAATCCTGGAAAGCAAGAACCACCTTAGATTCATCTTGGTGTCCCCGAGCCCCACAGAGAGACAAGCCCTCGGTACTCTTTTTCAACTGCTGTTTTTCCATCTCCACTGAGATATAACTGACCTTTCTGATAGCACTGGTGAAAAATCCAACTTTTCTTTCTCTGCATCCTCCTGACTAGAAACCAGGAGGACACCCATTAATAAGACCAGCACTGCTTGATAGAGCCTGTGACATGGTGGGGGCTAGATACGTAGGGTACCTCTTGATGACAAGGGGCATGTTGCGGCCGATTCCTGCTTTCTCCGAAAAGTAGAGAACTTAGCTTCGATTCCACCAACTGAGCAGTGGCCTGTCTTTGTGGCCTTCTGATATAGTTTCAGCCTGTCCAATTGCATCATCCACACTGTATTTGCTTATACAACCCAGCCACAAAACCTCCTATTTATCAAACTAGGTAACTATTCCCACTCCTCAAAGCCTTTAAATTTTTGTTTCTTCTGTCTGATAGAACTATTCACAGATACACACAAACACATACACACATCCTCTGGTAGGTTATGTAAAGTTATTGAATTACCAAGCCATAGGTGCAAAATTGGCCATGAGGGGGCCTAGAGTAGACAGAGTCTGTGCATGTGTCCCAGTGTGGCTGCTTTTGCCTTCTAGAGTTCTTAATGGGGTGTACCCAGATATGGTGTACTCTCTATCTAGCCCGCTAGGAAAGGTTCAGATATTTCAGCCACTGCCCTTTATATATGGTCCCAGGTCGTCATTCTAGAGGAGCTTGAACTAACAAACCATGTATCTGTATTTAAGAGAATATTTATAAATGCTTATCTTTTTCTGATTATTGAACAAAACTCCTCACTATCAGCAAAGCCTTAGGGCTCCTGAAGTGCCTGAGCAAGGTTATGGCATTCTGGAACTCTTTTCTTTACACCATCAAAGACTCCTTTAGTCAAGACACAGTGTTTAAAAAAGACAAGACTCATCAGCTGTGATGATACACCCAAATCTCTTTTGCAAAGACTCCCTTATCCTGTTCCTGTTAGGGGCCTGTATCTTGTAAGTCTTTGGAATTCATTTCACTTGATTCTCTCTCTCTCTCTCTCTGTATGTGTGTGTGTATGTGTGTGAGATATCATGGCCATATATGATTGCAGTCTATGGATGTGAAGGTGGAGAAGGAAGCAAAGACATCTGAAATTAGATGCCAGATTTATAATATGCTTGCCAAAAATATGTCCCGGCTCGTTAAGATTCAACTCATATTCCTAATGAACTGATCTTAGATTTTAAATACTATATGACCAAACTCTGTTTCTTATACGCCCTTATGTTCTAAGAGTGTGGCTTTAGAATTAGCTCGGGTTTAGTTTATTACAGTGCCATCATTCACTAGGAAATACCTTGAGGGAGTGTCATACAAACCAGTGATCTACTCTGTAAAATGGGATCTCACTTGTGTGTGTTAAGATCCCGTGTATGAAGCAGATAGCATAGTGACTGGAACATGGAGATGGTCGTTGCTGTATAATTGCTCATGTGTTGCTATAATATATAATTTCCAAGAATATTAGCCATTGTTTAAACTTAAAGTGCTATCTACTTTAAAATATGCACACATATGCATATACACAACACATTTATATCTAGTTAAAATATATTTATCATACTATTAGACTGTTTGGATTGAATCCTGGTTCTGTTGCTGAAGTTACTTAACCTCTCTGTCCCTCAGTTTTTTTCATCTGTTTCATCTGTTAAAGCCAATTACAGTACCTCCAATAAAACTTATATAAGAATGAAACAACGTTCGGCAGTTGGCAGAATTATATGTGTTGGTTGTTATTATAATTATTACCCCTTGATCAAGTGGTGATGCAGTGTATAAAGAAAATCAAATGAAAATCAAATTAAAACAACAGCAAAGATTGAAGATATCAGCTAATACATGTACCTCCTTTGCTTTAACCTAATTTCTACAACAGACGTTCCTCTCTTAATCTCAGCAGGGAACAGATTTCACAGCCCAGGAGCATAATTACAGAAAACACTGGCTCCTATGGTCACAAAGTTATACTTGGGGCTTACTGAGTAAGTGCCAATTCAGACCTCAATGGGTGACTGGGGCATATGGTGATAAAGGATCAGTCACGAGTACATTGTAGTGCTCAATAAATGCCAGCAGCTTTGTGAAATTAAAATTAAGAGGCTACCGTGCTGCCCCATCAAAAAGGAGCAACAAAATCTAATGTATAACCAGATAAATATGTTTCATTTTGCTGCTTCTTCTGTAAAACTATGTTGGGTACCTATCATGTGTCAGACAACGTGCTATACAGCGAGGGTAGAATAAATGCAGACCCATCCCTCTCTTCTGAAGCCCACAACAGTCTAGTAGAATTTTCTCTCTGGAGCTTTCTACAGAGTGAGTCCTCTTGTATGCTGAGTGATACCTGGACCTTAGACTTCACGACACACAGAGTTCAGTCTGTTCTGGATAATGTGGCAGCCGCTCCTCGCTGCATACTCAGACTTGTTATTCTCGGGGCTGCCTACCTCTGAGAAGTCCTGCTCTTCCAAGATCTTCCATCATGTCGCGGGACAGGAGAGATTATAGTCCGTCAGTCACCTTGGATTTCTTCTTTTAAAAGAAAGGCTTTAGTAGGAATTACCACAATGGGGTTTGAAAATTGTCCATAAGCCAGTGCTCTATTTTCATCTTGGCTTCAGGCACATGGAATTGAATGTCTGTGAAAATAAAGCCATATAAGTCAAGAGGTTAATTCTTAGGTTAAAGGAACCAATATGCTTTGTTAATTTGAGCCAGGGCCCTTCTATTTGAAAAATGGTGAACTAATTGGAGTTTCTTCGGCTTTTCTGTCTTATTTTTGAGAAGAATAGTCAGTTTTAGATCATCAGTGGTGGGGGGCGCTGGGAAACAGTGAGAAAAGGAGTAGAAATGCTGACTGGAATAAGAGAAAATAACCAACTCTGTACTATAACAGATTCCTGGATAGGTTAAAGAGTGGACAACTTCAAGTGCATTCTGCACCACCACACCACTGAAACACGTCCCACAGCTCAGAGCACCTCTGTGGTGAGTGAGCTCCTCCCAGACTGCCTCCTGGGGAAGCAGGCCCTGTAAGAGTAAGCTGGCCTATTCTTATTGCAGCTGCTTTCAGATCTCATTTAAATTAGACATGGACTGGAGGAGCACAGTGCAGGGAAGTACTGGGTGCACAGCGTGTAGCCTAGAGCACTCCTCATGGATGATTCAGACCCACCTACACCCACTGAGTCTCAGAACTCAGTTCCAGGTTTTCTGACACCTGTTTACTTGGTGAGTTATACTCCACCCCAGGTTCTTCCTGTAGCAAGCAGCACAAGTGTTAGCTTTTGGAGAGGTGTGTGTGTGTGTGTGTGTGTGTGTGTGTGTGTGTGTGAGTGTGTGATTTAAGGCACTTTCTCCTAAGTACAGATAACAGAGGCCACACTTGAAACAGATGAAAATGAGAGTCAACTATACTAATCTCTTTAAACCTCTGTGTGTGTGTGGTTATACATATATACATATGTGTAGAGAGAGAGAGAGTCTTTCTTCTTCAACCTTTTGGAAAAGTTTAGGAGGATGGGCATAAGTTCCTCTTTGTATGTTTAGTAGAATTTGCCTGCGAAGCCATCTGGTCCTCGACTTTTATTTGTAGGGAGTGTGTTTATGACATATTCAATTTCATTTCTAGTGATCGGTCTGTTAAGTTGATCTATTTCTTCTTGATTCAGTTTTGGCAGGCTGTAAGTCTCTAGAAAGTTGTCCATTTCTTCTAGGTTGTCAAATTTGTTGGCATACAATTGTTCGTAGTATTCTCTTATGTTTTGTTTGTTTGTTTGTTTTTAATTTCTGTAGTATCCATTGTGACCCAGCATTCTCACTCTTGGGCATATAGCTGGACAAAACTTTCCCTGAAAAAGACACATGCACCCGCATGTTCATTGCAGCACTATTCACAATAGCCAAGACATGGAAATGTCCATCAATAGATGACTGGATTAGGAAGATGTGGTATATATACATGATGGAATACTACTCAGCCATAAAAAGAACAAAATAATGCCATTTGCAGCAACAAGGATGGAACTAGAGCCTCTCATACCGCGTGAAATAAGTCAGAAAGAGACAGTCAGAAAGAGAAAGACAAATACCATATGATATTGCTTATATTATATCTGGAATCAAATATACGGCACAAATGAACCTTTCCACAAAAAGGAAAATCATGGACATGGAGAATAGACTTGTGGTTGCCAAGGGGGAGGGGGAGGGAGTGGGATGGACTGGGAACTTGGAGTTAATAGATGCAGAGTATTATCTTTGGATAGGCAATGGGATCCTGCTATGTAGCACTGAGAACTATGTCTAGTCACTTATGATGGAGAATGGTGATGTGAGAAAAAAGAATCTATACATGTATGTGTAACTGGGTCACCATGCTATACAGTACAAAATTGACAGAATGCTGTAAACCAGCTATAATGAAAAAAATAAAAATCATTATATAAAAGAATAAAGAGTATACTCACTCATACATACACACTTTAAAAACATATTCCATCACTATAAATTGAACTCAGTGATGAAGTGATGAAAGGCCGAGAGAAACAATTCAAATACTGCTTTGGGAGTGAACACCAACATGATTCTTGGGTGCCCAGAATCAGCTGTGTATACCAAACCTTCCTTTTTATCTTCCAGTAGGGACAGTGAACAGTGTACATTAGGGTGTGTGAAAGGGCAAAGAAAGCTGCATAAAAATCCCTTTTTAGGTCTCTTTCCCCACCAGGTTAGAGAGTAATGAAACCACTGGACTCAGAAACTGTGCCCTTAAACAATATCACAGCTAGGGAAGCAATTTATTATGCTCCCCTCCAGGCAATGATGTTCACCTTGAGGAATTTAAGACAGACAATCCTTGAGGAGAGCAGACTCATTCCCCACAGTCTGTCCTCTCCAGACTGTGCCTCATTTATAAAGTGCCCGGCATAGGTAATGGACAGGCAACAGTCTTCTGGTGGTAAGCGGTTCTCTTTTCATAAAACTGTAGAATAAAGCCAAGGGCACTGAGTACATCTCTGGACAATGCACATTATCTCATTTTTGGTAACTGGCAATTATGTATTGAGTGCCTTCTATGTGATCCTCTTTATGTAGGCAATATCGGGGATATAGGAAGCACAGACATTATCTCTAAAATCAAGATTTTATTTAACTCCCCAAATTTTGGGAACCGAGGCACATGGCACATAAGTGAAGTAGTCAGTGTTGGTAAGTTAGAAATTATACTTTTAATCATAATTAAAACAAAATAACACCAAAAACTTGAGGAATAATACTAGGTGTTATTAAAGAAATATGTAGTATTTTTGATGGTCTGATCAGGTCATACACACTTAAGTCACCTATAAATATTTTGCTGTAAACAGAGCCTTGGGAGTTCTCATTGTGGCACAGTGGTTAACGAACCCAACTAGCATCCATGAGGATGTGGGTTCAATCCCTGGCGTCGCTTAGTGGGTTAAGGATCGGGCATTGCCATGAGCTGTGGTGTAGGTTGCAGACGTGGATCGGATCCCGCGTTGTTGTGACTGTAGTGTAGGCTGGTGGCTATAGCTCAGATCAGACCCCTAGCCTGCAAACCTCCATATGCCAGGGGGTGCAGCCCTAAAAAGACGAACAAAACAAAACAAAAAAGCAGAGCCTTGCAATAGGCAGGCAGTTGATGGGGAGACGCCTTCTTAGAGACTGTATATCAGAAAATCCATGGGCCTTGCTCCTCATAGAGGAGCCTCCAGCAGCCTTGGCATCACATGACTCACTATTGATTTAGAGTTTACATTTTAATGAAACTCTGCAGGTGAAGTATGAGCCAATTGAAGATTGAGACGTACTGTCCCAGAAGACTCTGCAAATACATGTTATTTTTGTGAGCACAATTCATCTCATATCAAATAACTATTATGAATAGTTGTGTGTCTTACCCCTCATGAGTGGTGAAGTAGAGAAAAGGTTCAAAGAGCATTTAGGAGTCTAACAAGATGCCAGATCAGGGTAACCTGGCAACTGAAATTGCTTATCCATAAAGTGTAAAAACAATAACATTTCTTTATTGCATAGCTGAACTTTCAAAAGGGAAAGAGACATATCCAGGTACCAGAAACAAGGTGAACCTGAACGCCAGAATGTATGCCCATGGTGATCTGTGGCTGTTCTGGAGTCAGAGGTTGAGTGAGAATTATGCTCTGATAGCTAGTAAACTCAACTTTCACTTCACCTCATTTGAGGGACAGAGGCAAAGCCTTAGCCCTTTTCAAACTTGGTATTTGGGAGTGAAATCCCCACATAAATGTGGGCCTTTGAATGGCTTTGTCATCAGAGAGGAAGTAACTTTGGTCTCACCTCACTTGGATTGAGGTAAAACACGGGGTCCTTTTGAGCTAGGTATTTATTAGTGAGAGAGCCCTCCAAAATGTTGGGGCCCATGAACGAATTCATCCTTAAATTAGGTAAAATCTAGTCAGCGGAACAGGTAGAAAACAGAAACTTTGCTCTAAAGAAGTAGAGACAGATTTGCAAATCCCACTAAGAGATCAGAAATCAAACATGAATTTGAGATTTGAATTTGTTATCCACTTAGCCCATTAACAAGAAACCGCAGTGTTAATATAAAAATTTGTCTCTGGCTGGTGGTCCTAGCAAGTTACTCGGCAAATTCAAACAAAACTGTGATTGGTGGACATTCTTGCCATGCAGGCTACAGGATTTCCATTGAAAAAACTGAAACTTTGTAAAAATGATGTCACAATACAAACTACAAAACTTTTAAAAATTATCCGTCTTATGTTAATGAATAGACAACAGGATGAGTACAGTTCAGAGAACTTGAAATAATAAATGATAGTCTTAAACAGAAAATAAAGTGAGTATATTAACGATAATTGACTTGAAGAATTAGAATCCAATGAAATAAACTAAGACCCATGAAACAGATTTAGAAAATAAAATTTTTAAATTAAACTAAAAACCAAATTAATGTATTAAACAAATTAATAAATTAGTCACAACTAAATAATGTGTGAACTTGATAATTAATAAAATTACTCAGAATGAAACAACAAGAGAATAAGAAAATGGAAAGAGGGGTTATATGAACATGGAGGATAAAATGAGGCTGAGCACATTTAGAGGAATTTAATGGTGAGGCAATAGAGAATCACTGCACCGTGGTATCCCAAGAAAAGAATTTATCTTCACATTTCCCAGTACTGATATTTGAAAAATAAGCAAACTAATAAAAACAAACCAGTATCCAGACACATTGCAGTGAAACTGCAGAACACCAAAGCCAGAGAGTAGAGAATTCAGAACAACTAGAGAGAAAAGACAGATGTGTCTTAAAGAACCAAAATTAACTTGACGGAGTTATACACTAGAGGGCAGAAAAACGACAGATGTTTTGTCCTCAAGAAAAAACAGCCAATCTAAAATTATACACAGGAATAAAGTGCAACAGTAAAGGAAAGCTGAAATAATGGTATTGAGAATGGTGGTATTTCACAGAAAGATCTGCAAAAGACTGATCTCAAGAAACAAGAATATTAATCTCAGTGGAAGCAGGGGGATGCAATATGCTCTGTGATCAAAGAAACAAGAAATCGTTTCAGTCAGTAAACCAGCAAGGCACTTGTGTTTAAGAGAGTCACCACCATAACAGCAATTAGTTGGGGAGGTATTTTTAAAAATTAGGTAGAAAATAAAATAATAGAAATAAGGCAAGATAGGAGGGCTATGATTAAAAGTCAGGTAGCTGGGGATATTTTTTACAAGAGGAAGACAGAGCTATTAATTAACTTTACATTTGAAATCAAGAATCCATGATAGTATTTTAAGAATAATCATCTCACATGTAGAAATAACTACACTGCAGTCACCCAGGTTACTACTGTGGTGTGGGTTCTATCCCTAGCTTAGGAACTTCCACATGCTATGGGTACAGCCAAAAAACAAAAAACAAACAAACAAAAAAACCCAAGAAGTGATTGTAAACTAATTGTAATTTTTCAATCAGTAGAAAGAAGCAAATGAAGAAAAATCCTACAAAAGGCAAGAAGACAGTGAGCTAAAAAAGAAAATGTCTAGAAAAAGCCAATAGACTATTGCAGAAATAAATCCAAAGATGTCAACAATCACACCAACTGTAATTTTAAAATGTTTTACACTTAAATGGCAAACATTCAGATTAAAATTATTTAGCAATATCTTATTTAAAATATGCCTAAAACATAGTGGTAAAAATTTGGGACTTTGATAAAATTAAGATATGTAAAATGTTTTCTAAAAAATACTAATCAAGAAATTACTACCTACAATATTATCAAACAAAAGATTTTAATGCAAGAAATGTTACTATAAAGAGTCAATACATTATTATAAAATTGGCAAATCACCAGAAGGATATAAGTACTTATAGTTAAATGCATGTAAGAATTTTAAATATGGCTCAATTAGATTGAACAATATGAAACTAATTTTTTTAGATGAAAAAATGACGAGGGCAATTTAATATAGCTCAGTCCACATATGAAGAAAACACAAAGTTATCAAAAATAGATAAGTCTGTGAATTATAAGACTTTAACAACCTTCTTTATATTGAGTAAAATTTAAAGTATATTGTAAAGCCCAACAATGTAATAGTCTTGGTGTTTCTTTCCATGCATGCATGGAGTAATTATAGTAACAATGCCTGTGCTGAATTTCTCATGTCTAAGGCCAAGAAGGTAAGCACCACAATCAGTAAAGATTTATATAAAATAAAAGTGACAAAAAAATAACATCCTCTCCCCTTCTCTTTCCCAATGGGTTTGGGAATTCTAAAATTCCCTTCTAAATAATTTATGGATCAAAGAAGTAATAAGGGAAATCACAAAAACGTCAGAAATGAAAACTACAATACGAGCGCACATTAACCTTGTTTTCTGTTTACTTATTGTTTTCTTAAGAGAAACTGCTTATGACCTTTAAATGCCTTAAAAAAGAAATATATTCTCCCTGGATATCTTCACTGTCTGCTATGCTGCTGTTGATTCTAAACCTAAGCTGTTCAGTATGGTAGTTGTTGGCCAAATGTAGCTATTGACTACTTGCAATTTGTAACAAGTTTATATTGAGCTGATATTACTGTATATCATATATTATGTTCTCAAGACTATGAAAAACAATTCCATTAAAGTTTTGTTTTTTGCTTTTTAGGGCCACACCTATGGCATATGGAGGTTCCCAGGCTAGGGAGTCTAATCAGAGCTATAGCTTCTGGCCTATGTCACAGCCATGCCAGTCCGAGCTGCATCTGCGACACCACAGCTTAGGGCAATGCTGGATCCTTAACCCACTAAGCACGGCCAGGGATCGAACCTTTAACCTCATGGTTCCTATTGAATTCGTTTCCGCTCTCCCACAACGGGAACTCCCATATTTTTCTATTACATATTGAAATAACGGTAGTTTGGATTTGCTGGCTTAAATACATGTATTATCAGAATTAATTTCACCTATTATTTTTTGCTTTTTTAAAAACTGTGACAAGTAGAATATATGAAGGAGTATGTGTGATTTGCATGATATTTTCCCTGGATAATACTGTTTTGGACTATTCTCTGTCATCTTAAGTTAAAGATCTGGTCAGTAATAGATCAATTTACTGAGGAGGTGAGACCTTTGGGGCTAACAAGAGCTGTGGCAGGGAAATGTGTCCTTGCATTATTGCTTCTTAAGGCTGGAGTGACAGGGACCTGTTTTGGTTTCTGTCCTTTTGTCATGTAAGTGCTGATCCAGTGTGTTAGGAAGAATCACTGCTATAACCTTTTGTTTGATGTAGTCCCTTGGCCCTCTGTACCTCCTCACACACTATAGTGACCAAGGAGACCCTGAAGAGTGTTTTCCGTTTGCTCTCCTGCCCACCTTCCCCTCCAATATTCATCTTTTCAAATTCAGGCATTTGAGTTATGTCCAGATACAGTCCATTATTTTCTGATTATCACGTAGCTTTTTCAGAGAAGAATACTGAGGTGGTTTTTAGCTTCTTGTTCCAATCCCATCTGTGCAACATGTAACATGAGTAATTCTGTTTCTGGGATGTGAATGATTCTGTCTCTAAATTTCTAGGCTAATCCCATTTGGCAGTTATTAAAATTCTTCTTGGCATTTAACTAATGGTCAAGAAAACAATGTGGATGGCCTAAGTGATCAGTAACCTTGATAAAATGTTGCCCTTTTGTTCAGTTACTTTAAGGCGATGGTTCTCAATAGGGGGCATTTAGCAAAGTTGGAGACCTATTTGGTTATTATGATTTTAGGAGGTGTGCGGCTAGGTGCTACTGGCCAGGGACACCACATGCCCAGCACAGCCTCCTACAGCAAAGAATTATCCAGCCCCCACATTTCCTTAAATAATTAAGAAACTCTGCTATAAGATAATCTGATAAAAATATAATTTTTATAAATTATATATAGAATCATTTTAATATAAGTTTATTTAAAGTTTAATATATCAGCAGAAAAGTGCCAAAGTCTTATGTGTACATTTCAATGAACTTTTGCAAAGTCAGCACGTTTGTGTGACACAGGGGCCAGCTCAGGAAATAGACCATCACAGATACCCGAGAAGCTCTCTCATAACCTAGTCCACTTACCCTTTCTCACTATACACAATCCCTATTGTGAATTCCAATACCTTGCGTTAGATTTGCATGTTTTTGAACTTTATGGAAATTGAAGTATAGAGTATGTGCGTTGTGTATCTCCTTTCTTTTCTTCAAGTTTATGTATCTATGATTCTCCTGTGCTGCTTTGTGGCAGCAGATTGTGGTTTCTTAGTGTTGTATAGTGTTCCCTTCATTTATTTACCTACTAAAGTCACTTCAATGTTTATCAGTTTTTGGTCACTAAAAATAGTGCTGTGAAATTTTTACATGTGTAATGCTGTGAAATAAGTACACATTTTGGGGGCATATTTCTAGGAATGGGATTGCTGGATATAGGGCATACAAACAGCCAGCCTCAGCTGACACTGCGAAACAGATTTCCAAAGGGTTTGTATTAATTTACATCCCCACTGGCAGTATATAAGCCTTACACCAGTCCAGGTGTTTTATGCTTTATGTGTATATATGTATGTCTATATGTATGTGTGTGTGTGTGTGTGTGTGTGTGTGTGCAGGCTTGAAATCCCAAGCTTGAAATCTACATATTGGGCCCTAAACTATTAGGAAAGAAAAAGGTCATAAGTAAGTCTAGTTTCATGCCCATCCCGGTCATCAGTTGACTAAAATATGTCCTAATGAGTAATTGCGCTGACCTTATGGATTCCATGAAGCAGCATCAGGTGTGGAAAATGTGTGTATCAATAAACCATTTGGAAGAAGTGGTCCTTTGAAAGTGTTGGTTTGTTTTCACTGCCTCCTTGCAGCCAATTTAGACAAGAAAAACCACGCATTGCAATCCTGTTGTGACAAAAATAACTGTAAGATTTTGATATGCTGGCTTTCTGTAAATGTCACCCAAATGTCTTGCCTCCGAAGCCGAAGCTCTTCTCACTATACTGGGCTATTTCACTGTACACAGTATTTTCTCCTGCACAACTCTATTACCTTATGTTAGAGTCCCTCAGACTGTAATGCACTTGTACATAAAAAAGTCTTTTGAATTCTTTAGATAAGAAAACCTAGAGAAAATAAAGGTATATAAACATAATGGCAGTATTGATATTATTTTGATTCCTCCAACTATTCTTGATATTATACTTCCTTTGTTAATTTTTTAACACTGGAAGTTTCCCAGTCTCATGTAAATTAGCATCACAATCTTATAAACATGTTTCTGTTTATTGAATCCCGGGTCAAAGTAATTATACAACAAAGAACAACAGTTTTCATACCAGACTGCCTGCATGCATGTAAATTGGGGCTCGCGCCAAGGAAGTAATGAATATAATCTCAGGTTTCGTGAGAGGAATAAAAAACTGGAAAAACTAATAACAGAGCTCTCATACCTCAGATAACCTAACTCAAAGTATCTTTCTTCTTCTTTTCCATAAAACTAGCTTCTTAATTTTATACATGATGTATTAAGAGGTATGAAAATAAATCATAAGGGAAATATCTGAGGCCATCTCTCATGCATGAGAGGAAGTGAAGTTTCATTTTTTGAAATAATTTGAGTGGTCTCGCTACACCATGATGATTCACATCACATCCCATCTTCCTGGAATAACAGTTACACTGTAGAGTTAGTGTAGCATAGTGGTCCAAAGCATTGAGTCCGAGATCTAACTATTTCATTCAGATATTTGGTTCTCAACCTCAGTAGTCATTCAGAAAATTACTCAACTTTTCAGAGACTCAGTTTCCTGTTCTGAAAAATAGAGGGCAATAATTATACTTAATCCATGGGCTTCTGAAAATTAAATGATTTCGTTCATCATATATAGTTAGCTTGATGCCTGAGACACAGTAAGAGCACCACAAATGGTCGTTGCTCTGCAGGTGCCCAATGATAATGACACTCATAAGGAAGGCATGGAAGTGTCCATGTCCCTCCTACAATCGTGTGCTATATACTCAGCTGAGAGTGATTCTGAAACCACGCGCAGAAAATGAATGAAGCAAGGCAGTGGCTGAAATATTCAAAGTCAACTTGGCCAAGTTTTTAAATTCAGAAGTTATGAAAAGTAGCATGGTATCCAGTCTCTTACAGTGGAGTGGAGTAATTCAGAGATCTGGAGCCAAAATAATCTCTCTGGCCTATTAAATGGGAAGTCACTCATGGTTTGTGTGTACTTGTGTATATGTCTGTGTGTTTGAGTGTGTAGTACATTTACAAGAGAGTTGTTTCGAGACTAAGTCACATATGTGGTGCACTTGGAAACGTGCACGGCACACAGTAAATGTTATTACAGATTTATTAGTATCATTATTATTCAACTGATATCAGATTGACTATTTTCTGAAAGCTCTCTTCCTGACTACATAGAGAAAAGGAAGCAATTCCTGAACAAAGATGAGAGAATGACTCCATGGCCACCACTTGCAGGCTGAGTTCCCATTCTTGAGATAGCTTCTTGCAAAGACTGCTAGAGGAAGTATGGAAAAGCCCATGCTACTGTGAGCTTGAACTTGATGAACATTCAGTCTGAGACTATCGGAAATATTGACGGAAGTGACAGAACTTTGGAAAAGAGTCATTTCAAAACCGCAAGTAGCTTTTCTGTTTTGCTAGAAGTTGGGACTTGGACCCAATGTTGATAGAGACTATTTCTCTATTTTGAGAAAAATCATCACATGGCCTTTCAGTTATGCAAATCTAAATCACAGGTTGTAATTAGAAAATGAGGCGTTTGAGAAGCTGTAGATGTAAGGAGCTAAACTGTTCTGGATGTTCACGGAAAAGGTCATCTGTGTGGTAAGAAGAATAACATTTCTGCAGGCTGCTTCACCTAAAAAAAGAAAAACCATTTCTTTTCTAAGGATGGATTTATATGCCTACAGACTGCTGTCGTCCTTGTGGAACTCTGTCTTGAGTCTTTTATCAAGTAGCTTCTTGGAGGCAGTCAGGCTCTGTGGCCCTGAGACTTTGGAAAAGATGTGCAGGGAGTTCCCGTCGTGGCTCAGTGGTTAACGAATCCGACCAAGAACCATGAGGTTGCGGGTTCGATCCCTGGCCTTGCTCAGTGGGTTAAGGATCCGGCGTTGCTGTGGCTGTGGTGAAGGTTACAGATGCGGCTCGGATCCCACGTTGCTGTGGCTGTGGTGTAGGCCGGCGGCTACAGCTCCTGTTAGACCCCTAGCCTGGGAACCTCCACATGCTGCGGGTGCGGCCCTAAGATGACAAAAGGCAAAAAAAAAAGGAAAAAAGAAAAGATGTGCAGGAATCATTTTCACTCTAGGAACGTGAAACACTCCTCTATGTGATATGCTCAAGACTGAAAGCCCAGAATTTCTGAAACTTTAAAAACAAAAAGGGCTCTCAATCTTTCTTAGTAATTCGGAAACAAAGGAAATAAAGAAGCAGCTCTCCTGCTTCCCCAGCCTCCCACCCTCTCCATCCTCGGTGTGGAACCACCTAGGAGTAGGCTGGCCGTATTCTGATTCATGATTGTTCCTTTGACCTGTGTTTATGGGAATGGGTTTTCCAGTGTCAGTCAACCTAGGACAAAGTTGATTTTGAGACTAGAAATGAATACTTACCCTGGAGGGGAGGAGGGTTTAGCTTCATCTCCTTGGGATGAGTTTGTTTAGATCTTGTCTCTGAGGAGTCTAGCCAAATTTGAAGATACCTGGGAAGAAAACTTACTTTTTACTTCCCTCACTGGCAGAGACAAGGGGGCAGCCTTTAAAGAGCTTCACAACCGAGGGCCTGGTATTGTGGCTTCTCAGAACAACTGCATCTAGTTTCTGCTACGAATTAACCTCTGTATATCCTTCCTTCTATCTCTGAACCTCCAGTCAGGTCTGCGGAAAGTTACAGCTGTCCTTCATGATGTTAAAAAATGAATAAAGAAGACAATTTAGGTGATACGAACTTTAACACTTCATGAAGCACAGTCTCAGAGAATTGTAAAATGGGTTGGAAGGCAAGAAGCTTGAATATAAAAAGTAAAGAACGAAGGGGAGGCAAATAGAAAATATCTGTCTGACCGTGGCCACATAGTCAACCTTGCTTGGGGTGAGAATGTGCAGAGTCGGATTAGGGTTTGGTTGAATATACTGCATTTCCGGTCAGGAGGACCATTTGCAGGGACAAAAAACTTATCTAGTTTTGGTTCACTGACATGGCACTCCAAGCAGGAGCTGATCTGTCGTGGGCCTAGAAACTGAATTCTGTAATTCATATGTGAGGAAGTAAGATCAGGCTGGGCTGAGGGTGTCGGACTGTGACAGTGAAGAGCAGTTCCGCGGAGGCAGGCGCGGCATTGCGGCCTGGGCCGGAGCGAGCGCTTCAGGTTGGGCTCCGCGGAGCTCCCTCGCCAGGGCAGGAGGAATGGTCTGCTGCAGAGCTGGGATGAAAGGCTAGGAGCTGCCTGACGGCCCCGTGGCCGAGGAAAGAGCTCCAAGCCGGAACGCACATGGAGTCATGAGATTGGGAAGGGGCATTAAAGAGGATCTGGAAGTTCCCGTCGTGGCGCAGTGGAAACAAATCTGACTAGGAACCATGAGGTTGTGGGTTCGATCCCTGGCCTTGCTCAGTGGGTTAAGGATCTGGCGTTGCCGTGAGCTGTGGTGTAGGTTGCAGACACAGCTCAGATCAGATGTTGCTGTGGCTGTGGCGAAGGCCGGCAGCTGTAGCTCTGTTTGGACCCCTAGCCTGGGAACATCCATATGCTGTGGGTGCAGCCCTAAGAAAAGCAAAAAAAAAAAAAAAAAAGAGGATCTGGCTTTTTTACAAATGAAGAATCAAGAGAACTTGGGTTTTTCTACTAATGTAACTTCATTTGTACTCGCAGTAGAATCTTAGTAGATTTAGAGACTGAATTCCTAGAATATGAGGAGGACTACTTGATTCTGCCTCCACCTATCAGATTGTCACTATGGTAGAAACAGGGGCTAGTCATGTTTGGCAATTCCTGCCAACGTAATGGATGCGGTAAATGAGTTTTCAAACTTGAAGTTGACAGAAGAATGACTCTTTTACAACCTAGCACATAATAGCCAGGGAGATCCAGATCCCATGTTCTAAAGTAGATCTTGCTGAACACTTTAGGCTGAAAGTTTTAGTGAGTAGAGAAATAGTAACCCTGTCTCTGGAATTCTAAAAGAGCTGACACATAAATTAGAATGTTTTTTATAGTTTTGATTTCTATTTTTCCTGGTTTTGCCATTTTTACATTCCAATTGTGTAGTCTCTTTGTAATACTCTTACCTTCTCTAATTTAAGTGTATTACATTCTGAAGACAAATGCTCTTAAGGGGAAAATCTTGTTAGTGAAATTCTTTTGTAAGTATTTTTATGCCTCCTATTACTCAAAGGCAATATTTCGGGGTGGGGGGGGTATGTCCTTACACACTTCTTTCTCTCCTCTTCCAGTATTTCCTTCCTGCTGCTGCTTCTGTACCCTCACCAGCAACACACACATGCTCACATCACACCCTTTGCTATTTTCCTTTCGATCTTTGTGACTCTTGCAGTTGAGCTGTAATCTCAGAAGAGTTTCTTTTTATCAATGAGCTGACATGAGAGCTTTGGTTGGGAAGTGAAATGTCAAAATTATTGATTAAAATGAAATTTGGGACCCCCCATACAATTTCATGATACATGTGCCTCTGTTTTCTTCTCCTTCCTAATTAGCTAGAACATTCCTAACTGTTTTTAAATGGAGGAGTCAAGCGTCATGAAGAACCTCTTTTTTTTTTTTTTTTTTGTCTTTTTGCCTTTATATAGAGCCGCACCTGTGGCATATGGAGGTTCCCAGGCTAGGTGTCTAACAGGAGCTGTAGCCGCCGGCCTTCGCCACAGCCACAGCAACGCGGGATCCGAGCCACGTCTGCGACCTACACCACAGCTCATGGCAACGCCGGATCCTTAACCCACTGAGCAAGGCCAGGGACCGAACCCGAAACCTCACGGTTCCTAGTCGGATTCGTTAACCACTGAGCCGCGAAGGGAACTCCAAGAACCTCTTTGAAAATATCCTTACATACACTAACAAAGAAATGTCTTCACCCTGTGGCTCTGTGGTGAGGGGGAAACAGTAACCTAACAGCTGATAGAATTCGAATGTAACGCATTAGGTTTTCTAGAGACATTTGGGCTTTATTTGCAGCTAAGTAGCATGAATTCTTCCGTGGGCCTGACTCTTTTCTCAAATACAACTAGTTTCATCACTTAATATTCATAATAAATAGGCTGCAATATAGAAATAGACTCTCTGGAGAGCAGAAGGGAAATTAAACTATGAATCTAAGCGACCAGGTTTGCCACATAGCCCATACCCTTCAGCATCCAGGGTCCGGTAAGCACGGAGGCCGACACACTAAACTGCAAGTAATAACGCGGTCACTCCTGTGGAGCGAATAGGTCAGGACTGCTGGCTGGATGTTCCGAGACCAGCGTACACCCTCATTCCAGGCACATCATTTCGCACAGTCCTGAATCTTGCCTCGGGTCCTAACACCTGTCTTCAGTCTCTAGGGTTTTTTTTTTTTTTTTTTTCAGTAACATTAACCTCTCTTCCTGCTTGTGTTCTGGTATATAAAGAGCTGCACAGCACCCCGTTTCCTTCCGCTTCCCAGCCCCTGTCTGAGCGGTCGTTGTCTTTCTAGGGCTTTGAAGGGCCACTCTGGCAGTAAAGTAGATAGTTTTAATTAGGTTTAATTATTTTAAAAATAAATTCTGTAGAATCGGGGAAAGCCGTAGCTAAAGAAGCATAAAAAGCTTTCTTTAGAACAGAAGCTTTGCAATAGGTGTGAATATGGACATAAAACAGGAGACTTATTCTCCTCCCTCTTATAGAGTATGTGACTCTCTACCTACCCTTGTACAAACCACCCCTCATCACTAACACACACACGCACACACACACACACATGCACACATACACACACACACACACGTGCACGCGCGTGCACACACACACACACGCACACATGCACACACACACACGTTTCTCTTTTAGGTCAGATTGAATACAGCGACCATCTTCATCTTGAGGGAAATTGTAGATGAATAGGTTCTGAATTTTGCAACCATTTAGAGTTTAAATATCCGATTTATCTGTGCTTATTTGGTTTGTCCTCAGTGCAACCTGAAAACTCTTAGTCAGTGTCCTTTGTTCTGCCAGTGAAGAGGATCCTGTGAGATCATTTACAACTGAATGAGGAGAAGCAAAGCCAGGATATTAGAAGAAATCTTGGTTGATGGAAATGCTAGTTCCCAAAATAGGTGTGGGGAGGATTTTCTTTTCCTTCATAGATTACTTTAATGAAAGTCGGTGAACCCCCCACTTGCAAATTCAGATCAGTGTTTACCAAGTGTGTGAAAGACTTGAAGAAAAAGAATTAATCCGAGCAGCAGATTTCTCCATCTACCGCTGAAATCGCTCTTTATCTTTGACCACAAACGTATTGGACTATTTGGAGCAGACATCTTATTCATCCTTATGGCTTTCTTACTATTTCTTGCATTCCAGCCATGATGATAGCACTGATAAAGTAGGCCAAGGACTCAGGCTGCATTCTAGGGACTGAGAATTCAGGTTGAAATATACACTTTATAAGGGCACTCTTTTGTTTGGTATGCAGGGGAGGTAAAAGGTAAACTGCCCAGGCATGTTCACTGAGGAGACCATGGCTTTCTGAACTTGAATATATCTCCCTGCCACCTTAGCTTTGCTAGCACTAATATTCTGTGTTTGAAAGAAATTAGGTCTACAGGGAAATCAAGCTTCTAGACCTCACAGAAATGAAATATTCAATACTCTGCTTTTTTTTTTCCATATTCCCTATACATTTCTCTGAGAACATGTGAGGTGAGTTTAAAAAATTGCTGAATATGTTTAGATTATTATTGTTTCTCTAGTATTATTATTTGGAGTCATGGTAGCAATAGAACAAGCTAAACGTGATTTGGAGAAGAAATAGCAGTACTGGTAATTGTTGGGATTGGCAGCCAATAAGTGGCACCCTCTCCCTGTGTGTTTAAGAATTATTTGAGGAAAAATACACAAGAGTCAGCCCAATGAATATAAAAATACAAGCTTTATCGATAGCAGAACTAAATTCACAAAGGTAGATTGAAAAATATGACCATATAGGACTTCTTTATACATTTCTTTCAGAACTAAATAATTCACCAAGGCACAGTCAGAACCACAGGCTTTTCTATCCCTACTCCTGTGTATATCCCTTGTCCTTTTGTTAGTTTAGAATCAGCGAATATGGAGTTCCCGTCGTGGCGCAGTGGTTAATGAATCCAACTAGGAACCATGAGGTTGTGGGTTCGATCCCTGCCCTTGCTCAGTGGGTTAACGATCCGGCGTTGCCGTGAGCTGTGGTGTAGGTCACAGACGCGGCTCGGATCCTGCATTGCTGTGGCTGCGGCGTAGACCAGTGGCTACAGCTCCGATTAGACCCCTAGCCTGGGAACCTCCACATGCCGCGGGTGTGGCCCTAAAATGACAAAAGGCAAAAAAAAAAAAAAATCAGCGAATACATATGCTATGCCATCATAACTGAACTGAACTCTCAAGCATCATTGGTGGGCCATGGTATGATCACAAACTTATTTCGCTTTCTTTCTTGAATCGGCTAGATTGAATCTCCCAGATTTTTTTTGCACTTAGCTATGACTATGTGATTAAAGTCCAGAGATAACGTTGTACACAGTTAGATAATATACTTTACTTCCATTCTTTCCATAATAAAACTGTCCACATATGAGCCTCTATGCTTTTTCCTCATCTGATGAGCTAGAATGAAGGTGAAACCCAGGAGAGCCATGAAAGAATCACTTTTCTTGGCTGCATCCGGGCCTTCAGACAGTCCTAGGCCAAATGCGTAAAAGGGATCAGACCCGTGCCACAGCAGTGACAATGCCAGATCCTTTGCTAGGCCACCAGGGAACTCCATATGAACTTTTCTGAATCTATATCACCTTTTTTTTTTTTTTTGGCTGTGCCCAGCATGAAAAAGCAAAGGAGCATTTTTTTTTTTCCATTATAGCTGGTTTACAGATTTCTGTCAGTTTTCCAACTGCACAGCGTGGTGACCCGGTTACACATACATATGGATCAACCTCCATCCCTCTGGGTCTTTCAGTAGCTTCGTGGAGCAGAGAGTACCCCAGCCTTCTCCTTGCCTCAAGAAGCATCACCCATTTTAAGACATTACAATGGCAATAAACAAACTGTGCCAAGCCACTGAAAATTTGAAGCATATCTGTTAGAGGAGATAACATTACCTTAATTAACAATCATGGGCATGAGTATCTGTTTCATTTTATAATGAATCTCGTGTAATTATCACAACAACCCCATGGGGTAAGCGCTGTTATTTGGTGTTTTGCAAAGGAGACAGAGTCCAAGACAGGTCTTGTGCAAGGACACACAGCTGGTCGATTTTGACATTAACATTTGGAACAGACTGACTTAAGAAATTTCTTCCCCAAACTTTGAAAAAAATGTTTAAATCTATGGAAAAGTGTCAAGAGTAACCCAATAAGCACCCACATCGTCATCAAGATTCATCAATGGTAACATTTTCTATATTTGTGCTGAATTATATGGTCAGCTTAAGTGCCAGAGGAATTTATTTTAAAAATTGAGTTAATAGATGAGAGGCTTTACTAATTCTTGAAAAGTTAAAAAAAAGAGGTATTCTGAAATAGGGCCACTCCGAGCACAGCGGGGTGACCATACAGGCATATACAGAGGAGATATTTGGCTTGAAAAACAGTAGAAAACAAATTTAGAACCAAATTATGGGCATCTGAAATCCAGAAAAGGGGTTCAGGCTGATTATCGTAGAAAAAAAGAAAAGCCTATGGAAGTTTTTTTATCAGGAGAAAGAACAGCTAAATATCGGTATTTATAAATAATTAACTTCTTGTCTTTTAAGAGCTTTCATTCAGTACCACTACTCTGAGGGAACATAACACTCTTCTCATTCAATTCCAACAGTGCAGGACTCAGACAATGCTTTTGAAAATCAGTAACCTGAAGAATTATTGCAATGACATGGTATTGAGTGGCCCTTGCAAAAATTAGCAAAACTGTGAAAGAAGGAAATGTGGGAGTATTTTTCATTTTTTTTAATGATTTCTCTACCCACCTTTAGCATCTTCTCTTTGTTCTCCCTAAGCCAGGACAAGGAAGAAACAACTTTTTTGGCTCTTTGTCATTGAGACTGCGAATGTGCTGCAGAACTGCACTTTGTATTTCAGAATATTCCCTTTCCATCCACTCAAAAATTTATCTGACCTATACCCTGTGTTCTTAAGGCCCTCTTAAGTTATATTATCCAAGCTATCTAACCTGAAGAATTTGGTGCTAACTTATAAAAATGTAATGTATTCTTCTTAACTGATGCGTAGGGGTGAAGAGATTTAGGACAATAAATAAGCTGAAGATATGGAACTCCTCGGATTGTAACATGTAGGTGGCAGAAAAAAAATAAAAAGCACCCATGCTGTGTTCATCCCTGAGCATGGCCACTGGTTTTGATAAACAGAGAAGAAAAACTATGCTGAGCTGTAACACTAAATCACTGAAGGTTTTAGAGTTACTGCATTCTAGAGGCGTGGATTCATGGTCACTCAGCATAGGAGCTGGAAAAGGAAGACTCTTTTACCATCTGTACCTGAGTCATGTTGCCTGTACTTCCCATGCTTGACAGGAAGAACTGAGATGAATATTGCAAAACGAATGTGCCGGCCAGGTGTGTGATATGCTACTAACATTTCAGACACGATGCAAATACATGACATGCCTGTCACCCTAACCTTGTAAATCCCTGTGGTTCTCAGGGTGGTGAGTTGTAAACAGTAATGTTTCCAAGTCAGTAGTGTTCTCTGCTATTTCAAGGTTAGAAAACCTTGAAATAAATGATAAATACAAATATTTATTTTTCAATATTAAGTTGAATCATTCTCATGCAGAGATCTAAATAGTTGACACTTTCCCTACACTGTCTCTCGTTTGCCAAAACAAAGCCCAAGATAATCTAACTTCTTGTGAGCTATTTTAAAAATGTTTATTTTGTTCAAAACATTAATCCAAGCCAGGGTGAATGGTTTTTGCTTTCATGATTGCAAGTTTTTCCCATTACTTGAAAGTGAATGGCATGCAGGAAGCCTGAATATTGAATCAAGAAAATCAAGAAATGAATAATCTACAACTGTTTGCTGAAGGATTTCAGTCAATTACCAGGTACTCTTGAGGTTGAAGCAATGATATGAAAGTGTAATGGTCACTGCAAAACTGTGTTGTCCTCCTTCGACTTTCTCTTAACTTTGTTCATCTTCTTTACTGAATTACCATGAATAGTCCTTTTTAGGCTTGTGATCACATGCTTTTTAAGAAGTGTACCTACTACTAGATTTAAAAGAAACACAGTCATAATTATCAATGGGTAAAAGATTAGTGTTCTAATTTTATCTCTAAAATATTGTGTGTAGCTAGATAACAATGGAGCAAACATTGCTATTTTATATTGTTAATGAAGCCTACTTTTCAGAGCGGTTTTAGAGTCATCGCCAGATTGAATGGAAAGTATAGAGGGTTCCCATTTACCCCTGCCCCCACACACGCACAGACTTCCCCACCATCCACATCCCCCACCGGAGTAAAACCGCTATTACAATTGGTACACCAACACTGACACATAATTATCACCCAAAGTCCATAGGTTACATTAGAGTCCACTCTTGATATTGTATAGCCTATGGGTTTTGACGAATATATAATAATATACATCCACCATTGTAGTAGCACACAGAATATTTCCCTGCCCTAAAAATCCTCTGTGCTCTGACTATCCATCGCTCACTCTCTCCTAACCCCTGGCAACCACTAATCTTTTTGCTATCTCAATAGTTTTGCCTTTTCCAGAATTCCATAGAGTTGAAATCTTACCGTATATTACATTTTCAGACTGTCTTCTTTCACTTACAGTGACATGCATTTAAGATTCTTCCATGTCTTTTCATGGCTTGGTATCTCATTTCTTTTTAGTGCTGAATAGCATTCCATTGTCTGGATGTATCACACTTTACTTATCCACTCGCCTACTGAAGGACATCTTAGTTGCTTCCAAGTTTGGACAATTATGAATAAAATTGCTACAAACAACCATATTCAGATTTTGTGTAAGTTTTCAATCCATTTGAGTAAATATGAGAAAGCACAACTGCTGGATCATAAAGGAAGAGTATGTTTCATTTGGCAAGAGGGCGCCAAACTGTCTTCCAGAGTCTCTGTACTGTTTTGCATTACTAACAGCCATGCTAAAAGTTCACATGGGAGGAAACTCACTGCAGGCAGGAAGAGTGACTTCTCTGATAGCGTTTAGAATAAAGAACTAAACACACCTGGCTCGGTTTCTTTTGAAGTCTTTATATCAAATTTCTCCTGTCCGTATGGCATAGAACTCTATTCTCAGGCTCTTGCAGGGAGATCTATGTTTGTCCAGTGTTGTCTGTGATGGATTGGTTTAGTCCGTTTCAGAGGTGGAATGACAGCAACAGTTTGTCTATCATCCTAAAGTGAAATTTTCCCTTTGTCTTCTTTTCTTTCAAACTTGAGTAGGTGCACAGAATCGATATTATTATATATTGCCCTTCCCAGAACCAACAGTAGTGTTTCTTTTCTTTTTTGGTGTCCCCATGGCATATGGAGTTCCGGGGCTAGGGGTCAGATCTGAGTCACAGTTGGGACCTACAAGGCTGCATCAACACCAGATCCCCAACCAGCTGTGTGCCTGGTTGGGGCTCGAACCTACATCCTGGTGGTGCTGCAGATCCCATTGCACCACAGCTGGAACTCCTAACAATAGCATTTTTAACTGGAAAAAAATAATAAATGATATAATAAAAATGAAATAGTATAAAAGGTTATACAATGAAGGGTTTTTATACTTTCTACTCCTGGTTCTAATCAGCCTTTCCAGAGTCAAAAACTGTTTCTAGGGTATTTTTTCCCTAGCAATATTCTGTGTATTTGCACACGTGTGTGTATGTGGTTATTATATGTAAATCGTTTCTTAATCTTGCTTGCTTCACTTAAATATATATCTTGGTGTTCATTCAATACATTACATTTGAGGTCTGTTTCATTCTCCTTAATGGCAGAAATGTGTTCTATGTTACAGCTGTGCCAATGTGTTTGACCAGTACCCTATTAATTGACATGTAGGTTGTGTCCATTCTTTTGTCACTGAAACATTGCTTCACTGTTATCCTTTGTGTGAGTGAGTACATTTGTAAGACTTCATTCCTAGAAATGAATGTGCCCTATCAAAGTATGTGTGCAATTAAAATTTGATACATATAATCATTGTCAAATTGCTTTCTAAAGGGAATTCTACCAATAGCATTTGAGAATGTCTCTTTCTCTCTACCTTTACTAATATGACACAGTATCAAATATTTTGATCTTAACAATTTTGCTTTTTAAAAAGTAAATTGGATTTTCTCTGTGTTGCTACAAATACCATCAGGATATAGCTTATTTACTTTCTTATTTCTTGCATGAAAATCAAAGCAACAAGAATGTGTCAGTTTCCTTTAACTCTTTTTTTTTCATCTTTTTAGGGCTGCACCTGTGGCATATGGAGGTTCCCAGGCTAGGGTTCTAATTGGAGCTATAGCCCCCAGCTTATGCCACAGCCATAGCAACGCCAGATCCAAGCCCTGTCTGTGACCTACACCACAGCTCACGGCAACTCCAGATCCTTAACCCACTGAGCGAGGCCAGGGATCGAACCCACAACCTGTGCTTCCCAGTCGGATTTGTTTCCGCTGCACCACGACAGGAACTCCAGTTTCCTTTAACTCTTGATGAAAGAAGTTTAGATAAAAAGATTGTGTGTGTTTGTAAATTCTCTGTTCTTATTCTCCTACCTCAAACCCCAAATTCAAACATACATTTAGATTTCTTTAAAAAGCATGCACTGGGATACAAAACATTATTCTAATTTCTAGTGTGAGCAGCTCCATTTGCAAAGAGCAAAACTAACTAGAACAGGTATGTAATTTCATGGTGTCCTACATAAGTGGTCATATTTTATGAGGAGAAAATGCCAGTGAGGCATATTTAAAGGTCACCTGTTTTAATGAACCAGTTTATGACTCATGGTTTTACCTTTTCTTTTGCTTTTTTGGTAGGTTATACTTTGATTAGCATTGAGATTGTCTCATAATTGTAGTATTTCAAGTTCAAATGATTCTTTATCCAGTGTGCTTCTTCGTCTACAGTTAAAAGCTGATGAATTCTTACCAGCTGGGAGGGGGTGGGAAAGACAAAAGGAAGGAGGGAGAGGGAAGGAAGAGACAGAGAAAAAGAGGGATTACAAACGTGAGGTGAGAAATGGCTTAAGGAGAAGAAAGCTTATGTCTCTATTCTGTTGTATTCTGTGGTGCCAGCATCGTGATGAGACAGGCAGTTCTCTCAGAGAAAAAGAAATGAATCCTGTGTTTCAGGCTGAGTTGATGTTCTGTTCTTTCATGAGACTTCCTTTTATCTGTTATATTTAATTAGAGTCAGTTTATCTATATTCCTGACTCTGTTGCTTATAGAACTTAAGATGTCACATAAGCAAAATACTAATCAACCTAATTCTTCCTTAATGATGTTAGTAATAGTCCTCTCATTCTCCAGTCCCCACGTCCAGCTCCCACTCCAGACTTTTAGGTGGCATGGGACCTTTGCTGCGGTGATTTTCAAAAATACTGTATTGCTTAGCCAGTTCATGGAAACAACCTAAATGCCCATCAACAGAGGAGTGGATAGGGAAGATATGGTACATACACACAATGGAATATTACTCAGCCATTAAAAGGAACAAATTACCAACATTTACAGCAACATGGGTGGACCTAGAAATTATCATGCGAAGTGAAACCAGTCACACAATTAGACAGCAACACCCAATGCTACCGCTTACATGTGGAAACTAAAAAGACACAATGAACTTCTTTGCGGAACAATGACTCACAGACTCTGGAAATCTTGGTTTTTCAAATAAGACAATCTGGGGGGTGGGGGGAATACACTGTGGGTTTGGGACACAAAATCTGTCAAATTGACTTGTGATGATTTATGTATACCTATAATTGAAAGAAAATCCATTACGTTAAAAAAATACTGTATTGCTAACTCAGATTATAGTTAAACAGCTCAGGAGGGGAGGCAGTGCAGTTTCTCAATATCCCTGTGCGTTTCTCTAGGGCAGGTGTTAGCTGTGCTTATATCAGTTGAGAGCCATCCATACGCTAGAGCTATGTGGCATTTTATTTAATCAACACAACCACTCTGAAGTAAGTATTGTTATTCTAGTTTTATAGATTAAGAAACTAAATCATTGAGATCAAGGACAGTGGCTAAATTGCCAGGCTTAAGTCACCAAAGCCAAGTTTTGAGACCACCCTAACTTACAGCTGTAACTTTCTACCACACTACTTTGCCTAAATGTGTTAATGTTTTGGCTCCTGTAAGAGAATGTACGCGAAATATATGTCAAGTATTACATCAGCAAACTGTATGTTAATGCTCAGGAGTAATTTTTCTCTGTGCTTTAATGACTTTATATTTCCTCTGATATGGAGTTAACAGAAGTGAACAAGCAAATAAATTAATTCAAAATTTACCACACCTCTGACGAGTTATAATAAATAATATATACCCATATCCCCACAACGCAGCCTAAGTGAAACATTTCAGTGGCAGTTGAAGCTGTGCCCCATTCTCTATACTTCTCCCCTATAAGTCATCTTCCTGCCCACCCTTTCTTTCGTATTCCTGCAGAGACAACCACTATCCTGCATGTGGAGTGTATCAGTCTCTAACCCCTAATACATGTACCCCTCACTTTTTGAAAGTCTGCCTTATGCCACTTCATTTTTATGAAAGACCTACATTAGTACTGTTTTCCCCAACCAAAGAAATCAAAGAGGACTTTCACTTTTAGGGAAAAGGTGGTAGAAAGTGAAAATAGTCTTCAGTGATGGTTTTCCAGTGAGCCCTTAAAGAGGCAGCGTAGCCTGAGTGAGAATGGCACCCTGCCAAGCTCCTTCCCCAGAAACTACATTTAGCATCTCAGCATCAAACTGCCGTAGCTTTGAACTATGTCTGTCAGCATCTGTCTTCATCTCAGTTTATTTTGTGCATCCATTAGCAAGATGTATCCTAAGGTAATTGTTTCTTCGCTTTATGCCATTTCGGCTTATGGAAGTTATTATAGGAACACCACTTTCAAATAGTGGGAGAAACCTGTACAGTTTGACTTTTGAACAGTGTGGAGGTTAGGCGTGAATTCTCCTACCCCACCCCAGTGAAAAATCTTCCTATAACGTTACATTTGGTGGTTTGCTTCCATGGGTTCAGACCGACATGGATTGTGTAATATTTACTACTGAAAAAAATACACATGTTAGTAGATCCATGCAGTCCAAACATATGTTACGGTCAACTGTATAGAGTAGTATTTTTGTTTTTTTTTAATCTCTGTATACATTCTATCATGCTCAAAACAGTCATTGGCAATTTGCTTTTGTTCAGCTTTATGTTTTTCAGATTCTTATGTTTGTACCTCTAGATTTTTAAGTGAAAACATTTAAGCTATTCTTCTGAATAAAATAAAAAACTTGAGGAGTTCCCGTTGTGGCTCAGTGGTTAATGAATCTGACTAGGAACCATGAGGTTGCGGGTTCGATCCCTGGCCTTGCTCAGTGCGTTAAGGATCCGGTGTTGCCGTGAGCTGTGGTGTAGGTTGCAGACGCGGCTCGGATCCCGCGTTGCTGTGGCTGTGGCGAAGGTCAGCGGCTACAGCTCCTGTTAGACCCCTAGCCTGGGAACCTCCATATGCCGCGGGTGCGGCCCTAGGTAAGGCAAAAAGACAATAAGCAAACAAACAAACAAAGAAACAAACAAACAAACTTGATTCCATAAGCCAGGCCCTGAAGCTGAGCACTTTGCCTATTGATTTATTTAATCTAGGGGATTTTATTATTCTTATTGCTGAAGCTCAGAAAGTGTAAATTACTCACACTTGGGTTGGATAACAGCTAGTCAGTGGCAGAGTTGGAATTCCAACCCAAGTATTTATAATTACAGTTCTATACCATTTTTTTCCTTTACACTGCACTGCCTGCCTTGACTGAATTCCAACTTTCATCTCATTCAATTTTCTTTGAGATCAAGGCTCTAAACGCCTGGCCTAGGGCAAGGTATAGAGCAAGAAACAGTGACCGCCATGTGCACAGGGGCTGCCGTAGCAATGCAGCCCCCCAGGCTCACCGTCTCCCCCTTGCCTCTCATTTACAGAGGCAATTACCCTCCACTGTTACTGTGCTGTGTAGTGACATTTGGCGTCACCTGGGGCACCTGTTTCCTAAGACATCCTACCCATAAGAAGAAATGACTACACTGCGAATCTATCCCCCAACTAAAACCTAGGCCAGTTCACTCCAGTGCACCATGATTGAAAAGATGCCATAGAGAAATGAAACAGGCCTTCACACACCAACCAATGGAGTAATCATTAAGCAAAATTGCTGTGTCTACAATTACTACTATTACAAACTCTCTACTAAAGAGCAGCCTCTGCCTCCCTCTTGACTCTTTCATTAGCACAATACTCCCACGTTAGTACCCAGTTATAAACAAGCCCTATCCAAATTTACACTACTCTCCAAATTACATACACACACTGATTACCATTTCTTAAAAGAGCAAAACCTATGTGAGCACTAAATACTCTCCTTTCAGCTCATGGTGGCTTCATAGTTAAGCCTTTTGTAGACACGTGGCGACAGCCTTTTCATGGGGTCTTCAGAAACACACATTGTACTTGGAATATTTCTTCTAAGGCAGAATTCAAGAATACCAGAAACTAAAGAGGTGTGTGTTTTCTTCTCCCCTTGAAAGGATGATCAGGACTTCTTTATTGTGTGTGTATGTGTTCCCACCCTCTTTTCTTCCTCATCCTTCTCTCTTAGAGAGAGAGAGTGTCTGTAGTTCTCTCACTTTTAATTGCCTGGCTGTTCTCTATTTCGGATTCTTTTACCTTGCTCGTTAGTATTTCTTTCTGCATGCACTATTTTGGCATTTCAGCCCATTTGATTCTCGGTGTCTTCATATCTCTTCTGCCTGGTGGTGTTCTAGTCCTTGTAATCCTGTCGTGATCTCTGGTGGGAGAGTCCTGAAAAGATGGCTCTGCAACTGGTCAATCTGATCTCAAACCCACTCTCAACAGAAAGTAAAGTTCTTTTCTCACTTTGTTGCTCTAGGCTATCTTTTACTTTCTCAGAACACTGGTTCTGCTCAGGTGTTGTGTGAGAATTACCCTGTCTGAGGATTTTCTGGAATAGCCAAATATTTGTTTTTCTGTTAGGCTTTTTTACAGAAGAATTCTGATGATTGGAAATGGCAGACACAATGTGTATGTGTGTGTGTGTAATTTATGTATTGTAATTATATAGTTTATAAATAGTTCTTTCTGGAGGGAGAAATAATATATTGAGTACAGTGGATTCTGTTCTTTTCTCTTGAAACCCATTTACTTTACCTATTTGTGGCTGTTCGTTTACCATTCAGGAGAGTGCCAAACTTGGAAACCCACACCCCCTTTCAACAGCTTTTATTAACCTCTTCGGTGTCATCCCATGCTTAAAAGAGTTAGGGTTTCTCTAACACGCAGTAATTTATAATTTTGCATCTGAAGTCATTATTTTTTGGTATGGTTTTCAGTCCTAATACAGGACATCTTACTTATTTTTTTACCCTCAGATTAGAAGGCAACCATTCTTATTTACTAGAATGATATCTAAACTATAAATAATATCATTGTGATTTACTATAAAATACTTCAATCAAGAAGTCGCCTCCATGAAATTTAGCGTATCATCGACATTTTCTGTCATAGTGTGTAAATATCTCATTAGAGCCAGTGTCTGTCAACCTCTCACCTCATCTATGAGCACTCACCTCTCTCACTTATCATGCTTCAGCCACAGTGTCCTTCTTAAAATTTCTTAGACTCACCAATTTCATTTCTGCTTTAAGGCCTTTGCTAGTACTACTTACTGTCTCTTCTACCTGGAAGATTCCCCAGATTTAAGAAAGGCTGACTTCTTCTTCTCAACCATATCTTAGTTCAAATCTTATCTAATTCTTTGCAGGTCTTCCCTAGAATATATTTCATGCTCAATAAATACTTGTTGAATCAATTCAAACTTGTCAATGGATTTCACTTCTATATAGCATACGTTCTGTTTCTGTTGACCTTGATAGTGTCATCTGATGTGTGTTTCCATTGAAAGCACTTGTCCAAAAGTTTCTGAAGAAAGTAGAAAGGCCATTCTATGTATGGCTCTGCAGTCCTTCTGTTGCTTTTTTATAGGGAGCCTTCAGCCCCATGTATGGTGTTAAACTTTAATGAAGAGCTACATAAAGTGACAGATTTTTTTTTTTTTTTTGGCTTTTTCTAGGGCCGCACCTGTGGCATGTGGAGGTTCCCAGCTAGGGGTCTAATCAGAGCTGTAGCCGCCAGCCTATGCCACAGCCACAGCAATGCAGGATCGGAGCCGCATCTGTGACCTACACCACAGCTCACGGCAACGCTGGATCCTTAACCCACTGAGCAATGCCAGGAATTGAACCCACAACCTCATGGTTCCTAGTTGGATTCGTTAAGCACTGAGCCACGATGGGTACACCCCAGAATCTTTTTTTAAACATAGCTAGCACCTGATCAATCATGGCTGAATTAGGAAGAGGCAGTAAGGCTTTGATAATGCAAATATGAAGTATTTGTTCATAGCAGTATTTCTTTTTGTATTTTTCAGTCATATAACCTCTTTTTTATTAAAGTATAGTTGATTTACAATGTTGTGCCAATTTCTGATGTACAGCAAAGTGACCCAGTCATTCATATATACATACACATATATGTACACATACCTACACATACATACATCATATATATGCACAATATATACCTATGTGTATATATGTATACATACATACATGTATGCATTCCTTTTTGTATACTATCTTCCATCACGACATATACCAAGAGTTTGGATATAGCCTCCTGTGCTATACAATAGGATCTCATTGCTTATCCTTTCTAAATATAACAATTTACAGCTACTAACCCAAAACTCCCTGTCCATCCCACTCCCTTCCCTATCCCCCTTGGCAACCACAAGACTGCTCTCTGTTTCTGTGAGTCTATTTCTGTTTTGTAGGCTGGTTCATTTGTGCCATATTTTAGATTCCACATGTAAGTCATATCATATGGTATTTGTCTTCCTCTTTCTGCATAGCCATATAACTTCTACACTATCAATAAGTACAAAGCAGACATCCACTGTGTAGACAAGGTAATCTATGATGACATTCATCCTATCTTGCTTTCTACTGCCCTATTTAAGGTTGTCTATCAGGATTTCTTCAACGCCCATGATTTTAATTAAAGGAAAAACTGTAGCACATTTTGTATATGCCAAACATATTTTCAGCTATTCACAAGTGCGCCATGTCTACTAATACTGCTTGGAGGGTGGAAACAACACAAAAACAACCTTTCATTTTTCATCCTTTTAAGCGTGGTATATGTAGCTAGTTTCCTCTACTCAAGCATAAACCTGACAAGTGGTAATCTGTAAGTTCTTGTCTGTTTACCCCCTGTTTTGCATATAAGAATGAAGCTGAATAAGATGACCACACACTTATAATGGGATATTAGGTACATTATCACTGACATAATAAAAACCCTCTTCCCTCACTGCCATGAGATAATTCTTTTGATCCACCCCAAAATAGAATTGGCCTTTTCTTTCCTGTTTCTTTGTCAATAGCTATTTTTGCAAGGTTTTCATTACTTCTTAATTGTTCAAACTTCCTATCTTCATTTTTCTTGTTAAGGACCGATTTTACAAATGAGTTCATTATCTCTACCATTTTAGACTCATCATTAATTTCATGCTTCTCATTTATTAGTGGACCTGTTTTCTCTCTGGTACTTCTTTCCTCACTGCAGTATTTGTAAAATGCTATTGTTTTCTCCGAGTTCCCTTTACTAGCTTTATTATGTTCTCTTTATGCAACTGGTATTTTTCCTATGTTTAATTGCCGTATCTCTCTTTCTATTCCAAATAGCAATTTTTTTCTTCATTGACTTTAACATAGGATGTTAAAATACATTTATGTTTACACTTCATATTTGCACACCACATTCTTCAAATACATTTTAAATCTACTCTGGTTTCCTTAAAATATCACTAGAAGAATCCTGGCACAAAGAAAATTGAGACAATTTCACATATTCTAAATGCATTATTATATATAATAAATGTCTTCATCTTTGATTAGTGAAGGTATTCCTAATAATTTTGTCTTTTAGGCTGACACAGAACATTATTTAACACTGCCCTTGGCTAGGGTGTGTAACAAAGCCAAAGTATAGAATTTCAGTTGCTCAGCTTGGGAAATCTGAGGAAAGAATGTGAAGAGTAGAGATAAATAGCATGGGCCTAGCTATAGAAGACCTGGTTCTAGGCTATGACCATTCCTATGTAATTTTTAACAAGTTTCTTACTTTTTCTTTCTGCTAGTCTCTACATCTCCATTTTCATTCTCACCTCTCTTGCATTTCTTAGAAATACTGAGCTAGCAAAGGGAAAGGCAGTGGCATATGTTTGCAGGTAGAGTACTTTGGCAGAGTCTAGGCAGAAAAAAAATACTGTAACCCTTGATTCCTACCGTGATACTACAGAGCAGTGGATTAGGAAATGGGGGGGGCTGGGATTTTATTGCTGGTTTTGTATTATTTGACTTCTTGGCAAATGAGCTTTCTCATTTGTAAAATGTGGGAGTTGAATTGAATCACAGTTAAGAATTCTTTCCATTTCTGAGTATTCTATATGAGTCTTAAAATTTTGAGTTTATTAAGTCATTTACCAAGAGGTTTATTTATCTATTGGAATTATTAGGTTCCTATTAAGTATTTTAGTCCCATCCTTGGAACTCTCAGCGAACCTGACTTTTTCATACACCATGCCTGTACCTGCCCACCAAAGCAAGTCCTGGATACCAGCCTGCGTTTGGAGATAATACACAGCGTTCCTGTTTGCCTATTCACCCACTTATTTTGTTTATATTCCAGTTTCACTTAGCTTTGAACCCTTGGTGTTGAAGTCCCAACCTTGAGCTGACCTTTAACCAAGCAAGAGTTGGAGCTCCTTAGAGCTCTCTGTGACATATGACCTCTGTGTTCTCCTCAATTGACCTAGGTCACATCTTTAGCTGTAATCATAACTTACTAGTTGGGAGGGAACTCTCAGCCACCTGTAGATCTATACAACTCAGTTTCTGTAATTCCAAACAAACTAGTCTCTGCCCCTCACTGAACTTTGTAAGGTTGGGATTGTGCATAAGGTAAAAATTATTATTATTTTTTTAGGGCCATACCCAGGGCATATGGAAGTTGCAAGGCTGGGGGTCGAATTGGAGCTGCAGCTGCAGGCCTACACCACAGCCATAGCAATATGGGATCTGAGCCGTGTCTGTGACCTACCCCACAGCTCATGGCAACGCTGGATCCTTAACCCACTGAGCAAGGCCAGGGACTGAACCCATATCCTCATTTCTGCTGTGCCCAAACAGGAACTCCCCATGCAATAGTTATTTATTAAATATTTTGTCCTCGGGAAAATGTTTCTCTAAGACATAGCTCAGCCATTTGTAAAAACTGCTAACCTACTTTATCAAAACTGCCATGAAAATCAAATGAAATAATTTCTGTGAAATTTCTTTGTAGAATATCTTATGCATCCTTGTGTGCAAGTCCCTAAGATAATAGCTTCTATGAAACTGCCCCTTATCCTTTTTAAACTTCCTTTTTTATTTTTTATGCATAATCCCACATTTTCCCATTCCTTGAAATCATCCCTATTTTTTTTTTTCAATCCGGTAAACTCCTTTTCCTTTCTTAAGACCCAGCTCAAATGTTATCTCCTATGTGGAGCATTCCTCTCTCCTCCAGGCAGAGAAAACCAAGCTTCTTCGTTTTTTACTTTGCTTGTACCTTTAGTTAACTGTTAGAGCAGAAGCAGCAGCAGTTCCATAGGTAATAGGTTTTGAGCATTTTGTACATGATTGGATTGGATGTGTTTTATCTCACTTCATCCTGAAACAAAAATAACAACAAAAAGGTAATCTTGTAAGGCCCTATAGAATTTAAATATATTTCATTCAATAAAAAAATGAATACATAACTTTGTTAAGGTCATTATGGGAAACTGGAACCAAATAACTTGCTGAAGATCTACCAATTAGAAAGGGTCTAAACTTAGACCAGAACCCAAGCCTTGGTCCTCTTACTCTACTTACTGACCCTCCAAAGCATCATTACAAGAGAAGTTGTGGAGTCCGTTTCAGCTGTAATGACCAAGAGTGTTGACTCTGCCCTCATCCAGAGTTTCGCTTTGTTCTGTCATGGTTTTACAGTGCTATATTTTCCTGCTATATATCATTCAATATTCTGTTTTTGCTATTCTGCTTTTAAGAGTTCTTGCTTTCTGATAAGGGGCAGGATTTTTTCAGAAATATACACATTAAAGCTCTCCGTTTCTCTTAGATTCCTCTGCATTTATACTATGTTCAGAATGACTTATTTTCTTCTTCCTTTTATATCTGAGGGAAGTTTGCCTTCCTGTAAAATCCCTTCTTTCATATCTAAACATCTTGATTTGACTCCTGTCTGTCTAATTTAGTTCAGCACTGTATAAAGGTATCTTTCTAATCTTTAATCTTAGTAGGAGGAGTTATAGAGTCTTCTGGGGTTTTGGCAGAGAGAAAGCAACTCCCAGGTTCACATTTATCTTTCAAAAGAAGCCCTCTGCACAAAAGTCTCAGATGTTCTGATACTTCTCATGAAGTACTGTGGTATTATGAGACAACGGTCACTCTACCCCTTACTCTCAATTACAGCCATGAGAGAATTGACCATTTAACCACTTTGTATCCACTGTATAAAAGCTCTACCTGCATATTAATACTTTTATTCCCATTATTTAAAAACATTTAAATTGTGTTTCCAATTAATACCCAACAACTACAATGTTCAAGGCATCCTGTGTCACTCAGCTCCCAAGGACTGGTTTCCAGGAGAGAAAGAACCCATTAGTAATTTCTGAGAATATTACATAGTAAATCTTGATCAAGTAGATAATGGAATCCAAGTATTTATATGAAATATACTCTAAGGAAAAAAGGGTGAAAAAAGCGTGAAAATTTAAAAAGATTAATAAATTTGCAGAGACATTATAAATTCCATAACTTGCAGCATATATATTGCAGTCTTTTTAGTTTTGTGTATCTGTTGGAATTTATGATGATCCTAGAGTTCATGATGATAATTCTGTAGTTTTCTGTGATCAAAGAAAAGTGCGTTTCTGATTCCTATGGTATTAAGGAAAGAGGAACTATGTATTTGAGAAAGATTTTCAATAATTAGAATTAAAATAGAATGAGGTGTCTGTTTCATCACAGAATTAAATTAGCCAGGACATCCCATTCTTCAAGTATTTCCATTAATCAAGGTTTTACTGTACTTTTAGATAGGAAGTCTAATCAAGACTATCTGAGAAGTCAGTGTATTGGAATGTCACTTACTGAAGATTTCAAATATGCTTTTCAGAGCTTTTAGACCATGACTTTGAGGGAAAGTTCTCTGGTCAAAAGACCATTTGCCTGAACAATGTCACATAATATCTTAAACAATTGTCACTAAAATCTCATTTCCTTGTCAAACAGAAGTGTCCTTATTTCTATGATTGCGTGTGTCTAGATACATATAAAAGTGCAATAAAATGCAGAAATGTGTTGATACATTCAAGTCATGGCTTGAAAAATGATGAGAACTTCCTGGAATCAAGATTGCTTTGTTTACTGGATCCAATTGCTCTTTAGACACTTGAGTGATTTAGGCAGAGATGCAGTTTTTGGATCCTTTTGTTTTAAATTGTATTATCCATTACCTAAATGCATTCTTACCCGGCAAGAAATGGCAGATCCCATGATTTATAACATCAGCCCTCCCAGAATCAGAAAAACAGTGATTCAGATCATGGTTTCTGAAAAGGTATTAACATGCTTATACATGTCTGTCCTTTCCACATGCCCCCCCAACCTCAAATATAATATGAATATTTTATAGTGATGTTTAGTAATGAGCACCCAATCCAACCTTAAAATGACTCCTCTTTTAATTAGCACATTAGTCACTCAGTAAAAATTGAGTTGGATAAATTATTCAAATAGAATTCAGCAGAGATTCAGGAGCAAATCTGAGAGACAGTGGAAAGAAGTGTTTTTCATTCATAGAAGGTTAAAGAGGGATCCTGCAAAGCTAAGGAGAGGGACTCATAAGAGCTGTTCGTTCATAGAAGAAGCTGTAGAATGTATCTAACATTGCCAGTATCGGAGGAGGATGACCTTGAAATACTGATAAACACTAAGCAAAGGAGGGAAACACATGTTGGTGAAGTAAAACTTTATTTTTTGCTTTCATAGCTTAAGTTAAACCCTGAAGAGTACCGCTGTGTACATTTGGGGACAAACTCACTGTGCATTCACCTAGAGCCTAAAATACTTTTGAACTGTAAAGAAACATTCATGTTGAAGTTCTGTTGCCTCAGGATAATTCCGTAATTTAGTGCAGAGAAATGGTCCGATTAGCAGTTGGGACCAGCAGGGGGAAGCTAACTGGAGTAAAGAGGTGAAAGAGAGAGTCGGAACTTTACATCTCAAGCACAAAAAAACTGCTCAAGGGAAGAGGAAGTAGGAAAAAGCAGAAGGAAGAACAATTCAATAAGTCAATGGCAGTGATAATTGGAAACAAAAATGACTTTTAAAATACTGCAAGGCGAAAGTCCATAAAAACAAACTAGGAAAAAATCCCTTCAAGGACTGAGATTTTTCTCATGAAATTGTTCAGATGCATAGACAACAAACGAAACATGAACCTTGCAAGATAGATCCCACATCCCATAGATTTGGGTGAAGACAACAAATAACAGGGTTGAGAGGAGAGTAGCCATGAAAATCAGCCTGACTCTCCAGGTAATTTATCTGCAAAAGACATTTGCTTGAACTATTTGTTTTTGGTTGCTATTCTCTTTCCATTTCATGTTGCTTTAGTCAGAGAAAAATACTTGAAGGCAGGAAGCCTGCTGGGTTGTACTTTTTTCATGCTGAGTGAGCCATTTCCCTGGGCTCAGTAGGAACTACTTTGACTTTAGCCTGATGTGCAACCTTAAGGAGAAATCTTGCCTTCAAGAGACAAGGAGTCCTTCAGTGACCATTTTCAGAGGTGGGTTAATTTATGACATCCCTGGCTGGCTACAGAATATTTGGAATAAACTGGGGTCCAGGAGCCATTACTTAGTGGCTAAAATCCACATCAGTCCCCTAGAACTGACCCTGATTCACTTCCACCCTCAGAATGGTCATCCATTTATCTACAGGCCCACCTGAAATGTCAGACCCAAATGTAATCTATAGGCTTAAGCAGAAATAACCATCATTTGACTTGTGTACTCTGCTTCCCATGGATCATTTTCTGTAACTGTTTAACCCTAGAATAGCCTTGGGTCAGAGAAATCTGTTCCTATCTACAGGATATCATTGGAAGGCTAGCAAAAGGAAAAAGAGGCCAGGTATGTCTTCCTCCCACTGGGCTTTCACATAAGGTGAAATTCTTCTTCCAGCTTCAGCCTATGGAAGCAAGTTCATTTTAGGTGGAATTATATTGCCCTTTAACTTGTTTATCTGATCCATACTAATATGTACTTACGTGTTTGTTGCTACCCTTGGTACCCATCAAAATGAGATGAGAGAATGGGAAATAGGATTGGGTATTTGTCATCCTGGGTACCCTGAACATGGTTAAATAATGAAGTGTCTAAAATTAATATAAGGAGTAAAAGGTTTTCTCACATTCTCCTCCATAGATAGTATTAATTATTTCTGGTAGCTACTTTTTTCAACTTTTATTTCTTGACAAACTTCAGACAGCTCCTAGAAACAGGAAGATCCAGACATCGTAACTCTACTTCTTACCTCTTGATTTTTGTTAACTTTATTATTATTGTTTCATTGTCAAGTTATATAAAATTTATATCCTGATATAAACATAAATAATTCTTATTTTCTTTATTCATTGGTTAAGTCTAATAGCTTAAGCAGAATAAAAGCACTACTTCTCAGTTTGTTGATATACGTTATTCGCTCTAAATTTATGTAGTGTGACTGAACTGATAGAGAAGAGCATATAATTCTGTCATTAAATCTCTGCTCAAATGAGAATGATTTGTGTGTGAAGGTTCAGTGCATTTCTTTCTCATTTCCTTCTTGCTCTCTTTTTTTTTTTTTGTTCCTATCATATTTTGCTGCCATTGTTTCTTTTGTATCACATCACCCTTTTTCTTATATTACTCTTTTGCTGCTTTGGAAAGCTGTCTTGAGAGGTTGCATAATTTATGAGTCTGTGCATGCTCCAAAGTATCTTTATTTTGCCTTCATATTGGTTGCTGAGTTCATTTTAGCTAGAATTCTATTATGTTTAGCTTATTCGATTTCTGCTAATGTGTTTATTGCTACTCATGTTACCTAGCAAGATTTAGCAGCCCTGAGGAAATAAGATTGTATAAATTTGGGTGGGAGGGGAGAAGGAAGATTAATCTGAATGTGGTTTAAAAAAACAAAGGGTCTAAATTGGGGTGGCACTATAAAGGACCAGAAAGTAAATATTTTAG
Source organism: Catagonus wagneri (assembly GCA_004024745.2). Classification (NCBI taxonomy): domain Eukaryota; kingdom Metazoa; phylum Chordata; class Mammalia; order Artiodactyla; family Tayassuidae; genus Catagonus; species Catagonus wagneri. The sequence continues at coordinate 4,104,266 of PVHT021183629.1, read as the reverse complement.
GTTTTGCAGGTTATGGACTCTCTGTCACAACTCCCCTAATTGTAGTTCAAAAGCAGCCTTAGATAATACATAAATAAATGAGCAAGACCTTCGTCCAGTAAAACTTTAGTCCTGTACTCTGAAGTTTGAATTTCATATAGTTTTCATGTGTTGTGAAAGTGACTTTTGGAAATTATTGTAGAATATTAAAACCATTCTTAACTTGGAGACCATATAAAAACAGGTAGCAGACTGAATTTGGCCTGCATGCCATATTTGCTGATACCATGGTTCTAAAAGGATAATAAAGTTTACCTTTCCCAGCCCGTTATAATTACAAGAAGAAATTGAAACCAAAATACCTGAATAAGTTTCAATTGATTTGTTCCTTAATTCTTCGAAGAATTCTGTTGTTTTCTAGCATCCCAGGTGGCTAATGAGGAGTTGGACAGTGATGCAATTCTCATTATTTAGTAGGGAAGCTGCCTCCTCACTCCCGGAAGTTTTTAGTGTTTTGTCTGTATCTTTTTTTTTTTTTTTTTTTGTCTTTTTTGGCTTATCTAGGGCCGCACCCGCGGCATGTGGAGGTCCCCAGGCTAGGGGTCTAACAGGAGCTGTGGCCGCCGGCCTTCGCCACAGCCACAGCAACGCGGGATCCGAGCCACATCTGCAACCTACACCACAGCTCACGGCAACGCCGGATCCTTAACCCACTGAGCAAGGCCAGGGATCGAACCCGCAACCTCATGGCTCCTAGTCGGATTCGTTAACCACTGAGCCACGACGGGAACTCCCTGTCTGTATCTTTAAATGCTGAAATTTCCCCAAGATTTGTACCCATGTGGATCTTTAAAGTGTATTTTGGTGGTTGTGTTCAATCAGAAGGCTGTTACTATTTTTTACTTAAAAAATATACACATCCTAAAATTTGAGAGTTAAGTTTTATTTGGGACAAAATGAGGACGACAGCTCTGAAATACTGCTCCAATGAAGTAGGGAGAATGTCAGTGTATGTGTGATTTTGGTGAAGGAGGAGTAACACGCAAGGATGAACACCTTTTACAGAAGTTTACTAATCTCCTGAAGGCTACTGTTAGTCACAATGAGCAGACATCACCATGATTTTAGTGCTTTTCTAGATATGAGGAGATGCAAGAATTGTGCTCATAAAATCTTCTGAAAATACTTGTCTATCTGAAGACCTGTTCTGCCAGTCTTCCCAGAACACAGAGCGCATCACTCCTTATCTCAACATTGAGCTCTTTCAGGAGGTGCTGAGGGTTGGGGGGGGTTGGGGGGGGAACTGCAGGTGCTCACGATTCACTCGTGTGGAAGCAGATGGGAAGTGACAGTCTCTAGTTCATACTGTTCTCTGGTTCAGGGAAATTGTTTTGTATTTATGTGATTTTATTTCTTTTTCCTCCGCTGCTTTCTATAATTCCTAATAAAATGTTATTAAGTCTCCTCCGTGTATCATTCATGATCTTAATTTTTTTTTTGACTCATTTTCTTTGAAACTTTATTCTGGGAAATTTCCTCAATTTTATATTTTAAGTGGATCTTCCTGCTGCTCTTCCCACTTGATTATTTGTCTATTTATTGCTTTTTCAAAGAAATCTTCATATTTTTAATTTAAAGAATTATTATTCACCCATAGTGCGTTGTTGTTGCTTATTCTGAGGTTTTGTAGCCTTTACAGAGTGTAAGGATGACCCATTTTATGTCAGTTTCCTTCTCCAAAGCTTTCAAATCTCTGGTTTTCTGTATTGATCCAGTTTCTCTAGACTGTCTTTCTTTCAGTAATAATTGTGTTTCACTTATGGTTTATTTTCATTCCTTTTTTTTTTTAATTCTTCCCCTCACTTCCGACCATGACTGTCTTTCTTTCAGTAATAATTGTTTCACTGTGGTTTATTTTCATTCCTTTTTTTTTTTTTTTTAATTCCTCCCTTCACTTCCCATCATCCTAGAACTATTATGGTTTCTTTTTGTTTGCAAGTATTATGTCATTTTCTTCTTAGGGAGGAAAGAAATTGATGTATGTCCTCAGTCTGTTATCTCAAGCAGGTAGATAAGGATGAGAACAGTGTAAAAATTGATGGAAGCCGGGAAAAAGGAAAAGAAATTGCTTGGATTCCTGTGGAGCCTTATTTGGGACTACTGGGAGAACCTCAGTACACTGTAGGAAGGAGGGAACAAATTAAATTTGGACCCCTTGACACTCTGGGGAAGAGGGCAGAAATGCGAGACCTTTATTAAAACAGAACCTCTATAATTTCAGCTAAAGTTGTGTAGCTAATAGATCCAAATGCTAAGGAGCTTTACAACTTAAGGTGGTATCATCGATTTATTATTGAGATGTTGCAAACATGTTTGTACCAGCCCATGAGTTCAGTCATGCAGAAAGGCCCAGGCTGGTTTTATTTGCTTTCTTGGAGGTCTAACCGTCTGACCATGGGTAAGAACAAGATGACAATTGTGACAAATTCCACTAAGATCCCCTTTTCTATATGATGAAATAATTACTGTCTATTTAAATATGTTAGCAAAGTCCCCCAGTATTAATGCCTATTATGTTCTCAATTAGTAAACAGACCTACCCATTTTTAATGTTTTCTTGTCTATAAAAGCATTTGAATCCCTATCTTCTCAGTGAATGTCAGAGGTACATCACAGCAAAACCACATTTTGATGTCAAAATATTTGTGATAGTGGCTTAATGTAGACATGGTTTAATCCTGTTCCCCAAATTCCTTCGTAATAACCACCCCTTGGAGTACAGTTTTTTGGCCATATCACCTTCATGTTCTTCCTTGAGAATGGTCCACAATTTCCATGAATGAGGCCCAGAAGGGTACTCTGTCTGTTTTAATGTTCATGAACTGGGTAAAACTTGGGAGGAAAAGAAAAAGAACATTAAAACAACCTACTTAAACTAAAACATGGAACTATTGCCAAACAGAGTGTACGGACTGTGGATGCTCACTTTGTGTGCAAATAAAATCTAATCTGTCTCTCTCATTTTATAATGTACAGCAGCTGTAGCAGTTTGGTGTTTTCCTCTGAGCTCTGTGTTGCTGAGTTGAATGGTGACTTGAAAACCAATCTATAGCCCAGGGAAGGAAAACTGAGAAATTATTTCTTCATCCCTACTCTTTACACCATGTATGTGACCCTTAATTGTGTCCACAGTTCACAGGGTCCTATTCAGAATGTGTAATGCCGGCCTAGGAGACAAGGGAGCTGCCAGACAAATCAGACAAAAAGAGACAACCTTGCAAAGCCTTTGTTTGTGAAATAATACCATGCTGAGTTATAAGTTTTACAGGAAAAAAATACTTGAGAATAATAGGGCTTTCTAAATCAATTTGGGCTTCAGAGTTTCCATTTGGGGCTCACCCACATAAATGAAAGCAATGATGTTAAACTTATTTCCACCTTTTAATCAGTGCTGAATTTAAATAGGATCACACGTAAAATAGAAAACAGTGCATTATCTCCTCAGGCTGATCTTATCTCTGGGATGAGGTCATAACTAAACCTGCAACAATTATTACTGATTTTAGGGCTGATGTGTTTACTTACATGTTTCCAACATTTTAAAAACATTGTGCATTTATCAAACTATTTAAAATGGAACAAACATATTAGGAAATATACACTCATCTATTATACCAAAATCACTATGCATAGCATTTCATATGTGCATGTATTAGCAATATTAATACATATGTTAAAGGAAGAAAAAATGGCTAGGCAATGATTCACTGATTATTAAAGAATTTGATATGATTGTACATTTTCCTTATTAATATACATAAAGAAGCTTATCTACTACTACTTGACCACACTATGTTGGCCAATACCAGATTGTCTTGTAACAGAGAACATTAAACCGTGTTACGATGTCACTTTACCTTTCTATACTTCAGTTTTCTGGTCTCCAAAATGAAGGATTTTGGATAGATTATATCTAAATTCTCAATTGGCCCTTAGAGTTTTTGGAGGTACAGCTTATATTCTCCACTCTCAACCCACTAGTTGGCATAATTCACAGCAAATTTACCATTTCTCACTGGAAATCTTAAGACTGGGGAAAATCAAAATTGAAAAGGAAAGGAAATCAAACTGGAAAGAAAGAAGATGTATCCTAGTCTCTTACCTCCTAGATGACTGGTTTTATGAGTATTCCAAAATGTAAATGCTTAAATAGTATGCGTATTTCTCTTATAACACATTCCTTCTTCAAGTCAAAATCATTATGATTGCCTATTATATACTTGACTCTCCAGGTATAATCCCCATTTTCTTACTAAACCTGGTACCATATTAAAGCAATTAAGGTCCACCGTTTATAATTAGAAGGAAAATTTAAAAAGCAGTAAAACTAGAGGGGCAAACATTAATTTAAATTTAGAGCAGAATTACTAAATTATTTATGAATACAGGTTTCTATCTTACAATGTTTTTGAGGTATAGTTGACATAAAATGCAATTTATATATTTAAAGTATACAATTTGATGGTTTACTATACGTATATACTTGTGGTACCATCACCACAATCAACACAGTGAACATTTCTAACTCCCCAAATTTTTCAAAACACTCCCTTTGTAATCCAAGCTTCTCTTACCTGTCCAACTATCCCCCAGGAAACTCCTGTTCTATAGATAAATTTGCTTTATGTAGAATTTAACGTAAATGGAATCATACTGCATATACTCTTTTTTAACTGACTTTTTCAGCACAATTATTTTAAATGCAATTTGCATTGCTATGTTTATTGATAGTTTATTCCTTGTTATGGTTGAGATTCCATTCCGTGGATATAACGCAATTTGTTTATCTGTTCATCAGTTGATGGAGATGTAAGTAATTTCCAGTTTGGGGCAACTACAAATACAGCTGCTACGGATATTCATGAGTAAGACTTTATGAGGTTATATGCTTGCTTTTCTCTTGAATAAATACCTGAGTGAAATAGCTCAATCATATAGTAGGTGAATTTTAACTTTGTAAGAAACTATCAAATTGTTTTCAAGGTGTTGTACTATTTTACACACCCACAAGCAATGTGTGAGAGTTCTAGTTGCTCTATGTCAGATATCAGGAAACTATGTCTCACTGAATAAATATGGCTTGACATTTGTTTCTGTATGGCCCTTGAGCTAGGAATGGGTTTCGTATTTTCAAGTGGTTGGAAAAAGACTCAGGAAAACAATAACACTTTTGTAAGATGTAAGAATAGTATAAAATTTGGATTTTAATTCTCATAAAGTTTTATTGGAACACAACCATGCTCATTTATGCCTTATCTGTGGCTGCCTTTGTAGTATGTTGTTAAATAGTTGTGACCAAGACCACATGGCCAATGTGGTCTTTTTTTTGCTAATATTCTGATTTTTTGCTTTTTTTATTAATGGTTTTTATTTTTTCCATTATAGTTGGTTTACATCATTCTGTCAATTTCTACCATACAGCAAAGTGACCCAGTCACATATATATGTGTGTGTGTGTGTGTGTGTGTGTGTGTATATATTCTTTTTTCACATTATCCTCCATCATGTTCCATCATAATTGACTAGATATAGTTCTCTATGCTATATCTATCTTGTATACAGCAGGATTGCATTGCTTATTCACTCCAAATGCGATCTTTTGCATCTATTAACCACAGACTCTTAATCTATCCCACTCACTCCCCCTCCCCCTTGGCAACCACAAGTCTCTTCTCCAGTCCATGAGTTTCTTTTCTGTGGAAAGGTTCATTTGTACCATATATTAGATTCCAGATATAAGTGATATATATGGTATTTGTCTTTGTGATTTACTTCACTTAGTATGAGAGTCTCTAGTTCCATCTATGTTGCTGCAAATGGCATTATTTTGTTCTTTTCCATGGCTGAGTAGTATTCCATCATGTATAAATACATCTTTTTAATCCATTTATCTGTCAATGGACATTTATGTTGTTTCCATGTCTTAGATATTGTGAACATAGGGATGCATGTATCTTTTTCAATGAAAGTTTTGTATGGATATATGCCCAAGAGTGGGATTGCTGAGTCATATGGTAGTTCTATATTTTGTTCGCTGACAACTTCCATGCTCTTTTCCATAGTGGTTGTACCAATTTACATTCCCACCAACAGTGTAGCAGCGTTCCTTTTTCTCCACAGCCTGTCCAGCATTTGTTATTTGTTGACGTGTTAATGATGGCCATTCTGACAGGTGTGAGGTGGTACCTCATAGTGGCTTTGATTTGCTTTTCTCTAATAATCAGTGATATTGAGCATTTTTTCATGTGCCTGTTGGCCATATGTATATTTTCCTTGGAGAAATGTCTCTTCAGGTCTTTTGCCCATTTTTTCAATTGTGTTGTTGGTTTTTTTGCTGTTGAATTATAGAAGTTGTTTGTATATTTTAGAGATTAAGCCCTGGTCAGTTGCATCATTTGAAACAATTTTCTCCCATTCCATAGGTTGTTTTTTTTTTAATGGTTTCCTTTGCTGTGCAAAAGCTTGTCTTAATGTCTTTTCATTTTTATGCATTTTTAGATTCAGTTGCTAAGATTTTGTTAATAATTTTACATCTATAGTTATGACAAAATGTATTTCTTGTTTTCATATCATAGTAATGCTAGCTTCAAAGAATACTTGAAAAGTGCTCCCACTTCTTTTTTTGAAAAGAGTTTGTATAAAAGAGGTATCATCACTTCTTTTAATGTTTCGTAGGCTTCACCTGTGAAGTCATCTGAGTTTGGACTTTTCTTGTTAAAAGATATCTAATTAGATATTTAGTTTTTCTTATAGGTACACAAATATTTGGCTTATCTATTCCTTTTTCAGTGAGCTTTGGTGGTTTGTTTTTTTCAAGGCATTTTTCCATTTCATCTAAGTTATCACACATAATATAATGTTCAAAATTATCCTTTGTTATCTATTAAATGTCTCTAATATCTGTAATGATAATTTCTCTTCAGATGTTAACAATTTATATATTTTTTCCCATTTGGCTAGAGCTTTATTATTTTTGTAATTTTTAAAAGAATGAGTTTTTGTTTTTATTGATCTTTCTTTTTAGTTTTATTTGATTTCTGTCCTTATATATATTACTTCCGTCTTCATCTTACTTTGTGTTTTATTAATCGTTTTCTAGTTCTTTAAGGTGAAAATGCAAGCTAATATTTGTAGATCTTTCTACTTTATTAATATAAAGATTTTATGCCATACAAATTTTGATGTTTTATTTTTATTCAACACATATTCTAATTTCTCTTGTGATTTCTTATTTGAACCACAAGTCCTTTATAAGTTTTTTTGTCAAACTTATGTTTGGGAATTTCCAGGTAATTTTTTGTTATCTATTTCAAATTTAGTTCCAGTGTGGTTGAGAATATACTTTGTAAGTTTTGATAATTTTTAAATTATTAATAGTTGTCTATGGACTTTCAGAATATGTTTTGTCTTAGAAAGTGCTTTATGTATATTTGAGAAAAATGTTAGGTAAAATGTTTTACAAGGGTCAACTGGATCAACCTTCTTGGTAATATTGTCTGTGTCTTCTATATGCTTATTGACTTTTGACTTAATTCTCCTATATATCATTGAGAATAGAACGTTGAAATGTCTGTCTGTGGATTTCTTTGTTTTTCCTTGCTATTTGTTCTTTCAGTTTTTGTTTTTATTTTGAAGCTTATTATTAGATGCATAAATGTCTAGAATTTTTACATCTTATTAATGAATTGACCCATTTATCATTATAAAACAGTCCTCTTAATATTCATTGCTCTGAGTTTTACTTTGACATTAAAATAACTACTCCAGCTTTATTTTGATTAGTGTTTAGCATGGTTTATTTTAAAAGTATTACTGTCCTTTTACTTTTAACCTTTCTATTTATTTATATTTAAAGTGAATTTCTTGTAGACAACATAAAGTTGTCTTGCCTTTTTATCTGATATGCTCACCATTGTCAAATGGGAGTATTTAGACCACACCGTTTATATTTAATAGGATTATTGATATGATTGGGTTTAAATCTGTCATTTTGTTCCTTGGTTTTTATTTGTCCCTTTGTTATTTCTATTTTTTTTTTGCCTTCTTCTGAATTAACTTAGTACTTTTCATAATTCTAGTTTATCTCCTTTATTGTTTTATTAGCTATACATCTTAATTTTTTTTATTTATTTGTTTTTTGATGGTGGTTACTTTAGTGTTTATAGTATATATTTTCATAGAGTCATGAGCACCTTCAAATAATATCCTTTTCATGTAGTGTAAGAATTTTATAATAGTACAATTCCATTTCTTCCCCTTTGGTCTTCTTGCTATTCTTGTCATACATTCCATAACTATATATTTATAAACTATAAAACATTATTTTTGTTTTTGCTTTAAACAGTCATTTATCTCCCATAGAGTTTTAAAACTAAGAAAAATACGTCTTTTATATGTATGTGTTTGTCCTTCTCAATACTCTTCATTCGTTTTTTTTAATATCTTGTTCTCAGCTGGTATTATTTTCCTTATGATTGCAAGAGTTATTTTTAATATTTTTTATAGGGTAGGTGCTTCTAGTGATGAATTCTCTTAGCTTTTGAATCTTTTTAAAAAGTCTTTATTTTATCTTCATTATTTGAAAGATTTTCCCTTGGGTTAATAGTTTCCCCTATATGTTATTTTTATGTCTGTCTGTCTGTCTGTCTGTCTGTATGTATGTATTTGCTTTTTAGGGCTGCACCTGTGGCATATGGACGTTCCCAGGGTAGTGCTCAAATCACAGCCACAGCAAAACAGGATGTGAGCCACATTTGTGACCTAAACCATACCTCACAGTAACACCAGATCCTTAATCCACTGAGTGAGGCCAGGGATCAAACCTACATCCTCATGTTGGGTTTTGTAACCCACTGAGCCACAGTGGGAACTCCCTTCTTCTGTATTTTAAAGGTGATATTCCACTATTCTCTAGATTGCATGATTTCTAAGGGGAAATTTTCTGGAATCCTTATCTTTGTTCCTTCAAGTGTACTATGTCTTTCTGTTCTGTCTACATTTAGAATTATGCCAGTCAACTCTTTTAAGCACTTTGATTGTTATACCCCACTGTAGTTTTCTTCATTTCTTTTTCTATTTGATCTTTGTTGAGTTTCTGATCTGTGTGTTTATAATTTTTATAAGCTCTGAAGTGTCTCACTATTATATTTTAAAATATGTTTTCCTGATTCTACCTTCCTATTCTCTCTTGAGATTCTAGTCACATGTATGCTTAATACTGTCTAACTCACTAATGCTTAATTCATTAATTTTTTTTGTTTTAGATAGTTTCTATTTATGTCTTCAAGATCACCAATTTGTCCTTCTGCAGTGTTTAATCTTCTATCAGTCTCATTTAGTGTATTTTCATCTTAAGAAGTGTGATTTGTGTATCTATATATCTATTTGTATGCATGTATGTATCTATCTACAGCTATAAGTATGTGTGTGTGTGATGTCTATCTTTGTCCTGTTCATTTTTCTCTACTTCCTTGAATGTGTAAAGTGTATTTCTGAATGCTGTTGTGATATATTTCCCTACAAAATCAATTATTCATGTCATTTCTTCATCTGTCACTATTGATTTGTTTATCTCCTTATTATGGGTCCTGTTTTCCTGCTTATTTGCATGCATACTAATTTTTGATTAGATGTCAGATATTATGAATTTTGGTTTTTAGAATGATAGGTTTCTTTTATTATTTTAAATATAGTGGGGCTTTGTTCTAGTATGTAGTTAAGTTTGAAATAATTTGATCATTTCAAGGCTTGGTTTCAGGCTTTGTTAAGCAGATCCAGAAGAGCTTTTAGTAATTTAGAACTTGGTAATATGACTGATTTGGGTTTTTACTGAGACATTACCATTTTGAAAACTCTATTCAATTCCTTGTATATCGAGAAGTCTTTCCATCCTACTGTTTGAAAATCAAACTACTTCCAGTCCTGTAGGGTCTCTGAGATTTGCTCTACTTTCTCATTTTTGTTAGTTTTTTCCTCCAGCCTGACTAGTTTCCTGCTGTGGATGTGCTGATGAATAATCAGCTGAAGGTACAGGGGAATCCTCTACAGATCTTCAGAGTTTGTTCTGCCTTTCTACATAGCTTTCTTCTGTACTCTGCCTGGTATATTATAGCTCCTTGATTTCCTTGAACTCTGGACTCTCTCTCCTCTACTCAGTGAGACCAGGGTCTTATTTCTTATCCCCATACATGACCTAAAACTCTACGGAATAAGATGAAACAGTGATAGAACTCACCTCACTTGTTTCCCTTCTTTCAGGAATCATGTCCTTCCTACCTGTTTTCCAATTTCTGGAAACTGTTGCATATATTTTGTCTAATTTTTTTTTTTTTAGTTGTTTAGAGTACAAAGTTTCTGTGGGGAGTAATCACTGAAAATACATTATACTTGCTGACAGGCGTGCCTCCAGTTTATCCTATATCTGAGTCCAACTTGTTTGAAACTCTGTGAGAATATTATCTTTCTGACCTAACCCCTTCTAAAGTTATGCCCACTATTTATGACTGAAAACATGAATTTGTCTGCATAAAAAGAGGGAATAATAGAAATATGAATAGGAAATTAGGTGTAAGAATCTATCTCCCACAGCTTTACTTCTAGAGACTTCTACACAAGTCTGGTGGTACCAGATGCTTCAGTTTGATAGATGAGGAGTTACAATAGTATAATTCTACCCTTTGGCTCCTAAACTTGGCACCCTCTGCTATCTTGATTTGAAAATCAGTAACAAATATACATAAACACTAGAGCCTTCATCACCAGGATAGGGGATAACAATCCATTATGGATTAAGCATTTATATTTATTTCCTATTTATATTCATGGGTCCTCAAATAGCTGTTAAATGATACAAAGGGAATGGTAGAAATTTTTATCTTGGTATGTCAGTCATAGCTAGAGAAAGACAAGGTTCAATACCAAAGACCATGTCTCTTGTTTTCATATATATATATATATATATATATATATTTTTTTTTTTTTTTTAAACTTGCTAGAAAACAGATTTGCATTCCTGGATTCTTTTACAGAATTTTTACCATATGTTCATTGCAAAGGAAAAAACCTACTCTGTTTCAGAATTGCTTGATTCTATATGTCAGTTCCAGGAGGACATACATTTATGCACCATTGTGAGTACAGAATAAAAAGTATCACCCTTTCACATTTGCTAGGTTCCATCATTATTACGTAATCATCCAAAAGCTTGTATTTAATTTTTGCTGTTATCTTATTAATGATGGATGGAGTTCCTACATACTGAAAACATATAAAATGCATATGTATACTCTTTATAAGGGATGGAAAGCCATAAGTGTTGATAAAAGACCAAATTTTAAAAAGATGAAACCAGTAATTTTGTGTTTAACAGGTAGTATTTACAAATATCTAAGAAACAGAAATTATTGGATTTTGAGAGTATTTGTGTCAAACCGTGCCCTTTTCAATTTATGTGACATTCCTTATACGTAGGTAATGTGTTATTTTCCAGTATATAACAAAATTGAGACATTATTTCCAGATTCCTGTTTGTAGGAAGAAGGAATCCTGGGTGACTAGAAGTTGAGTCAGTATAGGACTCTTTTGCGATTGGATCAAGATAAATCACTTTTATACACTTAGAAAACTGTAGTCTTTGGCTAATTTGTCTATAGTTCTGGAAAAACTCAATGACTTTAAATCCAGTAATACAATTTTCCTGTCTCACCGGGACCTATAATTCAATAATCCTACAACCATTTTTTTTTGTCCCTCATCTACCTTGTTTTGCCCGCCTTTCCCTTACCTAGTGCAAATGCCCTCACTTTCTAGCATGCACCTTCAACTCCCTTTGGCATGTCTGACTTCATCACATTTACCTGACACAACCCCTACCTTCCTTGAACCTAAATCCCTGAATTTTCTGTTCTAAAAATAATGTAAGCTAATGTGTACAAAAATACACTTGATGTATTAATCTAACTTTTTGATTCCTGTTGACTAACCTGAAACGGACCCTTGGTACTTTCTAGATGTATTATTATATTCCATATACCATTATTATTTTAAAATTTATAAATTACTTCTCATTTCACTGAGAAAATTGAAACAAGGAGCAATTTCCATAATTTCCTACTACTACCACCTGCATCACATACTTGCATCTTTATCTCTGCTTTTCCTGATTGCCTGGTATTATGGGAAAAGCATCCATACTTTTGTCTGAGTGCAGCTCCTACCCTTATCCCCTAGTTCCCATTCCCTCTTCCTTACTGAAAGACATCACAACTGCAATTCCATACCTCCCTTCTGAGTCATCACTTTTTCTCCTTTTAGAAGATAATTTTCCATCAGCATTCAAAAGATCTGAAATTTATTCCAACTTAAAAAATATCTCCTCATCGTAATGTCTCATCAGGCTAACACCGCAGTTTTGTCCTTTTTAAAGCAAGACTCCTCAAAAGAATCATCTACGTGAGCTGTCTCCAATTATTCTTCTTTCATCTTGTATTGAATCCATACCAATAAGTGTCCCTCTCTACCTGATAGGCTCTGGGCATATATACCAGTTAATCCCCATGTTGCTAAATCCAATGGTTAACTCTTATACCCCATCTTAAATCACCTCTCAGTAGCATTTGACAGTGTTGATCATTCCTTTTTCCTTGAAATACTTTTGTCACATGACTTCAAGATGCTATTTTCTTTTTTGGAACTTCTATCTCACCAATATATTCCTCAAGTCTCCCACTAAATTTTGCAGGGCTCTGGAGCCCAGTCCTCAGATTTTTCGTTTGGTTTGGTTTTTGTTTTTTTTTAATGATCTACCTATATTTATCTGTAAGACAAGACTTCCAAAATGTATATCTCCACTCTGGACTTGTACCTTAATGTCAGGTTTATATATATCCAGCTGTTCATTAAACATTACCATTTGGATGTCTAAAGGCATGTTAGACTTTTTTAGGCCCCAAATTAAACTTCTTATCTTCATCTCCAATGTATTACCCTCTTCTCTCAGGTAAAATATGAGGAAGTTATCCTTGACTTCATTCTTTGGTACATACCTTATATCCATCCCCTCAGCAAATCCCGTTGGCCTTACCTTCAGAATACGTCCATATTCCAACAGGTTGTTGCCATGACAGTGCTACCCGTAGTGCATGGCACCAGGGCTCTCTCAAGTGATGGTAATAGTCTAATCACTTATGTCACCACTTCTACTCTTGCCCTCCCACTCCATGCTCTTTACAGTTTCTGAAGTGATTCTTTTAAAACTTAGATCATGTCTCCCCCTCTGCTCAAAAACCACTAATGACCTGCCCTTTCACTCAGAGTAAAAGCCAGTGTCCTTACAATCACCTCAGATTGCCACCTGGTTTTTTTTCATTACACCCTTCAGCTTTTTTTCAAATGTCAAGTCCACAACAAGGCCTTTGCTGACCACTCAGTTTAACATTATAAAACATCCCCAAAGCCCTAGAACTTTCCATTTTCGGCCATTTAAATTTTTTTTTTCCAAAAGACTTACCACATCATTGCATACCATATATGTATCTATTTAGCTTGTATTGTCTGTCTTTCCCAGTAAAAAGTGAACTCAGTAAGAACTCTTTCTGTTTTGTTCTGTGTTGTAATCTTAGCTTCTAGAACAGTACTGGGTATTTAATGTTTGTTGAAAGAATGAAATAAATGAGGATTTATAGAATCTGAACAGTACGTTGTTTTCAAAAATATCTTTATAATTAAAATATTATAAACTATGTGAGTATTATATTTTTGATTATACTCCTAGGTCTCCATTTATTGCTAATCAGACAAGCGTAGAGTCTATCTACTTCATTATTGATGTTGATAAAGACATATATGTGTGTGTTCTTCATTCACCAGTGCTGCCCACAATTTATCACTGCTTTGTTTCAAAATTCCTAATGGCTCCTAACTTACACACACACACACACACACACACACACTTTCAAGACTTAGGCACACCTACCTGTCTAATATAGTTCACATCACTTCTCACCAAGGACCTACCATTTCTGCAACTCTTTTTGCTCTGAGGACACTGTGCTCCCTTTACACCCAAGCTATTACTATGAATTTCTCTTTCCTTGAACATTTCCCCTCTATCTTAGAAAATACTCCCTATTCTCTTTAACAAACGTATTGACTTCCCTCTTCCCCATATAGTTATGGACATGATCATTGTGTTATTCAAGTAACATTTATCCTAACCTGCCTTATAGGTGAAGTATGTGTGTCATATGGCTCAATTGTCCTAAAGCATTCTTGGAAAAATCAATCTGACTGAATTTAACTATCTATATTCTTTGAGTTTATACCCCTTTTGATGAGCACTAATGGGGATAAACTCACAACCTAGCAGATTGATGCTACTCTAAATTCATAATATCCAACCTCAGCTGGGCAGTTATTGATTTTCTAATTAGTTCTCACCTCCATTTCTTTGCAGCAACTATTTCCAATCTTCTCCATTCTCTTTAAACCTTTGTTCCTGCCAGTTTGCTTCTCACCCCTCAGCATATGTCCTAGCCTCCTACTTCAAGGAGAAAATAGAAGTCTACTGACAAATTTCTCAACTTCATGCAACCAAAGCAGCTTATGTGCACCCACACTTATGCTCTCCTCCTCTCTCTCCTTTCAGTGTATGAATTAACTGTCTAATGCTAATTGATCACTTTCCTTCTCACCTTTTCAGCATTTTCACTCAACAAATCAGGGAGGATTCCTTCTCCTGTATCTTCAATTCCACCATCATTTTTGCCTTCTTTTCCATCAGTATCAACACATGCTCACCTAACTTTAACCTCTTCTTGATATCACATTATTCTCTAGCCACCATTTTCTTTACCATCATACAGACTTTGAAAATATTGCCCATGTTTGTGTTTATTCTTTTCTTCCCACACATTCCTCATTCCTCTGACCCATCACTACCCTGAGACCACAACTCTAAATCTAGGAAAAAGACTTAATTTGTAGCATTGTTAATTAAGTGTAAGCATTGTTAATTAAGTGTAAGAGGCTGCTTTTGATCCCCACCTCCAGTCATGCCTTCCTTACTGTTCCCATGTGCACACTTTCCCCTCTACGGACAACTGTGTACCACAGCTTCTTAAGTCTTAAAACACAGAATGATCTCCATCCTTCTCTGGCTTCTGGGATTTCATGTCTTGTGACTTTGACTGATTGGTTAGCATTTGTGTACTCTCCAAGTCTTACTTGAGACATTATTTCATTCAGAAGACATCTCTGACCTTGCTTTTCCATCCATTTGAGGTTAAGGTGGTCTATGTATGTTGTCCTACAGCAAGTTCTATTTCCCTTCATATTGTAATTGCTCATTTAACTGTTTGTATCCACCACTAGATTGCAAATTTCATCATGAAAGTCATGAAGGTCATATCTCATTGTTTATCATTATAGCCTTGTTTTCTACTGCAGAGCATGTAGTATACATACTGTGACATTAGTCATTGTGATATTTGTGATGTATGTATTAATTTCAATAGTAAACCTTTCATGTTTTCCTGTTCGCAAACACATTAGGATTTTTAAGACAACAGATGAAAACACAGGGTTACTTTGTCCTTGTAAATCATCACTTTGCTTAACATTTTTGGAGTTCTAGAGAATCACTTCAATTACTATCATTAACTGCAAATCTTTTTCCAATGATGTAGCCCAATGTTAATATAGTATGCATGTAATATTAATATATTAGTATGATATAGATATTGATTATAATGTTAATATTAGAGTACCCAGGACTTAGTTCTTATTTCTTACTTATCTGTCATTTTTTGATAATTTTATAAATCTCACTGTTTAAATATTCTACCAGTTATTTATTACTCTGTAACCAATCACCCCCAAAGTTGGTGATATAAGAACAACAGTTTATTATCTTTCATGGTTCTGTGGGTTGACTGAACGTTTACTCTCTTGGAGACACTTGGCTCCCTTGTGCAGCTGCATTCCACTGGAAGGTAGGCTGAAAGGTCCATGATCACCTGTATGCAGGTTTGACAGTTGGTTCTGGCTGTCAGTCGGAGTGCCATGGTTTTCCTCTTTGTCGCTTCACATCATCCCACAGGTCAGATGGGCTTTCTTAGGTGACAGTTTCAGGGCAATGTTCTAAGGGAATGAAAGCTCAAACACCTGTATAGACTGAGTCTCCAAAATCATATCATCACTTCTGCCACATTCTGTTGGTCAAAGCAATTCACAAAATCAGTGCACAAATAAGAAATGGGAAAATAGATTTTACTCCTTGATGGAAGGAAAACAAAGGTACAGGCAAACTGGGACAGGATGAATCTATGTCTATCCAAAGAAAAAAAAATAAAAACAATCTATATGATAATGACTCTCAAAACTTTATCTTCTGCCCATACATCTTTATCAAGATTAGATTTATATATCTGACTGTCAATCTAACATCTACATGGACATCTAAAATGATCATGTCCAAAACTGAACCTCTTAACTTTTCTACTCTGGTAAATTATTTACCCACCACCTTCACCATCCCAGTTAATGGAAACTCTATCCCTCTAGCTTGGCTGCTCTGCCAAAACCCTTGATGTTGACTTTGTCTAGAGTGGTTTTATAGTCTATCATCCAAACTGGGCTTCATTTGGAAGAGAAAACAAAAGCAAAAAGTAATTTAAATAAATAATGATTTCTGAAGTAGGTATTTTCAACAATTTGGTCTTATGGATCTAGAAAATATTTTGTTCAAAACCACTTTGACAATAACATTTTTCTAAGATAAAATTTATATACATTTTATATTTTAAAAATATAAAATAGTAATTTTTGAATTGATACATTCAATGGATTCTTCTCTGTACTTGATAATATTTTTAAATGAAAAAAATGCCTACATCTGTAACTGCTGAGGTATCTAGGAAACTCATAAAATTCTGCTAAAAGGACATCTCAATTCAAATTTTTAAATTAAATTACATATATAGATCATTTCAAATATACCAAAAATTCTTACTTCTTGCCTCCAAGAAGATCATTTCAAATATACCAAAAATTCTTACTTCTTGCCTCCAAGAGGACTTTAATTTGACAAGTATTTTTATAATAAAAAATGTGTCAAATAATTTTCTGTATATGTAATTCCTTTGAGTATTTCACCAAATTTAGATGCTGCAAAATCATAGGTCATTGCCACTTTATTCCATTGATTTTGAATATTCAAATATCCAATTAAAAACAGGAGATATACAAAAAGAATATTTCCACACTTGGGATATTGCAAAGTGAAGTCATCAGATTTCAAAATGGAATCATATACATCATTTGACCTGTCATCACTTATATTTTTCAGTTATCCCTTTGTTTTTATAGAAATTGAAAGTCTTCCTCTTTCAGTCTTTAGTTTTAATGATTATAGTTTATTGAAATCTTTAATAGTTGGAGCTCTGTTTTGCTTTGCTTTAGGTTTTCTCATCATTGAATACTTCAATTAAAGATTTCCGTGAAATCTCTGGTTTGAATGAAAATCAACCAGCATTTAGAGAGCTCACTCCAAAAAATCCATTGCCATGTAGAACAGTGTAGTAACCCAAGAGATCAAATATGGGATACCTGGTCTTGCTAAAGTTTTTTTTTTTTATTAAATACCAGTTTTGTAGCTCTGTTCTCTCCCTCTCTCTCTCTCTCTCTCTCTCTCTCTCTCTCTCTGTGTGTGTGTGTGTGTGTGTGTGTGTATGTACTATTTATAAATTTTGAGAACTTCCATTTTCACTTTTAAAGTATGACCACAAATTAGGACTTAATTTTGATTTATGTGTGTTCCTTGGTCAATTCCAATATATTTCTACTACACAAAGATGTTAGTTAGTAAGCAAATTGTACTTTTTATTATGATTATGATACTATATCCCCCAAATTTTGCACTCAAGTTTTCACCACAAAACAAGTAATTTTACCTTTGTTGTTGCACTTAACAAAATGGCATTTGAAATAATGTTAGAAATTTCACCTGCAAAGGAGTGAAGCTTTAAGAGCTTTATTTTGAACTAGATGAATAAAGTGATCAGACCATTAGTGATGTAACCAATATTCTATTTGAAGAATCTGATGAAACTCCAATAACACTGGCATCACTTATTATTCACAAAGTTCTTCAACTGTTAGACCACAAGAACATTTGAAATGTAAGATGAACAAAAGTAATCTAAAATAATGAGCACTGATCTAAATGAAAAAAATCATTCTTCATTTAGCAATCTTTAAACCTACATTAGGCAGGTGCAACTATAACAGAATTTGGGGGGACAATCTTCTGAAAAAGAAATCTCACTGATGCTTCATTACCAGGTTTTTGTGTTCTGTTTTTCATGTGACCTATGATATCATTAATAAAACCTTCAAAGATGGTAAATATCAACATGAGTTTGTGAAGTCTGCATATTTGTCATTCACTTTCTTGAGGAATGAAAATTCAGTATTTTTGTTATAAGTAAACATGCATTTACTGTTTTGCAGTTTTGCAAAGCCAAAAAGTTTGTTGAAAACTATTATGAAAATGTTTCAAAATAATAAAATAGTTTTAGGTTTATGCCATATATGACCTATAAAAATACAATATTGATAAACCATGGTAGCAAGAATGCTTAGAATCTTTTCTGGATAGGACTAATCCATTTATAATTCCCCTTATCTTTCACAAGCCATTGTGACCATCGACACTGCTGACTGATGGTGTGGTGACACTGGGTATCTCACAGGCCCAGCAGGCACAACTGGCAAGTACACCTCATTCATGGTCAGCAGAAATGACAGTGCTGAATAGTCTGTCTACTAGAGAACATGAACATTATTGTTTGTAAGGGAGAACATTTCATTTTTTCAAAGAATCACTGAGTCCTACCTCTCTTCATCCCATGCCCAGTCCATCACTACATCCTGTTTTCTCTACCTTCAAATATGTCTACAAAATATATTGATGATCTGAATATGTCTACAAAATATATTGATGATCTTAATCTTGGCTACCTCTCTGGTTCAAGTAACTATCGTATCTAACCTGGATTCCTGCAATAGCCTCTTAACTGGTCCCCATGCTCTACCTTTGTCCCTCAACAGTCTATGTTCAATTAAGCAGCCAACTGATATTTTTAAAATTTAAGTTAAACACTCTTTCTTCTTCTACTAGAAACCTTGCAATGGCTCCATAGTTAGTGTAGGGTGACAGCCAAAATCTGTATTAAATCTCCAAAACCCCATCCTTCTGGCCCTATTACCGCTCTGAACTTATCTCCTGACAGTCTCTCCCTTTCTTAATTGCTCCACCCATAGAAGTCTCCAAATATTCTAAGTATCTTCTCACCAGAGGGCCCTTCTCCTAGCTGGTACTTCTACCTGGAATGCTCCTTCCTCAGATACCCTCTTGGCAAAATTACAGAATCCAAATTCAAATCTCATCGCTTCAGTGAGGTACATGACTAGCCTACTAACACTGTTACCTGAACACACCGTTACCTTACTGCTGACGCACTGCCTTCTGCTCTGCTTTCCTCCTTTTTTCCCCACAGTACTTACAAGGGTCTCTATGGTATATAAAATAGTACTGGTCAGTTTAGCCTGTTATACTTCTATCATACTATGGTAACAGACTTCAGTGGGTTACAACACCCACATTTTTTTGTATGGATTGACTGAGGCTCTGCCACAGTATCTTTTTCATTCTGAATATTCCACGCCAAATTGCCTTTCTCCTGGTAGAGAGAAAAAGAGACAGCGGAAGCTCCTGCTTAGAAATAGTACCCTTCACTCCTACTGACATTTCATTAGCTAAAACAAGTGATAGGGCTAAGCCTGAGACAAAAATGTAGGAAATGTAATCCTGCAGAGAAAGGGGCTTTATACTAGTTAATGTTTTATATTTATTGTGTGTTCTTCCCACTGGTACCTCAAGGATAGCACTCTTTATAAGTTGTGTGTGTTTGTTTTTTCCCTGGTAAATATTAAGTACCTAGTATAGAACTTAGCACATAGTAACTAGTAAGTAAAATGTTATTGAATAAATGAATGAGAGAAAATAAACTTCTTTATATGATTTTGTATTTCATAATCACCCAGTCTTTTAGAGTTTCCATGACTAAGGTAAATGCCATATCTGTTATTAAAAAATATTATAGGCTTATCTAGTAATTAATTTATTGTTGATATTTAACTTGCAGTAAGAATATGAGAGTATAGTAGAGGGTAATGGATACATTTCAGTGATCAGGGATGAGGGTTCATAGCTATTTCTGTAGCTTTGTCACTGCCTGCTTGCCCTTGGACATGATTCCTTTGTTAACAGACTCATATAGTAGTGTGCTTATTTCAAAAGAATGTCCAGTAATGCCACTACTTTCCTTCTCTTATCTCTTGCAGAATTTTTTCTGGGATGATTTCACAAAGAAGAAGTTTGATGACGGTACCTGAGAACTAATTTCCTCCCTAAATAGAGAGTTGTATAGCAAGAATGTCTTTTTTAGCTCTCCTGTCCCTATCTTCCATCTTGGATGCTATTGGGTGAAGATGACATGCCTGGAGTTATGGCAGCCATTATGTGACCATGAGGATGAAAACAAACACATGCAGAAAGAAGAATTAGAGCAATGAAAAATCCAGTGTCCTTTATCATATTGTTGAACTACCAAAACAACCCTATAATCACCCATCTATAGAATTCTTGGTAAGTAAATAATGCATGCACTTAAGTGGTGTTTCAAAATACTATGATTTTCTTTTTTCCTTTTTTTTTTTCTGGCAGCTAAATGCATCCTAACTATGATAGATCAGTTGGATCAAAAAAAAATCATAAATGAATACTGTACCATCTCATAATGTAATAATATATTTCAAAAAACATCTGAAATGAGTAAGGATTAAAAATTAAAAGAATAATTTTGTCATATCGCCAGTATATTTGATATAGTCTATGTACTAGAATGTAAATAAACTAAATTAATTAAATATAAATTGGGAAAAAATTAGAAAAATATTGACTTGATTTTTACTTACATTGAGTCAAAGTAATTTGCATGTTTGTAAATTTGCTAACCGGCTATTTTAAAATCACATAGAGTCAGTCAAAAATTCAAATATTCTACCCATGGTTTAGCACCACTTTAATGTGAAAATACAAAATATATAGTAATTATTTTACTGTTTACCTAGCATACAAGCTTGACTTTGAAAGGCTAAATATAGCTTTTTAATTTTATAGGCAGTGGGACATAGCTTTGGAAGCATATAGCAATCAATATGAGATGTTGGGTATTAATGTATCATCTCTGAAAAATGGAAGTTTTGCTCCAAGTGGGGAAGACATTGTGGGTTTCAAAAGAAATATAAGCTATATTTGCCCCATGGAAAGATGTCAGTGAAGTGAACAAGGAAACAGATGACATTCCTGTTGAATTGAAAGATGTATTAGTTATGAATCCATTTGACAGTATATAATAGACGGTTATATTACCGTGTCTTAAATAGGTTTTCTTTGTCTCATGAAGCAGGAAGTTAAAGGCGGGAAACTCAGGACTGCCATGACGGTTCAGTGATGCCATTAGTAACTAAAGGTGTTTCCGTTCTTCTCTCCTCTCTTATTATGCATATTTTAGCTCTTATATTTCCTATCTTGAGGTTGAAGAATGGAATTTTCATATAATATTAGCATTCCTGGCCAACAGAAGGGTGAGAACTAAGCCTCACCAGGTTTTGCCTTTCAATTGGAAGAAGAAAACCTTAGGGACTTCTGAAGATATCTCATTGGCCAGAACAACCTCTGGCAACAAGGAGTGGGGAATTCAATCATTTAACTTTCGAGCCTTCATAGTAGATTAATACAAGGGTTAATGTAGTCATAAATAAGTTCTGAAGACTTCATAAGAGTGAATATGGAAAATATTTTTCATGTGGACTCTTTTCTGGAGCTGAGAAAGTACTTACAAATCTTCATAAATATGAAGGAAGAGGTATCTCTTTCTACCGTCTCAGTGCAATTCTCCTTGCACACAATCCATTCCCTTCTTCTATTTCTACCATATAAACATTACTCATCTTCGGGATCAACTACATAATTTTTGCTGTCCTGTGCAGAATGAAAACGTGGGGCCCTGACCAATAGTTGAAAAATCAATCTGCCTTCCGATGGCAACACCACCACAACTCATAACAATGAGTGACACACCACGGAATTGCAACTACCATGCTAGGACACCTTTTGTCCCTGAGAAACCTCTACTAAGCTGCCACTGAATGTATGTTTCCTGACTTTTCCAGTTCTTCTTAGCTTCCGGTTATTCTCTGTACGTAATGATAATTCCCTAGCCTTATGGAAAGCCTCTTGGGTAGTTTAGCTGTACTTTACATTGTTCTTAGCTTCACCTCAGTGTTGAGCCCTTGGTAGATTCTCTACACATCATTAATTGTTCTTGTCCTTTGTCCTTAACTGCGGCAGACAGTCTCTTAATGGTAGTCACAATCCTGCTAGCCAGTGACCAGCAGTGAAGTCCTGCTCTATACTGCAGAGATAAATGTTTATATGGAGAATTTTCTGAAGTTGCTCACTGTGCTCGTTCTCAGGGCTCCATGGCCAAGTCTCCGTGGAGAGTGTAAAGCCACAGGCAGCATTCTCAATTCCAGAAAGGCTATAGAGACTGAACTGCCTTTCTCTGTCCTGGCTTTAGGTTTAATTTCTTTAATTCCTATTGTAAGCCAGAGTCTGACATTGTCTCTTCTTTGTGCGGTGTCACATTCAGAGAAATAGCTCAGTCATCAAAAAATAATTAAAAGCAATCTCACCTTTTACTGATATTTCTTGAAGAAAGTCCGAGGGATTTAATGCATAATTCATATCAATATCCTCACACTCCGCCACTGGCCCTGAAACCTCAGTGTCCACACCTTATAATCCACATGCTACAGAAGCTTTTACAGAAACACATTTTATTTGGCTCTTGGAGTCTTCACCGTCTCCCTCACTCTATCAGATCTTCTTTTTTATTTTCCTTAGAGTATAAGTGTAATTTCTCCTCATTTCCCCATCCCAGTGATATTTCCCCTTACCCCACAAGATACATAGAAAGGCCCAGGGACTTCTCCGACAGGCTCAAAACTTCCCTCCAAAGTTGGGAAACAGAGAGACCTAACAGGCAGTAAGAGACCTCATTTTTGTGGGGAAAGGGGAGGGAGAAGATTGAAACATTTATAATTAAATATCTTTTAAAATTCCCATCTCTCCGAGAATCACTACCCACGCCTGCCTGGGTTCTTTTCCCCCAGACAAGGAAAAGATCCGTCTCACTGAGTACACACACAACTGTGCTTGGGGGCCGAGAGCCAAGATTGGTTTTTGTTTATCATGGGAAAGAGCTCAAGGTACTTAGTTTTAAGCTGCACTGAATCTAGTATCATTCATCTGTTTATGTTCTTTTAAAAAAGCCTTTAAAAATTCAGTGCCGAACCACAACAACAACAAAAAAGCAAATTGTCCTTTGATTCCATAATGGCTTTTATTCCCCAGAACTGCAGTGTGCAAATAAAGGAAAGCAAATTATGTTCTGAATTAAGCTTTCCTTGCTTCAGCTGGGCTGAGTCACCTTTGACGTCCCATATTTTTGAACAGGGCTGGCCACAATCTAGAGCTATTTTAAAAGGTGTCACGTACAAACCTGCAAACTTTAGGATGCTCTACTTCAGGCAAGTAATCTAAAGGAAGGTAACTGAGCTGAATTTACCCATATATTTCCCTAGGCTTCAGTTCCCTCCCAAATCTTTTGGTATCTATAGTAGCATCCAGAATATTAAAGTACAATCATTACAGATGCAGTTCTCTCTGGTCCTCTTGGATGCGCCACAGATGGCAAGATGCAATCAGAGGGAGAAGATAAATGCATTAAACTTCTCCCTGCATATATCCCATGGTAGGGAGATAAGCAAATGGTAAGCAGTTTTTCAGTAAACAACTGCAGAATGTTTCCTAGGTTTTCCAATAGCCAAGAACATAAGCAAGAGGCTGCAGTGCTAATAACTTAAATAAGTCCCATGATAGGTTCAGACAGAATGTTATCTGTGAAGGGTGAAAGGGGATTGATCTCGACTGTACATAATCAATGGTAAGCAGAGGACCTGAACATGAATGTGATATATCTCTGTGTTCTTTCTGTAGAATTTGTTTTTTCAACCACTGCTAGACATGAAGGCCTCCTTATAGCCTGTACAGTTGGCAACAACTCCCAAATTTCTCTTTGGGAGGAGCTTGGCCTGTCAATCTGGTGAGGCCCAAATGTATCTAGAGCAGATGTCTGGAAACCATGTTCATTTACAAGTACACTAGTTTGATTCACATAATGTAAATAAATGTGCCGGGTATCTAGGAGAGAGCTGCTGGGGATTATCTGAGGGAAAGGGAGCTGACTAGCACCCTGCAAGCCGTTCCTGCCTTGATGCCCTGTCTATGTAGAGTCACAACTTCCAAAGAGAGAAGTTAGCATTCTAAAATACTTCTGGGAAAGAAACTCTCACTTGTAATGGATAGAAACAAACTTCTAGAGGAAACCACAGAATCAACTAGATAAATCTGATTTTTTTGGAGGTTCAAAGGAGATACTTGAATGTATGGCCTGCGGCATGGATTTTAAAATAAGAGAGACTCGGAGTTCCTGTCGTGGCTCAGTGGTTAACGAATCAGACTAGGAACCATGCGGTTGCGGGTTCGATCCCTGGCCTTGCTCAGAGGGTTAAGGATTCGGCGTTGCCGTGAGCTGTGGTGTAGGTTGCAGATGCGGCTCGGATCCCGCGTGGCTGTGGCTGTGGCGAAGGCCGGCGGCTACAGCTCCTGTTAGACCCCTAGCCTGGGGACCTCCACATGCTGCGGGTGCGGCCCTGAAGAAAAAAAAAAAAAGATGAAAAAAATAATCAGTTAAAAAAATAAAATCAGAGAGACTTGATTTTCAAATCCCAGTTCCACCATGTATTTGTTGTTTGACCTTGGTCAAGCCACTTCACCTCTCTTATTCTCAGATAATTCGTAAGTAACCTACTGCCTAGGGTTGTGTGGCTAAACATGGCCCATGCATAGTTCCTAAGACATTGATGGGCACATTATGGCTGTTAGAAGTGATAGCTAATATTATTAATGTCACCACTAATGCTATTGCTATATTGAAAGAATATTTGGGGGAGTTCCTGTCATGGCACAGTGGAAACGAATCCGACTAGGAACCGTGAAATTGTGGGTTCAATCCCTGGCCTCGCTCAGTGGGTTAAAGATCTGGCATTGCCATGAGCTGTGATGTAGGTTGCAGATGCGGCTCAGATCCTGTGTTGCTGTGGTTGTGGCGTAAGCAGCTGTAGCTCCCATTCGACCCTTAGCCCAGGAAGCTTCCATATGCCACTAGTGTGGCCCTAAAAAGCAAAAAAAAAGAAAAAAGAGAGAAAGAAAAAGAAAAGAATATTTGCTGCTGTGTGTTACTTCCTAGTGTATTATCCTCATTCATTGACTCAACAAAAAATAATTGAGTCTTTATCTTGATTCAGGCTTTGTTGTAGGTCATAAAGACACCAATGTGAGGAGCTGAATATTTGGCAAAGTGGACCTACACGTGAATTTCTAACAATGCCTTAGTAATTATGTACAAAGTGCTGGGGAATGTACTGAGAAGGTCCTGAATCCTGACTGTGGGGAATGGAGTAGGCTTCATAGAAGAAATGACACATTTTTGCAGGGTCTAGAGGGTGAATAGAAGTTCATCATTTGGGGATTGGGACTTGGGGGGTGGAGAATTCCGGAGAGAAAGAAAGGAAGAGTGTATATAGAGGAAAACCAGTTTAGGAAGTACAGAGTACTCTAAGAAACTAGAGCATTGTTTCAAGGAGAGGAAGAAGGTTGTAGGTGGGAATAGGAAAGGAAGAGCAGGATATGAATATGACTTACAGTCAGAAACATGGTAGGGCTGATGAGTTCATGCTTACTCTGTGCACACTGCAGAGCCACTGGGAGGTTTTTAAGCCAGGAAATGTCACATGAAGATTTGTGTTTGGTGAGGATAATTCTGGTATGTTGTGAAGGGTTTCTGTGGGAGAATTATGAGATAAGATAGAGGGACACTAATTAGAAAATTATTTCAATGAGAAGGCATTTTAGGTCCGAGGCAGTGGGAACAGATGAAGGTGTGTTTCAGAGACAGAAAGGCAGGACTCTAAAGTGAAAATATTTATCCCTCACTGCAGAGTCTCTTTCAGATATTCTAATACAACTGCTGTGAGTTTTCTAGATCTTCCATTTATTTAAGTAAACGTTTCCCAGCCCTTTAATTGTTCAAATTTAGAACTGCTTTGTCTTCCCTAGCACACTTCTTGTGACTAAACCAAATCTATCATTTTCTTCCTTTAAAATAAGGAGCCTAAATTGAAACCCATACTACAAATGAAGACTCATCACACCCTATAAACCAGACAGTGGACATCTAGTAATGTTTATAAAATGGCATTATCTTTTACAAAGTTTTGCCTTTTGAACTTGTGGCCAGCTAATACCCCCAGATCTTTTTTGCTTTCACAGTTGTTATGACACCTTTTAGCATTTTATTTGCAAAGTTTCCACTTGTTTGCATAATCTGATATTTTGACAGGCTGAATTAGTTGGGCAGGTGTCTGAGAAAATCCCTGGATAGTTATATTTTAAAATAGCTTGTGTTGCTACATAAATGAGAGTGATTTATGAATAGCCACATCTCTTAAGCTGTTTGGTAAGCTGTTGGTGTGGACATCTATAGACTAATCCATGATTTAAAACATGTGTCTTATCTCTGGAGTCCAAGATACCCAGATCTGAAATCCTGCCCGCTCCACCCCTAGACAAACTGTTTTACAGCAGAGGACTATGGGGGAGAGATGAGCAATCTGTCTTAAAAAGACATTTATAATTCTTTTGTTTATAGATCATCAACAAATTCACCCATCATTTCACATAAATCTAAACCATCTATATAAATACATGATGATATAATGATAGTTCATGTGAAAAAAAAAAAAAGCTGAAGATATTTGTTGCTAAATCATAATGTGACCTTAAGCATATCATTTTCTTAGCTGTGCCTCAGTTTACTCATCTGTAAAATAGGGAAGACAAGGATAAAAATAATAACAATAACTCATGAGAATTAATCATATTTCTAAGATAATTAGAATTCTACCAGTTTTATAAAAAGTGCTAAATACTTGTTAACTAAGAAAGTGTCATTCTTTCCCATCACTACTGCAAACTACAAAAATATAGCCAACTTCCCTCAACCCCTCCGGTGTCTAGCTTACCCTCAGTTGAATAAGACTATCTCATCATTGATCAAGAAACATTTATTGAGCAGCTACTATACTCCAAACACTGGGTTTAACTTGTGCTTGTACAAGATTAAGACGACTTAATTTTTACTTAAAAGATTTACACTCCAGTGGTTTTGCAAAATGTTTCAACTACCAATTATAATATAGGCTATACAGATAGATCAGTAACTTCCAACCTGTGAGGGCATGATACATATTTGAGAGTCTATATACCTGTACATGTTTTCTTTAAGAAACAAATACTGGAAGTATCACTGTTGCATGTGGTAGGAGGCTGGGGATTGTAATGTGTTTTACCTTAAAAATAACATAATAACATTTACATTGAATACACACTGTTGATCTCTTAGAAACAGATGAGAATTCTTGGGTGCAGAGGTGACTAGAAGAAAATGAGGATAAAGCTAGTGCCAAATTAATGTTGAGAAGTAATTATGGACATATTTATGCATCATGGAAGTTATCTTTAGTAGACTGCTTCAGACATTGTCATCTCAAACTTTTTTTGCAATGAGATAATAAACAAGTATCATAACCTTTCCCACATTTAACTGTGCATATTTGACACATAGATCAATAAAACACCTTTTCCTATTTGTGCCTTCCAGCACCCCACACATAAAACAAAGGTCAAGTGGCATTGTGAAAACATTGATCTTTCAATACCCTACTATGATCATTTTAAACATTTTCAATCATTCTTCATTGACAATACTATTATGAGTCATTTCACCTTGTAGTAACCTATACTTACTAAGTTGACAACTGCAGTGGTCAGCCTAGCTCCATAGCATTCTTTCCTGCCTATAGCCAAAATCTCATTATACTACTTTCAAACATAGCAGAGGATGAAGCTGGTATAATAAGGCTGTATCCAATCTCTGTCCCAGCTCAGGAGAATTTAAAATATTTCTATTAAGCGCTACTCCCTTTCTTCCACCAGCCCTTCTTCTCTTCAGATTGCAGGTGTTTTGGAATATTGCAGGATTAAATTGAAATGACAAATTGATCAGGGCCAAGCCAGGACTGCAGGCAGAGAAGGGCACCACATCCTTTGGGATTTCACTGAATGCAGTGGGGGCTTCCCATGCAGGTCAGTGCTCCCCTGCAGCAGATGGGGAGGGAGCCCCGCTGAAAACTTGACCGAGCCATCTCTCATTCCTGTATGAATCCCACATATTCACAATGTTTCTAAAAATCCTTATTTTCTATCCTTTACCTCTCAAATGCATTTCTTCCATTTTATAATTTTGACACAGAGGCATCTAAAATAATGCATCTAGTAGAGTTTAAGCATTTGAAAACACTAGAAATAGATAGGCACGCTATTTCTTCTTCCAACTCTGGGAAACTTGAGAGCCTAGAT
The DNA here is from genome assembly GCA_004024745.2 of Catagonus wagneri. Classification (NCBI taxonomy): domain Eukaryota; kingdom Metazoa; phylum Chordata; class Mammalia; order Artiodactyla; family Tayassuidae; genus Catagonus; species Catagonus wagneri. Next base: position 4,075,501 of record PVHT021183629.1, on the reverse strand, counting down.
CGGGAACGAACTGCTTGAATGGAGATATTTAGGGGAAAGAAGAGACAGGTTGAGAGGGGTGAAGAATATAAGCCAGAAAAAGACATGATTAGAATTTAAAACACCTCTACAACAGCTCGGTTATGCATAGAAGCCTTCCGCAGTTCATGGACCCTGGATCAAGGCTGCAGGAATATGATTCCTGTCTAGCACTTGCTGGCCCAGTCATTTCAACAAGTAAATTGATATCTCCCGGCCTCAAGGATGGCCTCAAGTGCAGGTAAGGATAACAACAGCACACTTGCTCATGGATTGTTATGGAGATTAAGTGAGCAAATACATAATAAACGTAGAGGCATACAAAATAAACACTCAAAAATTGAAATGTTTCAACAAACTGATAGAACCATTATTACAAGTGAACTTGTTTTATAGACTCATGTTTATTAAATTCAGAAAATACATTACCAATCTTAAAATTGCCCCACTATTAGGGAATGTTAGATTGGTAATCTTGTTATTATGGTCTCAAAAAGGGCAAAACTACTAATATGCAGACAAAAGGAGCTTTGAGATTGAGCTTGAGTTGCTATGGATATAAAGACAACGAAAAACTTCTTAAATTTAGGGAAGAAGTGTCCAGAAAAGAATTGAGAAAAGATTTCAAAACAGAGCAGGAATCTCTTCATTTGCCTTAAACTCAACCACCTTCTAAACCACTTCCGCGCTGGCAGGTATTTTTTTTTTCCTTTTGTTTTGTTTGTTTCTAATTCTATTGGAAGATATTTTCCATGGGAACATAGTTCTGGCTATAAATAGGAAATCGATGGTAAGGCAAGTTCCATTTTGCTGAACTTATCGATTCTATAAAACGAAAGCAGCCCATCCATACATCTGGCCAGGGCAAAGGGCACTCGGCGAGGAGTCAGGCTTGTTTCTTTCTAAACTGCCTTTCTCGGCCCTTTCAAATCCAACAGGGCTGAAAAGGAACAGGGCGTTCCCTATTAGCTTCACACAAACTCACAGCCATTTTGATGAGAAGAAAGCAGGGTTGCTTCCCAATGTGTCTTTGTTTGAGTGATAGCAGGCCCATTGAAACCTCTGATGGAGCTCATTGAAAATAATAGGCCCCATTATCTTCCCTTGCAAGGCTGCCATGAGAGCTTCAAACACTGAAATAATGACAGCACATACTGGACGTACAGTAGAAAGGCAAAGCGTGATTATGGGCAATTTCTGACCGTCTCCTACACACCTCGGTGGATGAGGAGAGAGGGTTTTGGGCGGGGCTAGGCCGGAAGACACAAAGAAGGGGCGCTTCACCTCTGTGCCCTCCAGCGATGTTTGTATCTTTGGAACCTCAGTGTTTTGTCTTATGTAATTAGTAAACCCGAAAGCAAATTCAGAATCGCTGAAGAAATCAGATTTTGCAAGTAACAGGTTCTTTAATTTAGTATTGACATTCTGTCATATTTGGACACTCCCGGGGTCGGTTGCTGCAGGTTGGGTGTGAAAATTTCTATCTGAGAGACAGCAAACGCAGTAAATCTGGGGCTCAGTTGATAAAGGAGGGTGTCCGTGAGATCACAAAGGCCTTCCTTTCCCCAGGTCAGCTCCCTCTGTGACTCCCGGGGTGTTCCCAGCAAATCTGATTTTCCGGAATTGGGAGGAACAAACAGGTGGAGGGAGAAATGTGGAAGGGAGGAAAATAATCAGCCGCCAGGAAAACACACCGGCCGGGAGGCCTCTTAGGCTGTGAGAAATTACCAGGAGAAACAGTCTCCTGAGGGCTCAATGAGAACTGAGCAGGAAAGCGTCCCACTCCCCGGGTCGGGGGTGGGGAAAAAGCTCTATTTCATGAAAGGCGGGGAGGAGGAATATTTGCTTTTGGGGAATCTTGCTTTGTGTCACTTGTTATTATCTCTATGTTTTCAGAAATGAAATGTCTTAAAAACCATCCAACACACAGAGACATTATTATTATTTTTTTTTTTTCATTTGAAACAAGTCTAAAGAACACAGCATGCCCTGTACATCACCCCGGAGGCTCGTATTTAATATAAGAACAAGGCGGTCTCCCTACTTCCCGGGTGCCTGACTAGAGCTGGGGAGAGGCCCTTGGCGGTAAGAGCAACGTCCGGCTGCCGTGGCAAAATGAGAAGTGACAGGAAGGAAAAGGATATCTAATAGAAACTGCCCACCAATCTGTCCAGTGGGTGAGGCTGGCAGTTCCATTCCCCCAGTCCCAGGTAGGGAGACCCGAGAGGCAGCTGTTCGAGCTTATGGGGACTTCCATCTATGTAAGAAGTAAGCGTCCTCTCCCCCCTCATCCTCCTCCTGGCATATGCTCGTCTATATTCAACCTGGCATGTGACAACTTCCTTCAAGGAACATAGTCCCAGTGACAGTGTTATTTTATTTGAGAGTTGTTACCCCCTCGGGAAGCATGCTCCAGCCTACCTTACCAGCATGCACGATCGCACGCACACATGCACACTGATGCCACACACGACCCCACCGTGTCACGCTAAACCTCAGAGGCCTGAACCACCTCGAGGCACCTGAGGATTCTCTCTGCGTAGCAAGGTGCTGGGCGGGTCTCTACACCTGGATGCATCCATTTCTGCAGCTGGTTTAAAAGCTCCTTCAGAGCCACGGCAATTTTGTCTCCATGCCTGGCGCCTAATGGCCATTACTACTAAAAGTAAAATGTAAGAAGATTTTCAGAAAAAAAAATTAAATGTTTATATTTATAGCTTCTTACATTATGTAATTTTTGCCTTTCTCAAATCTCTTAGAAGTGGAATTCAAGGCCAGAATTTCATTACATATATGAAATTCTGTCTTAATTCCCTTTGGCCTTCTATACAAAAACACCAGAGACTGGGTGGCTTAGAAACAACAGAGATGTATTTCTCAAGGTTCTGGGGGCTGGAAGTCTAAGATCAAGGTGTCAGCAGATTCTGTCTGGTGAGAGCCCACTTCTTGATTCATAGATGCAACCTCTCTTACTGTGTCTTCAGATCCATTATAAAGGCACTAACCTCATTCATGAAGACTCTGATTTTCTGGGAAACACAGGTACTCCAACCACAGAAAATGCCAAATAAGGTGTCTTCTCTTACCTTTGAATCTGCAAGGTATTTTTACTTTCAGATCATTTCACTATTACAGGTGCTTTCCCCTGAATCCTCTCTCTCAACAGCAATTCACCTTCTCATTTGACGTACCTGTTTTGTCCTCTTGTTATTTTGAGGGGAATGGTAATATTTATTTTCTTATTTCCTCATTTTCATGTTTGTTTATCCTTTCAAAAAGGGCTGACTTGGTGAATTAAAAGTATAAATAAGAAAAAAAACTTCCAAAAGGCTTTGACTTTTCTGAGATCTTCAGTTTCTTAAAATTTATTAAAGTTTACTCCAAGGATAATTTAAGTGGGATCGTTGATCATTTAAAACACAAATTCGGGCTCTACACCAAATGTTCTACATTGGAAGTCTTGGGAATGGGTTTCAGGAGTCCTGCATTTCTAGGAGGCTGTCCAGCTGGGAACATCCAGATAATTCTTATCCAAACGTGTATAAGGACACCTAAATTTGGGCTTCAGAAAGCGTAGCTGAAGCCACGTTTCTGGGTGAAACCTCACAATTATAGCTTTCAAATAGAATAAGTTCAGCATCCCCTCTTGAAAGCAATCTCTCAATATTACACTGCTTTCTGCTTACAGTGTAAGTAACAGTATTAAGGAGCTTAGATTGTTTGTTAAGGGACTGGAGGGAAGATGTGGCACAATGAATCAGAGAGCAAGTTTCCACTCTTAGGGCATGTCCTACTGTAGAACTAGCTTGAATTAAAATCCGCTGAGTGTTCAGCAGTGCAGTCTTGTTCATAGTACACAGAAAGCACCAATCTTTTCTTCAGGAAACAGTGCTCAGGGAACCTTTGAATCTCTCTCTGTAGCTTACCTAGAGTATGTAACCCTCTGGACCAATTTTAACATTTTCCCCTTTTATACAACAAAATTGTTTTCAGTAATGATCATATATTGATCAGTGGTGAACATCAATTTCTTGATTCGTCTCTTTTTGAAAGCCAACAACATAGCAATTTAAAAATAATACATTTAAACTTCAAACGTTATTCAAATTTGTTAAATTATTTAATGTAGGACCTAAAATTTCCACTTATCAGCAATACATAGTTCATGTGCTTCCACTCCTGCAAAGTTTAAACACATATGCAAAGTTGCCTGCTTTAAGTAGATACCTAGAATGACAGAGCTGAGTAATTCATGGTTTCTTTCTTCATTTTGTAGTAATGTACAATCATTGTTCATCTACTAATCAAACTCATGAATATATAGAATCACAGCATTTGGAGACAGACTTGAAGGGTATCAAACCATTTTGAACTGCTTTTGAGCCAGACTTGTTTAGTTAGGTCCTCATGTGTCAGCGCTACTATATGAGTTCAAGATATCCCAAGTACATTTTTATCCCAAGAATACAGTGTTTTAATGAATAAATAATAAAATGTGCTTATTTGAATGTCACATGTATATTACTAGAACTTAAGTGTAATCTCAGTGACTGTGTAGAAGTTAGACCAATAAGAAATTTTTTCTTATTTTGTTTTCTTAAATTAGCTCTTCCCTGAGAAGCAGAGGGAAGAGCTACTTAACATGACCTTTAGTCCTATGGGTTATAGAATTGCAACTGGAGTCAAGGTCCCCAACTCCAATCCTACTATACATCTTACCTTTACAGTTCTGAAACTCCTTTTTTGTGTCTTATCTCTTCTAATCACTTTCTATGTTATTTGAATATTATTTACTTTTTTGCCCTTGTGTTAAGTTTCTTCTGTTTTCCCCAGCTGATGCACTGAAAATACCTATTGACCATTATCAGTCCTTTGGCTCTTGGCATGATTTATTTTCTGAGTCTCTTTTTCATATTATAGATTCTTTCATTAGCATATCCTTATCATTCTCCAGGGCTTCTGAATTTGGTACAATATTTTGACCTTTATTTAAATTAATATTTGATCTAATTCTTTCCATATTTTACAGCATCTTCTTGGTCTAAATTCCTCCACCTACATGTTCAGTCCTTCTCTTGAGTTGTATCATGTGATGTGTTCCTGTGCATTTGATTTCCCAACTCCAGACATGCAACTGCCTCACATTATCTCAGACGAAACATTAGAGAAAAAAATTAGCATATATGCTTTTATAGAAGGAAATATGAACTGTTTAGAAAATTCTGACTTGGAAATTATGCTGGAAATTTCCATTCATGTCCTAGTGACATATGAGAGATATATCTTTGGATTAGACATATACCCTAGAAATCACCTGTATTTGGACTGAAAAAAAGAGAGCCTTGATCACATAATTGGCTGTCCTCAAGACGGTAGACTGATACAGTTAAATACCACTGAACTAAGAGTTCAGACTTTGAACTCACTAGACTTTGAGGTCTTTGGGAGCACAAACTGTCTAATTACTCATATTCATATCCCTGGTGCATGGGTATTCTTGCCTTATATATAGGCTCAAAAATTTGTTACATGAAAAAAATGAACAGAGAAAGAATAATATCAAACACAGCTGCAACTCGGACTTTGCCACAAACTAACTGCATGACCCAATGTAAGTCCATGACTTTCACTGTGTCCGCTTCCCCACACATAAACCTGGGATTTGAAGTGAACAGTTACCTTCACCGTGGTGTTACTGGGAGAATAAAATACTCCCTGCTTCTGAACAGTAACTATGTAATGCCCCTGTTCAATGGTAGTGCTGCATATTTTGTATCAGTTTGAGATGGATTCAGCTGCAAGTAACAGAAAGTTTCACTGTCATTTAAACAAAGAGGAGTTTAATTTTCCTCCATAATCTAAAGACCAGAGGTTCATTCATGCTAGCATTGTTGGTCAGCAGCTCAATGATCTAAGGGTCCACTTCTCAACTCCTTCTACCTTTTTCTCATCACAAATGACTGCAGTGGAACCAGCTGCCATACTGTTTTCTAGAAAAAGGTAGGGAGAGGAAAAGTGACACCAGTTTTGTGTTTTCCTTTATCTAGGAAGCTAATGTGCCCCTGGACTTACATAGCAGACTTTCTTTAAGATCTTATTGGATGGAATTTTTTACATGACTACTCGTATGAGTTTGTAAAGTAATAGAAGCTACTGTCATGAACATATTTAGCCAATCGTGTTTCATTGCCTAGTGTTGGCATACTCTGCTCCAAACAAAACCAGGACATTGTAATCTAGAAAAAATGCTAAGAGGTTCTAGAGAAGACATCTAACCATGATTTCCACATACATATCTGGAGATGTTATGAGGAACAAAATTTTAAAAGGAGAGAAAATACAATAATGGCTGCACTGGGCATGTGTGGGCGTGTGTGTGTGTGTGTGTGTGTGTTGATAGTGATGGTGAGAATTTAACCTTTTTCTTTCTTGATTACTAACTGCCTAGTTTGGGAAAAGACTGGCAGAAATTTGTCTGGTATGTGATGTCTCTAAAGTGATGGATTCTTTTAGGATCAATTAATTTTGATGCCACCCTGTGGAAATCCCTGCTTTTCTAGCTGTGCCAAGATGGAGTAATGGCCACAGTCTGTCTTGCAAGAGCAGAAACTGTAGCTGACTCTCCAATCCGTCATACACTTTACTCTTTTAAGTTTTGATACTGAAAGGAGAAGGTATTCCATATCACCAGTGTGAAGTGCCTCTTGGAGTGAAAATCATAACAGTAATAATTATAGTGTATGGTAGAGAAACTCATTCGGTCTGAGAGGCTTCTGACTTATGTCTTCTCCCTTAATTATGGGATCAGCCTACTATGCCATTCCTGTAGTTTCTGGTGACCCACCACTTCTTTTACATGACAACATATGGCATTCTTAAATAGGGTGTTCATTTCATCATCTTCTTGACTACAATCCTAGTGCCCCCTCCTTCCCCTCTCACATCGCCTGTGAAATTGCTCTGCTTACTTCCCATTATGGAAGTAACTAGAACCTAGTGCTCTGACTCCCTGCTTATTTATGAAGTCAGTGTTTACTTTGTTGAACCCATCATTGTTTAAAAAGGAAAGGAGGAGGACATCTGTGACCCAGCCAATGACAAGAGGTTGCAATTTACAACTGCCAAATTGCCAAGTAATTTTGTTAATACAGCCTCTGAAACAAAAGAGAAAGTTGCCTTTGGTCATATGGCAGGAATACAAACCTATATGAATTATCAACTCTTCATTTTTTCCTGCACACACAGTAGAGCCTGGCTTATTTACAGTTCATCAGAAAGCTTCAAGGTTCTGCTGCTGCCAGCCAATAGATTTCTTTGTTTTAAGGCTGCAATAGATACTATATATTTTTCTGCAGTAAATTTCTCATTTCTGACTATAGCCACGTAAAGGCTAAAGGTCCTTCAAATCAGCTGGAGGACTCTTGGTAATAATTTATGTCTACCACATTAGTGACAGTCCCATTTTTATTAATCATACACACTCCCTCAAGATATCTTATTTGCAGTCTTGATGAAAGTTTGCACTTAGGCTTCTATAGAGTGCCTTCTGGATCCATATAGAAGCTGTTTTGGGTTTTTTCCATCCCCCCCCAAAAAAATAAAATCACTCTGTTCCTGGCTCTTCTTCCAAATTTGATTCTTTACCTTGTGGTCCATTTGGAGGCTCAATATTTCATAAAGATGGCTTATTATCTTAGTCTTCTCAGGCTGCCATAACAAAATATGATATGCTGGTTAGCTTAAATAAAAAAAAATATGTTTTCTCATAGTTCTTGCGACTAGGAGTTCAGTTTATGATGCCAGCATGTTCTGGTTCTGGTAAGAACTAACTTTCTTGCTTGCAGAAAGCACCTTCTCACTGTGTTCTGACATGGTAAGGAGAAACAAAAAAAACAAACTCTCTAGTGTCTCTTCTTATAAGAGCACTAATCCTATAATGAGGGTTCTATTCTCATGATGTATTTACCTCTCAAAATGCCATCTCCAGATACCATCACATTGGGGATTAAGGCATCAGCACATGAATTTTGGGGCAACACAATTAAGCCAAAAACACTGACTAAAGTAAGTAAAATCTTCCAGCAATAAACATTTAATACTGCTAATTTTGATAGGCCAAAAATGTGCAAATGTCAGTTGAATTCACAAAAAGAAAAAGAAATCTTCAGATGCTAAAAATGAAGAATTTTAAACAGATCAGGTAAACTTACACTTAAGTTGATGACAGTGGGTTATTGTCCAACTAACATAATAGATTGGATTTTAGTTCCCCACCAGAGAAAGAACATGAGGCTCTTGACCCGTATAAATTAGAGTGGTGGTACGAAGATGTTTGCCTACATCTAAGAACTTGAAAGGTTAGACTGAAAAAGAAAAAATCAAGGTAGGGTTAAATAGTAGATTGAACAAACAGGAGTTACTTGTGCTCTGTAAAATACCTCTGAGGAAATTACCAGAAAGAATCAAGAGGAACACAGAAAACATGCAGAGGAGCTTAAGAAACAGATAAAATAAGGTGGTCAAACATTGTACAAATAGGATTCCAGAAAGAAAAAATAAACAGTCAGGTCTTTTGCCCATTTTTCAATTGGGTTGTTGTTTTCTTTTTTCTGTTGAGTTGTATAAGTTGTTTGTATATTTTAGAGATTGAGCCCCTGTCATTTGCATCGTTTAAAACTATTTTCTCACATTCTGTAGGTTTTTTTTTTTTATGGTTTCCTTTGTGGTGCAAAAGCTTGTCAGTTTGATTAGATCCTATTGGTTTGTTTGTGCTTTTATTTCTCTTGCCTTGGGAGACTGACCAAGAAAACATTCATACAATTGATGTCAGAGAATGTTTTGCGCATGCTTTTTCAAAGAAGATATGCAGAAGCACACGAAAAAATCCTCAACATCACTGATTATTAGAGAAATGCAAATCAAATTACTATGAGGTACCACCTCACACCTGTCAGAATGGCCATGCTTAACAAGTCAACAAATAAATGCTGGAGAGAATGTGGAGAAAAGGGAACCCTTCTACGCTGTTGGTTGGAATATAAATTGGTATAACCACTATGGAAAACAGCATTGAAGTTTTCAGAAAACTAAATATAGAACTACCATATGACCCAGCAATCCCACTCTTGGGCATACATTCAGACAAACTTTCATTGAAAAAGATAACATACACCCGTATATTCATTGCAGCACTATTCACAGTAGCCAAGGCATGAAACAACTCAAATGTCCATCGACAGATGAATGGATTAAGAAGATGTTGCATATATACACAACGGAATACTACTCAGCTATAAAAAAGAACAAAATAATGCCATTTGAGGTAACATGGATGGAACTAGAGACTCTCATACTAGGTGAAGTAAGTCAGAAAGAGAAAGACAAATACCATGTGATATCACATATTTTGAATCTAATATATGATAGAAACGAACGATTCCACAGAAAAGACAACCATAGATTTGGAGAACAGACTTGTGGCTGCCAAAGAGTTTGGAGAGGGAGTGAGATGGACTGGGATTCAGGAGTTAATAGATGCAAAACTATTGCATTTGGAGTGGATAAACAATCAGATCCCACTGTATAGCACAGGGAACTATATCCAGTCACTTGTGATGGAACATGATGGAGGACAGTGTGAGAAAAAGAATATATATATATATATGTATATGACTGGATCATTTTGCTGTACAGTAGAAATTGACAGAGCACTGTAAATCAACTATAATGGAAAAAATAAAAATCATTAAAATATTAAAAAATAAATAGGCAGGTATTGAAAAATGTCTAAAAATTAACATATATCAAGGGCAGCTCAATATTTATACATATACATTTGTATATATAATATATATTTATTCCATACCCAGGCATGCTATAGACCAAATTCAGAATAAGACAGAGTAAAACTGAGAAGCTAATAGGTAAATCATAGTCAAAGAAACATTTGAGTGACAACAGACCTTTCAATTATAATAACAGAGGCCAAATGACAATGGGATGATATCTTCAAAGTGCTGAGTAAAATTATCTTTGAGACTATAAATTTATATTCAGTTGACCTAGCTTTCATCCATGAGACCAAACTAAAATTAGTTAGTGAATATACTTCTGGAAGAAAGAAAATCAACTTAGAAGTAAAATGGGAAATGCAATAAGCAATGGAATATATTTTATTATTTTTTTTTTACTTTTCTACATTTTGAAAATGTTTCATGATTAAAAAAAAATTATAGGAGTTCCCTTCATTGCTCAGTGGCTAATGAATCCGACTAAGAACCGTGAGGTTGCGGGTTCGATCCCTGACCTTGCTCAGTGGGTTAAGGATCTGGCATTGCCATGAGCTGTGGTGTAAGTTGCAGACACGGCTTGGATCCCGTGTTGCTGTGGCTGTGGCGAAGGCCAGCAGCTACAGCTCCTGTTAGACCCCTAGCCTGGGAACCTTCATGTTCCGTGGGTACGGCTCTAGATAAAAGGCAAAAAGACAAAAAAAAAAAATTATGAATACCTTTTGAACTAATTTTGAAAGCATGGTTTTCTGACTCTCCCTCCTTTCTCTTCTGCTCCCTTTCCCCCTCTTATTTTTCTTTTTCTCTATCTTTCTGCAGAATTTAAAACTTATGCAAGATAGTTTAGCTGTTATGCAGTATGGGAAGAATATCTGGGGTATGTGAACTTTCAAAAATTTTCAGGAATATTTGCAACTTGTATACAAAGTGTAAAACTGTAATTAATTTTTAATTTATTAAACTACCTATAGTATAAACATTAACAACTTCATTAAACATTAAAATTAAATTCCATAAAATTCCACTTCATGAGAAAATTTTTAGAATTTTCTGCTTTTAGGGAATTCCAAAAATTCCAAGTTAGTAAATAACAAATTATTTTGGAGTGAAATAGTTTCAAAAGCAAAGCTATTAAAAACATTTTTCAAAACTATTTACCTTCTGAATTTTTCTTTAATGTGTGATTTGGGTATATTTTAATATACTTGATATGATACAGAATATTGTCTCCAAAAATAGTGAACATAGATCTATGATGGCTTTTCAGTAGCCTCCTCACCAGGAATATTCATTGTGCAACATGTAGAAAGTATGGATGGATTTGGTCTTACAGCTATGCTTTTTACTCTAACTCATTTTCTTCTTCTTATAGCTGTCACAGAATAATGTTTATTGAGTTATCATATGTCAGACCCTGTGCCCAGAGTTCCAAATGCTTTAACTCCTTTAATCCTCATGGTAGCACTAGGAAATAGGTTCAATTATCTTTAGTTTATCAATATGGAAATTGAAGCTTACAGAATTATGTAACTTGCCAAAAATCACACTGATAGAAAGTGTTGAAAAGAGTTAGGAAATGAGCCTTTCTGATTTCAGTGCTTTGCTCTTGTCCATTATGCCATGTTGACCTCACAGTCTCTACAAAATGTAAGAATATTGTTGGCAGCCCTAATATTTGCCAAATGAATTCAATTCACTTTCATTATAACTTATAAAGGATTGGACAGGAAAAAAAAATTGTATAATGACGGTTTGAAATTTCTAGTGATGGCCAGAAGGCAAGGCCCTTAGATGTTCCAAGCACAAATTATTATGGTGATTATGGAGAATTTTTTGGCTCTCTCCACCTTGCATCTAATCAAAATATTAAAAATGCTAAATTGTAAAATTAAGGATAAGATAGCTGGGGTCCTATTTTTGTCTGTGATGATTTTTTTTCTGAAATATCACATATTAGGTTATTTGAAAAATCTTTGTTTTTTTTTTTGACGGGTTTTATTTTTATTTTATTTTTATTTTTTTTTTGTCTTTTTGCCTTTTCTAGGGCCATACTCGTGGCATATGGAGGTTCCCAGGCTAGGGGTCTAACAGGAGCTGTAGCTGCCGGCCTACACCACAGCCACAGCAATGTGGTATCCGAGCTGCGTCTGCAGCCTATACCACAGCTTGCAGCAATGCTGGATCCTTAACCCACTGAGCAATGCCAGGGATCGAACCTGCAACCTCATGGTTCTTAGTTGGATTCTTTAAACACTGAGCCACGATGGGAACTCCTGCACTTGGTCTTTTTGATGCTTAGTTTTATGTGTCAACTTGCGGGGCATTTTTGGATGAAATGAATGGGAACATTCAATTGGGGAACTGTGAGTAAGGCAGATTGCCCTCCGTGATGTGGTTGGGACTTAGCCAATCACTGAAGGCCACAAAAAAGGGAAAGACTGGCTTCTCTGTTCAGGAAAGAATTCTCTGGCAAACTACCTTCATATTCCATCTGCATCTATATCTCGGAGGTTTCCAGCCTGTGGACCCACACTGCAGATTTGGACATACCAGCCTCCATAAACACATGAGTCTATTCCTTTATAAGAAATCTCTTTCTATATCTATACATATTCTACTGTCTGTTTCTCTGAAAAATTCTGAATAATACAGTCTTCTGGGTAATCCACATTTCCAAAAGGCCTACCCTCAGTGAAATATCAAAAAATATGTATTTTCTCTCTTTGTTTTGGGGGCTTTTTGTTTGGTTGGTTGTTTTTTATTTTTATTTTTTTTTCTGCACCTGTATGTGAGAGTTCCCTGGCCAGCGATCAAACTTGTGCCACAGCAGCTACCCGAGCCTCTGCAGTGACAACACTGAATCCTTAACCTGCTGCTTAATCCACTGCCCCACAAGATTCCTCTTTTAATGTTATTGTTTTAATTCTCAGCTCAGAGTAATCTCTTACTTTGCAGAACACTCAGCTGAGTATTTATTAAGAAAACTGGGGTTTCTTCCTAGACTTCTGCACTCCACAATTTCTCTTTTTCCTCGGGTATCTTACTGAAATTCAACTTCAGTTTAAAAAACAAGATAACATAATTGTAAGCATGTCTTTAGAATCAGTCCTTCCTTCTAGTCCCAATGTCCTGTGACTCTGAGAAAGTCATTTTGAGCCCTGCTTCCCACATTGGTAAAATATGAATCTCAGATATTGTCATTAAGGATGTTTCACCTAGCTGTGCTAATGCAAGTGTTCAATATCTGCTGATTATTTAGATTATTATAGGTATTATATGATTAAGCACATAAGTATGTATGTAATTCCTTATCTTTAGAGCATTTGGCCTTTGGTGAAGATGTATTTATAAACAACTAATTAAAAGTTCCTTTTTGCCATTGTATATTTTTGCCTCCTTTGTCATACATAATTGACCACAGGTGGCTGGGTTTATTTCTGGGCTTTCTATCCTTTCCCTTGTTCTGTATTTCTGTTTTTTGTGTCAGTACCATACTGTTCTGATGAATGCGGCTTTGTAGTATAGACTTAGGTGAGAGAGCCTGATTCCTCCAGCTCCATTTTTCTATCTCAGGATTGCTTTGGCTATTCAGGGTCTTTTGTGTTTCCAAACAAATTTTAAAATCTTTTGTTCTAGTTCTGCAAAAAAAAAAAAAAAAAATGCCATTGGTAATTTGATAAGGATTTCATTGAATCTGTAGATTTCCTTGAGTAATTTCGTTATTTTGATAATATTGATTCTTCCAATCCAAGAGCATGGAGTATCTTTCCATCTGTTTATGTCATCTTTGATTTATTTAATCAGCATCTTATAGTTTTCAGAGTACAGGCCTTTTGTCCCTTTAGGTAGGTTTATTCCTAGGTATTCTATTCTTTTTGATGCAAAAGTAAATGAGATTGTTTCCCTAATTTTTCTGTCTAAATCTTTCATTGTTAGTATATAGAAGTGCAGTCAATTTCTGTATATTAATTTCATATCCTGCAATTTTACCAAATTCATTGGCAAGCACTAGATTTTCTGATGGCATCTTTAGCATTTTCTATGTACAGTATCATGTTGTCTGCAAAAGTGATAGTTTTACTTCTTCCTTTCCAATTTGGATTCCTTTCATTTCTTTTTCTTCTCTGATTGCTGTGGCTAATATTCCAAAACTATGCTGAATTGAAGTGGCGAGAACAGACATTCTTGTCTTGTTCCTGATCTTAATGGGAATTCTTTCAGCTTTTCACCATTGAGAATGATGTTAGCTGTGGGCTTGTTATATATGGCCTTTATTATGTTGGGTATGTTGCCCCTATGCCCACTTTCTGACGGGTCTTTATAAGAAATGGCTGTTGGATTTTGTCAAAAACCTTTTCTGCCTCCGGTAAGAAGATCATATTGTTTTTATTTTTCAGTTTGTTAATGTGGTATATCACACTGATTGAATTGCAGATACTGAAAAATCCTTGCATCCCTGGGATAAATCACACTTGATCATGGTGTACAACCCTTTTGATATATTGCTGGATTCAGTTTGCTAGTATTTTGTTGAGGATTTTTCATCTGTTTATCAGGGATATTGGCCTATGCTTTTCTTTTTTGTGGTATCTTTGTCTAGTTTTGGTATCAGGGTGATGGTGGCCTCATAGAATGAGTTTAGGAACATTCTTTCCTTTGCAATTTTTTGCAATAGTTTCAGAAGGATTAGTCTTCTCTAAATTTTTGATAGCATTTGCTTATGAAGACTTCTGGTCCTGGACTTGTGTTTGTTGGAAATTTTTTAATCACAGTTTCAGTATCAGTACTTGTAATTGATCTGCTCATCTTGTCTCTGTATTCCTGGTTTAGTCTTGGAAGATTGTACCTTTCTAAGAATTTGTCCATTTCTTCTAGGTTGTCCCTATTGGCATACAGTTGTTTATTCAGTCTCTTATGATCCTTTGTATTTCTGTGATGTTCATTGTAACTTCTCCTTTTTCATTTATAATTCTTTTGGTTTGAGTTCTTTCTCTTTTATTTCCTCATTGAATCTGGCTAAGGGTTTATCAATTTTGTTGTTATTTTCAAAGAATATACAGTGGAGAAAAGACAGTCTCTTCAATAAGTGGTGCCAGGAAAACTGGACAGCTACATCCAAAAGAATGGAATTAGAACATTCTGTAACATATACAAAAATAAAGTCAAAATGGATTAAAGACTTAAATGTAAGACCAGCCACTATAAAACTCTTAGAGAAAAATATAGGCCCAACACTCTCTGACATAAACCACAGCAATATTTTCTCAAGTCCACTTCCTAGAGTAATGACAATAAAAACAAGGGACCTAATGAAACTTCAGAGTTGTTGCACAGCAAAAGAAACCATAAACAAAACAAAAAGACAACCCTCAAGTAGGGGAAAATATTTGCCAGTGAAGCAACTCACAGGGATCAAATTCCAAAATAGGCAAACACCTCCTGTCGCTCAATGTCAAAATAACAAACAAGCCAATCAAAAAAATGGGCACTCGTCACTTATGATGGAGCACAATAATGTGAGAAAAAGGAGTGTATATGTGTGTGTGACTGGGTCACCTTGCTGTACAGTGGAAAATTTATAGAACACTGTAATCCATCTATAATGGAAGAAAAAAATCATTAAATAAAAAAAAGGGCAGAAGTTCTAAATAGACATTTCTTCAAAGAATACATATGGACTGCCAAAAAACACATGAAAAGATGCTCAATACCACTGATTACTAGAGAAAGGCAAATCAAAACTACTGTGAAGTACCTACCACCTTACACCAGCCAGAATGGCCATCGTCAAAAAGTTTACAGATAAAAAGTGCTGGAGAGGGTATGGAAGAAAAGGGAACCCTCTTAACTGTTGGTGGTAATGGACATTGGTGCAAACACTATGGAAAACATTATGGCGGTTCCTCAAAAAACTAAAAGTAAAACTATAATATGATCCAACAATCCTACTCCTGGACATCTATCCAGAGAAAACAATAATTTGAAAAGATGCATGCAGCCCAGTGTTCACTGAAGCACTATTTTACAAGAGCCAAGACATGAAGCAACCTAAATCTCCATCAGCAGAGGAATGAACAAAGAAGTTGTGGTACATACATACAATGGAATATTACACAGCCATAAAAAGAATGAAGTAATGCCATTTGCAGCTACATGCCTGGACCTAGAACATATCATGCTAAGTGAATTTAGTCAGACAGTGAAAGACAAACATCATATGATGTCACCCATATGTGGCATCTAAAAAAATAAAAAAGGTAAAAATGAATTTGTTTGTAGAACGAAAACAGATTCACAGACTTTGAAAAACTTTTGATTAGCAAAGGGGACATGTGAGGGTGTAGGAGGGATGGACTGGGGGTTTGAAATTGGTATATGCACACTGAGGTATATAGAATGATTGGCCAATGGGGACCTACTGTATAGCACGGAGTACTCTACCCACTTATTCTCTGATAATCTATGTGGGAAAAGAATCAGAATGGATACATGTATGTGTATGACTGGGTCACTTTGTTGTGCAGTAGAAATTATCACAGCCTTGTAAATTAACTAGACTTCAATAAAACTTAAAAAAATAGAATAAAATAAAAGCTCCTTTTGAAGCTGTCCTATGGGCCCATTATGGAAGGAATTTGAGAGCCTGCATATTAACTGAGAGATCCTGAATACGAACTGGTCATTGATGTTGCTTTTCAGCTATCAGCTATCCTAAGTATAGTCAAAGTCTCCAAACAACTTAAACTCTTCGGTAACTATTACTTCTTATTCTCCAGCCAGCGTTTTACTTATATCCATTGCTGGAAAATCAGGGCTACTCTTTTCCTGCGTGCTATCAGCTGCTGAAGACTCGGTGGGTGACTGTGCTTTCTGCCTTTGTTCCCTTTTCTCCTCTCCTCCCTCAACGGGTCTCACAAATACAAGTTTGGTCACTGCCTGTTCCACACAAAAGGTACCCCACTCAGCACTTCTTAAGAGTCCAACCCACCTGCTTGTGGGTTTTCATATAATTATCAAGCTCATGAGAGACAAGTTTCCTATTTGTTAAGATACTAGATATTTAGCTGGTTCCAGCTGATTCCATGATATCCTCCTGCCTTTCACTGGAAAACATCAGAACATGCAGCTCAATGCACCTGCTAAATTTCTTTTTTTTGTCCAGATTTTTTAAAATATGAAAGCAACTTTAGTTTAAAAAAATTAAATCCCGAATTCAGTAAGTTTTAGCACCAGTCATATGACCTTCCCCCATCCTCAAGAAAAGGCAAATCAAGGGAATTTCCAGTTAAACCCTTTGAGTATTCCATGCCATTCGAATGGAGACCCTGAAAACTATGACTTATCTTGTGTTTGCTTCAGTGTTTTGTTCTTGGAGACAGAGGTCAAAATGACTTTCTCAAAGGCTCTTTCCTGGAGGCTGTTTTTTATGTAGAAGCGCTTATCTCATAAACAATTGAATTAGTTCACATTAACCACCATCGATGGCAAAAGTACACAAAACATAAAGAAATCACCTAAAATAATGTTTTTGAACCAGCTGCTAAATTAAGTAATTATTTGTTTTATTGCTCATTTGCATAATAGGGCAAACTAGAAACTCTCTGTAACAGATGTGCTGGTGGCAGGGAGATTTGATTACTGGCTTCTGTTATTAATCACTGTGCAAATCTTAAATGATTTGTTTCTACAGTTTGATCAATTTACATCTCAGAATGTACATTTATGTACACAATGTCGAGATAAAGCATCTGTTCTCACCTTTCTGGTGGCATCAATATATTTATGGAAAATGAAATTTTGTTAACCAAGGCATAGGAAACTTTGACCAAAAATTGACAACTTTTGTAAAGATCCCGTTATTTATTCCTTATCAGGCTAGTTAATAAATAAAAACCATTTTGCTACTTCCAGAACTTTATGTTCTGATGTCTATTGTTTTGTATCTTCTGTGAAAACAAACAAAACATGATATTTGGAATTCATAGGATTTCAACCATGGACATTTCTCTTTCCTACAATCATTCCAGAATTTTGAGTAATTACAGGGTATCATGGTATCATTGAGAAACACTGTATAGAGTTTTAAAAATTATCCATCTCCTTTCAATTTTACATTTGATACCTCATAATCCTATATCTTTTATTTCCATCAGCATTTAAATAGGTGTAATACATTTTAGGACGGCATGTCTAAATGAAAAAAAAAGTAAAAACACAGGCAATATAAATACTGTTTCATTAATTTCCAATTAAGCATGATAAATGTATTGCTTCTACATATAAATGTTTCCCCAATAAGTCAAAACACTAGATAATATGATTTTTTAATTGTATTTTTGCAGTTATTTTGTAAGTAAATTTTTAAAAAGTAGTTAAAATTCCCATAAAATGACATAACCTTTCAGCCTGTCAATTCCAGGGGCTGATTTACATTACAATGACTCGCTATGATGATTCACCATTTGGCTTCTACCATTTCTCTTAATATTTTATAGATTTTCATATATATCCAATTTGATTAATTTGGCCTCTTCGAAAATCATAATAGCCAACTGATGTAGAAGAGAAAGCTTTGGGGATTTTGTTTCTCTTACTATTCTGCTTCCTTAGTTGGGCCTCCTATTTCTACATGTTGTAGATAAAAAAATAAATAAATAAAAGGAAAAGATAAAGGAACTCAGGACTGAAATTAAATGCATCATTTCTGAAAACTGGATGAGATTTCAGACCCTGGCTTTGTTTTTAATGCCTAGGAAAAAATTAAAATGTATATATTTTTCTCAGTCAGAGGCAAGACTGTTATGGTTGCAACCCCTGCCTTTTTATAGTTCATCCTGGGAGCTAATGAAGCATTGCATATTGGTTTCAAATTCAAAGCATATGTAGTCACTGAGGCATTTTTTTCTTTATATAGTGTGATTTCAAAAGGAGCCCCAAAATGTGGTCATCTTAGAAAATGTAATTTGGTTGAGTACTAAAGAACTTTTTCCCAGATGACAGAAACCTTCCCCTTTGAGTCACCCACGAGAGCACAAACTGGCTGTGAAGTACACTCGCAACTCTCGGTGAAAAATGTACAGGAGCTGATGAAAATATATTAAAGGACTGGCGTGTCAAGGCCATGAAGGGCATTGGGTAAATTTGGATAAATGTGTCCAGGTTTCACAGAATAAGAATCAGAAGTGAGTTAGAGGACAATGTAAAAAGATGTTGAAGAGGATAATGTAATCCAGACAACAAACTTAACCGTTTTACACATCCAGAGCCATCTCCAAAGTCATTAACACCGTTGCCGGGGGTGTCTGCCAAAGAGCCAGATGTCATTCTGCCACAACTTGGCATCTGATGGTTGTCATTTATAAGGGAGAATCGAGTGAGGACTGTAATTAGGTGTGTGCTGAATGGAACTTTTCCTTCTGACTCCATTGGGAGCTTTTTCTAGTCCTGAACACATGGAGAGCAAAGCAGAGGAACTGATCTGCCCTTCAGACTCTTGAAAGTTCATGTGTATTTTCCCCCTGGGGGAAAATGTATAGCTTATAATTGTGTTTCGTGTTTTTTTTCACACATTAAGCATTTATCACACTCTTTGGAGATGACAGAGACATGTTCCTGGATCTTCCCCCCCGCCCCCCAAAAAAAAAAACATACACTCCAGGGAGAGAATCGTTGTGTAAACAGATCAGTTACAAATATACGGTGGTAGGTGCTATATTAAGGCTATTTACCATTTAAAAATGGTGTTGTGGGAGTGTAAAGAGTAGAACAGCAACTCTTGGGAGCTTTGGGAAAGAGCTCCACAGAGGAGATATTTAAAGGCTGAACAAGCATTTGGCAGGTGGGTGAAGAAGTGAGGGGGTTAGCATTCTAGCAGAAGAAATCATGTGTAGATAAATGATTATGAAATCACTTATGGAAAGGTCTGTTGTACTCTGGGAATGGTGAGGATTTATACTGTGAGCATCTGAGGTATGCAGACATTCAAGAAGAGGCTAGATCAAGTGAGGCAGAAAGGAAAAAACTGCCTAATCCTTCCTTAATTCCTGCTTTTTTGAAGGCTAATTACCTTTTAAAAAAGGTAAGTATCAACTCATGGTAATATTCCTAAAACTTTGATAATAATAATAATAAAAATAGCTGACATGTGCATGCTCTGTACTCAGAATTATGCTAATTCTAGAGTTCCCCATTGGCCTAGAAGTTAAGGATTCAGGGTTGTCACTGCTGCAGCTTGGTTTTGATCACTGGCCTGGGAACTTCTGCATGCTTGGGCGTGGCAAAAAAAAAATTATGCTAATTCTTACCACAACCTTAGAAATAGATTTTATTTTTATTTTACAAAGGAGGAAAAAGAGAATTAGAGATGTTAACTAGCATGAAGTTCATCTTATAGGCAATCAGCAAAGCAAGGGGGATCTAAAGGACCTCTCAAATACTAAATGATGTGTGCATATCTCCATAGTGCTATGTATTCAGTACCTATGAACTGTCATCCTGTTGGCTAGAAAAATGTCATCTTAAGTAGGGAAAATGTGGCCTCACAGCAGGGCCTCCAGAATCAGCAGTCCCTTTTTCTGGATTTAATCTAGGAATGGCACTGAAAAATACTTTTAAAAAATTAAAATAGGAAATTATGCCTCATCCTAAATACCTTCAGCAGGTGCTAGAATACCCTGGAGGTATTGCCCAGACGAATGCCAGACCCAGGCATTTTTTTGAGGCTTCCAAAATGTATTTTGTAATATGTAGAGATGTTTATAATACAGTTATAAAGTCAAATAATGGACATACAACTTTATATACAGTATGATCAAATTTTTGAAGAGGTAAATATGAGTCAGAATTACATACACATATATAGTATATATGCTAAGATAGTATGAAACTTTGTCTGAATGCTAGAAAAGCAAGTACTTCTTTAAAATGTTTGCCTCTTTATTCTGTTAACAGGTAGGATTTGTACAAGTAGAAAACATAAGAAAGAGAGAGTCCATGTGAAAGAACAAGGTTCAAGGTCAGAAGTCACCTAGGGAACCATCAGACCAGCAGCCCCTGAACTCACCTGAGAAAGGTCATGGCCTCCTGCAAATAAGCTGAGAAATGAGGTACCATCTGCCATCAGGACACATTAGCATCCCTCAGGGCTTGGTCCGTCTACATTTTAAAACTTTGAGGTTACTCTTTTAGTTGATTCCTAAGTCCTTCCAAAACACCCAGGGAACCTGCTCTCACCCATTCAACCAGGTAGAAAATTAAAGCTGAGGTAACAGCTGCCTTCAACAATAAGAGTATCTCACATAAAAGGACTCTTCCCCCTCCCCAATAAAAAAAGGAGTCCTGGAGTTCCCTTCGTGGCTCAGTGGTTAACGAATCCAACTAGGAACCGTGAGGTTGCGGGTTTGATCCCTGGCCTCGCTCAGTGGGTTAACGATCCGGCGTTGCCGTGAGCTGTGGTGTAGGTTGCAGACGCGGCTCGGATCCCGCGTCGCTGTGGCTGTGGTGAAGGCCAGCGTCTACAGCTCCTGTTAGACCCCTAGCCTGGGAACCTCCACATGCCGCGGGTGCGGCTTTAGATAATAAAGGCAAAAAGACAAAAAAAAAAAAAAAAAAAGGAGTCTAGTAGCTCCTGGATATCCTTGAAGACACCCAGAACTCTGGTCCATGTACTTTTCTAATCAGCTCCAACTTCCTTGTCAGCACCGGGGCTGTTGTAGCCATCCTCAGCACCACATTCAGGCAAGATGTACAGAGGCAGACACGGGTCCACCTTCCTTAGAACTTTAAGAATGGAGAAACCTTTCCTGATAGACCCTGGCGTCTGCCTTCTCATATTTCATCATGTCTATTGGGGAAGTTTTTGAATTGAATGAACTGGGTTTTTTGGAATTCCAGATTCCATTCACCTTCCTTTTGGATGTGAGCTGTGTTACATACCTCTCAGTGGTCCAATATTGAAGCAACTGACTAAACAGAAAGGTGCGCGTCATGTTAGAGAAGAACAAAGGGCATGGATCTTATTCCTTGAACTCATGTGACTATAGTAATTGTGTTAAAAGTTCAGTAGTCAGTTTCTCTCTTGTGCTATACCAGGTACAGCAAGTGTTAGTAAGGACAGGGTAACAATCTTCTGGCACAAGATTTCGCTAAGATAATGAGCTCAATTAGAATGTCTTATTCAAAAAATATTTGCATACAGTTAGGTGGGGTTAACATTAAGTTTCTGGCCCAGTCCTGCTGCTTATGGTTCCAAGGCAGCTGATGAACTTTTGGGACGGAGATTGGGCTTGAAGAAAGGGAAGGATGGACTTGGACATGAATGAACCCCCTTTATCAATGCCCAAGTTATTTCCCAGCTATAGGAGCAGGCATATCCCTAAATTTATAACCATCCATTCTGGCATTGTCAAGTGCCAACACTTGTGGAGGGAGGGGGAAGTATTCCCCAATCTATGATATTTATTTATTTTATCCATCTGGATAGGCCTAGGTATTCAGCCTACCCTCCAGCTATACATGGTGAGTCACAATCTTGTCTAGATTACTTGCCTTTGATAACAAAGGGATCCAAATAGTTTTTTTCTTAATCAAGCAAGCATTATGCCAAACCAGATCCAGTAGCAGTTAGAGCTACTTGACATTGCAGAAGAGCAGGTTCCATTGCTGCCAGAGCAGCAGATAGCTGTGTTATGGAAGGTCACCTGAAGTGTCATCAGTGCTTGGCTAATGGAGCCCTGGGGCATCCATAAACCTCACTCAGCAACAGCCCTCTTCCAAACTACCATAAATAAAACAGCATCCAAGTAGAGAACAATGTTTTTCTTGGGAAAAAAAAAAAAGCACAGCTTCCAACTTAGATTTAAGTCTAGAAGAACAAAGTTCCAATATTCTTAAAGCTCAAAGGGCTGCTTAAAGGGACCACATGAGGTTGCAAAATGGAAGATTATTGACTTTTCTCCAATTCTGCTACTTCGGCCATGTTTAGGAAAATATTTCTCCTCTGGGTGATTGCCTACTTGTCAACTCCATATTTTTGTCAATCCATTTTCCACAGAGCAACTAATATTCTCAAAAAAAAAACAAAAAACAAAAAACAAAACCTGGCAGGCCATGTCATTGTCCTGCTTAAAGTCCTGTAATGTCTTCCTTATAATGTAAAATGAAATCTGAACTCCTCCCCGTGGCCCTCACAGCCTTTTACAACCCAGGCCCATCTATGTCTCAAGGTCGTCTCATCTCCATCTCTCTTTTGCTATTGGGCTTATTCCCAGAAAATGCTAAGGTCATGCTCACATTACAGGTTTTGCAGAAGCTATTTCCTCTGCCTAAATGTACCCCCACTGCCCTGCTCCCAACACTGTCTTCATGTCCATTGCATCCAGTTCCAGTCTGTTAGTTCCTCAGAGTCTGTTCCTAACCATTCTACATAAGATCAACCTCTGCTTTGCTTCCTTGATAATTTAAAGGAAGAAATAAGTATGAAAGTTCCTGAGTAGGGGAGCCATGTATGCCTTATTCTTTTTTGTGTCCTCAGTCTTTGAGAAGATATGACTTAGAAGTCATCAATGAATATTTATTAAATGACTAAATGTATCTGTGACTCAGGAGAGAGGTAGGAGGTAAAATTCCACCTCCTCTAAAAAACATTTTCTAACTATGCCGCCTGAAGTTATCTTGATAGCCTTTTCTCCCTGGTCTCTTTTATGCATTATTGTCACTGTTAATATTAGCTCCCATTTATTGAGGGCATGTTGTGAATGTTATTCTAAGGATCAGACATATTTAGAGATGTAAGACTCATTTTATTTCCTGATGATCTAACTGAAGTGTAAACAATCCATGAGAAAAGTGAGTGATCACAGAAGACTAGAATTTTGAGGGCATCTTCATGAAGGATACTCTTGGGATTTAAGGTCAACATTGAAGGAGGAGTTAGGAATTAGGAACTATACAAAGAAGAGGAAAGAGCACTCAAGACAAGGCAGATAGCAGTTTTGGAGAGAAGCTGGAATGTGTGGAAAAATAAGATTATATTTATTATACATTAACTTGATTTGATAGAAAATGCCTGAACAGTTCTTGTAGATTGTATGATGATTTGTCCCATTAATATAGCCGTTAATTGTGTCCTACTTTGTATCTTCATTTCGTATCTTGAAACATAATTAGAATTGTTTTATTTATCTCTATGATGAATCTATTTTTCTTTCTGAGAAGACTGTAAACATGATACAAGCAAAGGCCTTGTCCCATTCATCTCTGTAGATAAATAATGTCAGATCATCCAAATTGGAAACCACTCTGGTAATCTTTTGTTTTTCAAGAAATATGGAGTTTCCCAGACTAGGGGTTGAATCAGAGCTGTAGCTGCCAGCCTACACCACAGCCACAGCAATGTTCGATCTGAGCCACATCTGTGACCTGTACCACAGCTCACAGCAATGCCAAATCCTTAACCCACTGAACAAGGCCAGAGATTGAACCTACATCCTCATGGGATGCTAGTCAGATTTGTTTCTGCTGAGCCATGATGGGAATGCCCACACTGGTAATCACTTAGTGATTGATGTCTTTCACCTGAGAGTGATACCTCTTTATTCCATAACTGATAAAAAAAATCATTCAGCCTCTTGGTAAACTTTTCATAGCAAGATTATTATGAGGCAGCTTGTTTCAACATCAATTTTTTTTTGCCCTTTTGTCATTTTAGGGCCGCGTAGAAAGCATACAGAATATCAAAAAAGACACTAGTACTAATAGGTGATCTTGGCAAGCCTGAAAGATAGAGATCAATCATACCGATTGTATTTCTATACACTAGCAATAAACAAAAGGAAATTATAATTAAAGTAGCATTTACAATAACATCTAAAATATTAGAAACTTAAAAATAAATTTGACGTAAGTTATGTAAAACTTCTAAACCGAAAACTGTGAAACATCACTTAGCGAAATGAAAGTGAACTTAAAAAAGATCACCACCTTTATGAGTTAGAAGGTTCAATATTGTTGAGATGAGTTCTCCTTAAGTTGCTCTACAGTTTGAACACCACCACAATCAAAATACCAGCAGTTTTTTTTTTTTTTGAGGAAGTTGATGAATTGATTCTACAAGTCCTGTGGAATTAATTGTAAAAGATGTTGATTAGCCTAAACAACTTAGAAGTATAAAAAACAGAATTGAAAGGCTGACAACACCTACATTCAAGACAGTATAGAACTGGTTTAAATATAGACAAATAAACCAAAGGAACAGAATAAAAAGCCCGGCATAGTTCCATACATGTATGGACAATATCAGAGACAAATTGAATGGAGTAGGGGTAATTTTTTAACAAATTGTGCTGGAAATACAGGATATGCATAAGCAAAACAAATGAGCATCGATCCGTACCTTAATCTATATACAAAAAATTATTCCAAATGGATCATGTACCTAAGTGTAAAATGTAAAACTATAAAATCACTGGAACACCTGTGAGTTGGGCTGATTTTGTTGATTAGACAAAAAATATGACTCATGAAATAAAAGAGTGATAAAAAATATGACTCATGAAATAAAACAGTGATAAATTGGAATGCATCAAAATTAACAATTCCTATTCTTTAAAAGACATTGTTATGAACATCAGAATCTTCAAAAGATATCATTAAAAATGAAAAATCAGAGTTCCCTTTATGGCTCAGTGGGTTAAGAACCTGACATAGTGTCCACGAGGATATGCGTTCAATACCTGACGTCACTCAGTGGGTTTAGGATCCCGCGTTGTCACAAGCTGTGGTGTTGGTCACAAATGTGACTTGGATCCAGTGTGCTGCTTTGACTGTGGTGTAGGCCTACAACTGCAGTGCCAGTTTGGCCCCTGGCCTGTGAACTTCCACATGCCGCAGTTGTGGCCATAAAAAAGGACAAAAATGGGTGAAAAATCAAGACACGGACTAGTTATAAATATTTGCAAACTATATATATGACTAAAAGAAGTTGTATTCAGAGTATACAAAGAACTCTTAAAATCTAATGGTAATAAAGGAAGTACTCCAATAAAAAGGGACAAAAGAACTGACACTTCTCCAAAGATGCACTAACAGCAAGTAAACACAAAAAATATGCTCACTGTCATTAGTCAGTAGGGAAACACAAATTAAAACCATAATGAGATAGCTCACCAAAACTATTCAAGTAGTCAAAATTAAAATAATAATTACACCAAGTATTGGTGAGGATGCAGAGGAACCAGAGTTTTCATATACTCTCAAAATGAATGGAAAATGGTAGAACCACTTTGAAAAATGATTTTGAAGTTTCTTAAAAATTAAACATCCTCTCACAGTATTGCCCAAGAAAAATGAAAGCATATCTTCATACAGAGAGTGCACATTGCACATAAATATTCAGAGTAGCTTTTTGTGTGATGACCCCAAATTGGAAACAATCCAAATATCCACCAACTGGTGAATGAATAAATAAATTTTAGCATATCCTTAAAACTGAATGCTATTCAGCAATAAATAAGAATAAAGTATTAGTACACAAAATGCCGTGAATGAACCTAACACTCATTATGCTGAGGGAAAAAACAGAGATTTTTTTTCCTAGATTTTTCCTAGATTTCTAGGATTCTATATAAAAGGCAGGGGGAAATACTACAAAGGGGCATGAAGAAATGTTTATTGGTGACATATATATTCATTTTCTTGATTGTGGTAATAGTTTTCGTGGGTACATAATATGTTCAGATTTTGTCGTAATTAACAAATTACATATGTGCAGAGTATTTCACGACTGTTGTTACCTCAATAAAGCTGTTTTTTAGAAAATGAATACAGCCTTGAAGTCAGTTAGGTCTAGATTCAAGTTTCATCCTGTCCACTCATATGCTGTGCTCTTTGGACAAGTTATTTAACCTCTCTGAGGCTCATTTTTATTTTAAATTGATTCTATTGAAAACTTCATAGAATTGATGTGAATGAACGTAACAAAGGATCTTAAACGGGTGAGGGACAGAGCTCTTATGTAAATAAAATTGGGCAGGCTCCACCCTCCCCATTTAAAGCCCTTAATTTGCAAAGAAGCTGAAGAGTGCATTTATGTGCCCTACTCACATAAATCTGAAGCACTGGTAAGAGAGTCAAAGAAGGACAGTGAGAAGCCCTTGAGGTGGAACTTCCCAAAGAGGAAAGAGGAAGCTATGTAGTAGTGCAGAGAAGAGTATTGTTTGCCAGCTACAGCAGTGGAGGAGCTCACGCTGAATCCAGCTATCCTGAGTACAGGTGTTCTCTGAGGATAGGACCAAGTGCATGTGCACTGGTACAGCTGCCTCCCTAAATACTTTAT
Organism: Catagonus wagneri; assembly: GCA_004024745.2. Lineage (NCBI taxonomy): Eukaryota > Metazoa > Chordata > Mammalia > Artiodactyla > Tayassuidae > Catagonus > Catagonus wagneri. The sequence goes on along the minus strand of PVHT021183629.1, from coordinate 4,048,363 downwards.
ACTTTTAGTGTCCAATCAGCTTTATTGTGGCATATCCCCAACTGAATACAACAGAGGGATGCATCTGCCTCTATATTCATAAAAGCCTCCCCACGGCCATCAGGTCTCCAGGGTCGTACAACGCTATCATGTTTCGTTAGCAGCAGGTGTGGTGGGTTTCCATTCCTATTGGTAGCAAGAAATACCTACTACTGATTTATAGATAATGTCCGCATCCTTGAAGATTTCCCAAATAATTAAGGTGTGAGTTTCCTCTGGCAAGCAGGGGATATTTTACAGCAAAAGGAGCTTGGTAATCAGTTTATCAAAACTACATCTGTAGTCATTGCAGGTAATAGCTGAGAAACTGAAGTTACAAATAAGAAAAAGAAAAATGACAGTGAAGGTATTTTTCCATAGCATGTCAGTAGAATAGTACCACATCTTCAAACTAACAAAAACATTTTTTTCCTCTTCTTACTCAACTCTTTAGCAGCACTCAATGCAGTTGCTACAAAAACCTTCTTGAAGTATTTCTCCTCTGTTGCCTATGACACTACCTGATACAAATTTTCTCCTGCCTCTCTGTTTACTTTCTCCTGCATCTCCATCCATTGTTTTTCCAAATATATTTCTCCAACCCAGGATTGTTTCCTGATCTCCACATTTTGGTATCCAATTGTCTTCCTAATAACTCTACATGGATGTCTCATGATATCTCAAATTTAATTTATTGTTATTCCTCCTAACTGCTTCCTTTTAGTCTTTACCAGCCCACAATTATCCACCAAGCAGTAGGGAACCCAGAGACCTTGGAGTAATCCTAAATGTCTCTAGTCCATTGGTCTAGCAAATCTGTGCAACAAGGAAATGAATCTGTCATGTTTCAGTTATTCTCAGTGAAACCATAATCTCTTACATTTCACGGTCCTTTCCATGAACTTAAAAACTATTAAGTTAGGAATCAATTATGGGAAATTTTCAGAAAATCATTGTAAGGTGTTCTGTTATATAGTCTCTCACTTCTATTTCTTCATTCCCCTATTCACGCCTACTGAAACATTTAGAGTTTTTATTTGTTTAGATCATTTATCATAAATACTGAATCTGTCATGTCACTTATATTGTATTTTGAACCATTTGTGACCACCCAAGATGTTTTCTTTTATTCCTCTCCCTCACCAGCAGTCTTGGTAAACCTGCCTATCCAGGACTGAGTTCACTCCCAGAGGTGGCGTTACCTTTAGTCAGTGTGGCCAGTGGGGAATGAACCAGAATAAATGGGATCAAACTGAAACAATAGGAGGTTTAGGTTAAACACTGGAAGATATGTTGAGAAAAGGTCACTTAGACACAGGACCAGTTTCCCTTGAGAATGTAGGTATATCTTCATACTAACTCTTAACATAGTTAGGCTGAAGCTCAGTGAGCGTCCCCATCTCATAGTGGGCAATTCCATAGTTTTCCAACCACTAAAAGATAAGAGGAGTCCACATTACTTGGGCATGAGATTTTTACCGCACGAAAAGGAAGTATTTCATGGTGCATCCAGTATAAAATTTCCCCTTCTTATTCTCCGCAAGTATCCACTTCTGACTCTGAGGAACAAGGTTTAAGAATCAAATTTATCACTAAAAATGAAACTCCATATCTGTTTTGAATCCTGGATTACACATTTGTTTTGAAGAATTTGTTTGAAGCTATTAGTCTATGACTGTTTTATAAGGCCTGGTGGAGTAATCTATACACACTTAAGCTGTTAAATGGAATTAGTTCTCTCATAAGTGTAACAGTGAAATCAAATACCTTTTCCCCACAGGCTAAGGCATGAGGCATTCTGCTAGCAGAATGGTGGTGTCTATCAGTCAAGGGATTTGTAATTGGAGAGAGAATCCTAGTTGTGATAGGACAGAGATCTATGTTAGTCGCAGGCTAAGAAGTGGTAAAATGGTAACTTGTCTTATCACTAATACCCCTTGCTTTCCATCTTTACTGATCAGTGCCCTGTGCAAATCAGATCAATTGACTACATTCTTAATTGTTTTTCTTTTAACCCATCAGTTCATAATTTGGCATCCTCTCTATTGACACATGTCACCATTATTGAAGGCTAATCATGTTAGTTTAGAATAATGAATATATCACTCTGACATAAACAAATTAGCATGTTTAATAAACTTCTCATAATGCAATTCCCCAGCTTTCCTTGGTTCCACCTGTGGATTTGTAATGCAGTTCATTGGCGGTGTTGGGGGAGGGAACAAGAGTCCTTCTTCATAATTTTTAAAGATGTTGAATGGCACTGAAATAAAGGTTACATTCTGGTTGCCTGTGGGCAAGATTGAGTCTGTAGGTATATTTTGTTTGGTCCACATAATGCTTTCAAGATATTTGATGGAGAACTTTGGCTCTTCTGGTAATGGCTCAGGAGATTGAATTCTCCACTGAAACATTTTGATAATTTCTCTCTAACAATAGTGGCTGGATTGTCAAAATGGATTTTTACAAAGGGTAGGATTATTTTAAAAATTACAGATTGTGAGCTAGTTACAACACAGTTTTGGGTCCCCTGTTACCAATTGTTTACTCTTTTTTGATTTTATAATATATTTCCATCAGTGTCTATTCTAACTGATTGGTCCCTTGCACTTTAAATCTCAGTTTTAGTCCTTCTTTCAACTATAATTTACCCACTTTCCCTTTCTGAGAAGGATCAGGACATCTTTGGGGAGCTTACCCAACTTTCTGTTCACCACTGCATCATTGTTCTGTTTCTTTAAGATTTGTTTGATCTTTCTTTAAATTGACTTCCATTCAATAACCGCCCTTTGGATTCTTCTATCTGCTTTGTTTTCATTTTGACTATTCTTTATCTCATCACATATTATTATTAGTCAGTTTATTAATTTAAAAGAAAACATGTATTGAACATCTGCATAAATGCAGAAGTTTTATTGACAAGTTCCACATCTTTATAACTAACACAAAACTTAGAGACAAATGGTTTTTAAACCATTAATTATACTATACTAAGGAAGTATTTATAAGAAGAATCTTCAAGAGACTATGAGAATACAGAAGCAGAGATGGGGGATTAATTCTGCCTGTAGTGTGAAAAATGTGTGGAGCTAGACTTGGGGATAAGATACTCAAGGAGAACATCCACACAAAGGCGATTTGAATAAGACCAGAAATGGATTTACTGATGACTTCAGAGCTTTGCACCTCAACGGGTCCCTTCTGCTGTGTCGTTATGCTCTTGTGTTTTGTATAATATATTTTAAACCCTGATACTTAAGACCACTTTTCCTTCCTTCCTTCCTTCCTTCCTTCCTCCCTCCCTCCCCTCTCTTTTTCTCTTTCTTTCTTTCTTTCCTCCAAATCCCCTCCAACATACTTTCTCTTGACTCAGGTGGCCTTAGGGAGTCCACGGGCTTTTCTAGAATATGATTATGAGAGGGTTGACTTGGAAACAGTTTGAGTTAGAGGGATGCATTCTTGTGATTGGCTGTCATACCCATGTGTAGGTAAGTTATTGCTGGCCATAGCAAGGTAGATGTAAGTTCCTCCAAGGTAGATGTAAGGATAGTCCTCCAAAATACTGTGTATACTCAGAGTTGGGACACAAACATGCAGGGCCATATTCACATCGTGATATGAATACTTCCTATGGAAACTGACACTATAAAAATGTGGATGGAGGAAGAGAAACAAGATTTAGAATGTGCAGAACCAGAAATTAATCTGTAAAAGTTCTTCCAGTCATTTGATGTATAAAATTATAAATAAAAGATCTCATTGATGAGTGGTCAAAATGAAAGTTCTCTCCTGCCAGGAAATATTCGATAATGCCTTGAAATCTTAGAGCTTATATATATGAATGCTCTTAAAAAGGTTTTCCCAAATTTAACCTTCTTTAAAGTGATATGCTCTTATGTTGTGAAACCTAAAGAAATTTTCTTAACTATCAAAGTAGGTTTCTTTTATGCTAGAGGAAAGATCAACTTATCTTTGTATTTTCTCTATCAAAAACAAGGTTACAAAATTGTCGTTATATAAGGAAACAAAGAATATGTGGGCAACTAATATTGGAAAAATCATAGAGCTATATAAGAAGGTTGCCTAATAAAAATATTATCCCAATTTTCTGATTTGGGGAATTTTTTAATGTAAATCAGTTCTTTTTTTTTAATTTATAGCATATTGTAATATATTTTCTCATTCTAAATATCTATTACTTTTATACTTAAATTTACATTTATAAATCTGTATTATTTTTATTAAAGACATCCCCTAAAATTGTATAAACTTCTAACAGCACAAACCAGACTGAATGAATCAAACGTCTCCAGGCAAACCTAGAATTTACCAAGTAGAAGAAACAGTTTTTATCAAGACGGATGTCACATATCATTTAGGGTCCCTCTCAAATTAGGCAAACTCAAGTTGGACTAAGTCAAAGAGAGTTCAATAAAGGGATAGTTTTGAAGTGTGTACAGGATGTAGGGAAATCATAAAGCGTAGTGCATCACCTCTGCTACCTGTCTTTTGTCAGCCCTGAGCCTGAAGGAGCGATAGAAAGTAGCAGTACCGGAACCAGGAGAGAACCTCCCTGGGAAAAGAAAAACCCAGAGTGAACTGGAGCTGAGTGCTTCGAGATAAGAGACCAAGGTAACCAAACCAGGACAGAGTTGGTGAATTACATATGCCAGCCTTGACTCCTCTGTCTACCTCCCTCCAGTCTGCTGCTTTAGCCTCCCATTGTCCTAACCCTACCACTGCACAAAGGATCGTATTGAGGTCATCCAAAGATATTAGAGAGCAGGAGGCAGAAAGCTAGGTAGAGATGTGTATAAAGTGGGTCTGATGAAACCAACGAAAATATTTGCCTATATCTGTCATAATTATATATATATGTTTATATGTATATATTGTATTTAAGTATATATACATTTATAAGTATATACAGTATTTTGCAGTATATATAATTACATTCAAAAATGAAATCACACCTTGATTACTGTTTTATAACCTGTTTAACCCACTTAATGCTGACAAAAATTAGAAACTCTTTTCTGTTTTCACGAGTTTTTTTAAAACAACAGTTTGTCATAGTGCTATATAGTTCTATGTTTTTTGGCAACTGTATCAGAATTCACTTAGATTACTTCAGATTTTTTGACATTATAGAGACTTGTAGTAAGTATTGTTGTAGATCACTTTTTTTATTTTAATGATTTTTATTTTTTTCCATTATGGATGGTTTACAGTGTTCTGTCAGTTTTCTACTGTACAGCAAGGTGACCCAGTCATACATACATATATACATTCTTTTTTCTCACATTATCATGCTCCATCATAAGTGACCAGATGTAGTTTCCAGTGCTATACAGCAGGATCTAGATCACTTTTTAAATTAATAATATTTGTTTCCTTAAAATAAATTCAAATAAAATGTAATTGCCTATGTAGTCCAAGGGGGATCCTATTTCAAGTTTTTATCACCAAAATGCACTCCAGAAAGCAGAGGGCCTTTTTCCATTGCCATTATCCACATATTAGTGCTTATTTTCCTCACAACTTCTCCACGTTACAGAACAAAATATTTTAAAGACAGAGCTGAGCATCAACTCCCCTACCATCTCTCACCCTTTAATGTTTGTAATCTGAAATTCTTCTCTTGGCGGTGAACAATGACTTCCCAATTTTGAATTCCAGTGGCTATTTATCATTCTTATCATTGACCTTACAGCATTTGATATTATTGACCTCGAGGTCCTATTTGAAAGAAAGGGAAAAAAAAACTCTTCTTCTTGGTCCCTTAACATACTCAATACTGATTTGAATCCTCTCTTTTTGACCTTTCTCAGTTCTCCTCTTTTGGTTCTTCCTCCCTGTGTGTTCAGTTAGACATGGCCATCCACTCTGGCCCAGGGCTCTATGGGCTGTTTGTGAATTCTAGCACAGAGTCTAGCAAGCCTTCCCTGCCTCTCACATTTGTCTTCTCTTTCCCTTCTCCCATACTCCCACCTCCCACCTCATTTGCGCACTTCTTATATTTGGTGATCCCCCTGCTTCTAGTTCCAGATGTACCTTCCTAAAACACTGCTTTGCTTATGACATTCTCCCAAGCAACAGCCTCTAGCATCCTCTATTCCTATTAACATTCAAATGAAATATAAGCCGGCATTTGCTTTTCTCTTTGCACTACTCCTGATCATAGCCTACATTCAGCCTAAATGCAGTTTTCTTTTCTTTTCCACCCACCTATAATTCTTTTCCTCACCTCTTCTCCTCAAATGTCTACCTTTTCATCGAGACTTGGTTCAAAAACATCTCCTATAAGAATCTTCCTTTAGTCACCTCCATCAAAATGACCCTAGTCTTTAATTCAGACCTTTTTCTATAATTCAGGGTCTATAATTCAGACCTTTTTCTATTGATATTCTAGCCAGTTTGGGAGGCTTAAAACATCTATGAGATTATAAAATGATTGAAAGTAGAATCAGGTACTGTTCATCTTCCCCTAAGCACCCAGCATAGAGTTTTATTGCTGGTAAGTGATTAATAAATACTAATTAAGTGAAAGGGTCAGCCCTGGAGCAATTGTACCGAGCCTTTGGGTTTAAGAATAGTTAGGGAAAGCTCAGAAATAGTCCACTGCACCATAGATCATCTCCAGATAGAATCCTAGGAAGCATCTGACTTAACAATACTACAGAAATGTCAATTTCATGTCTTAGGTTAAGCAGTGAGTATGTATAAATGGCTGTATTGGCAGCCCCAGAATTCTGAAAACTGTAACAGGATTTGTTTTTCATTATTAAAGATCTAATGATTTACTCACTTTCGGCCCACTGAACAATTCAAAGCTGAACACATTCTCTGAAGGTGCATGGCAGCATTTGTCACTTGCAAACACCAGGCAGACAGTTAGCTTCTCTGTCTCCATTGTTTCATTTTGGCCTTTCCAGAAGGGACAAACTTCATTGTCCCTTTTCCCTCAATAGTGTTTCAGGGGGCAAGTTTAAATACGTTGTGGACATGTTTTTTAACTGTGGGATTAGAAATGGGGAAGCAGGGAAAACTTCTTTCCCACCATGAACAACATGAAGTCATTATAGCACTTTAACAAAGAAGGGAAGGTGCAGAGGTGCAATGTGGAAGGCACACACACACGTGATTTCTGTTCGACTTTGCTCTGTGCATGCCTTTCCCTTCCTGTGTGGCTTCAGGCTAGTCATTTCACTTATTTTTGCACCTCCCGTTCCTCCTTCTACCTCCCAGGCTGGAGGAGCGCCAGTTGCTAATGCTGTGAGATCTTCCTGGCCTGGCCCCGACTCCCTGACAATGAGATATCCTCTGTGCAGCACCTTTCCGCGCATGGAGACGGTATACAACCCAGCCGTGAACAATGAGGCAGCAGGAGGCAGCACCAACGGGCGACATCTAACATGTTCAGGAAAAACAAAATTAAGCAGCAAAGCTCTTTAGAGCAAGAGAGGCTTTTAAAGAGAGTCCTCCCAGGTACTGTAAGCAGTTGCTTTCTCACCGCGCTCACAGGGGCACACCACAGGGCCAAACGGGCCACCCCTCCAGCCCCGGGAGAAAGAGCTGAGCTGCAATGGGGACCAAATCCATTTATTTTCATGTTGGCAATAAAAATACTGGATAGTTTGTAAATCACACACCCTCTGATCGCATTCCTTTTAAGAATACACAGCAGATTTTCTTACTCTGGGCGCAGCCAACTTATTCACATAGGGGAGGCGTTTGATCAGCCTCCCTGCACAGGGATTCTTAGATGAATGTGGCTGCTTGGTTTCTTACTAAATTAGGAGCTGCAGAGGAAGTGTGACCAGAGACAGGGTGCTGGGAAGGTGCAGGGATTTTCAAGTGGAAAATTTGGCCTGTGTACTACAGGGACTATGCAGGTGGGAAACAGCATTCATGTCTGGTCAGTTTTAATTTCTAAACATAGCTTACAACCTCTAGTTCAACCACATGTTGCCCTCCAATTAAACCATGCCATGTAAGGCCCCGATGGCGCGAATACAGAGAAATCCCATTCTCCACAGTGCTGCCAGGAGCAGAACAGAATGGTAATTTTGCATTTGGTCTTGTTTGTCAGCCTGCATTTTAATGCATTTTCTAATATGACCACCTGATCCAGAACCAAAAGCCATTGTTCTCCCAGATAAGCCTGGGGAAAAAAATTCCTCTAAGGCATCTTTGCAAAGGAACTTATCTCTTCAAGTTTGCTGGGTTTCTGAGTGGGCGGAATAGGTTATGCTTTGCATTTCAAGAAATAGAACGAAATGCCATCAACAACACAGAATTTAAATAGTGCATAGCTGGAGCTCAAAGTATGCTCTTCAAAGAAAATGTAAGATTTGACCCACACCTGAGACATGTGTTGTTATGACTATTAATTGGATCCTCAGCTCATTTTAAAATGGCCATCGACATGTTTACTTAGCAGTTGTGATGGTTTTTAGTTGGTAAATGACTGGGGTTAGGTAGTGTTAGATTTGTACATGAGAACAAAAAAGACTTAAAAAATTTTTTTTAGGTTTCTTATCCTCTATGAAGGCATTATAACTATATAGGGTAGTGATTTGAGAGAAAGGGCTCTATAGAAACCATTCAAATCCTGGCTCTGCCACAGATTACTGCCCCTTTCCATGTCTCAGGTTCCACCTCTTTGAAATGGGATAATAATAACCTCATAGGACTGGTGTGAGAAATGAGATAAATTACCTTAAGGGCTAAGCACCATACCTTACATAAGAAGCGCTCATACATAAATGTTTATTTTTATATGATTAAGGTTCAGATTAATGTTGTGTGTCTGATAAGAAACAGCAACATCGCCAGTCTCTGTCTGTAAAAACCTTACTTCTGAAAGAGTTACACATGACCTTGTGGTCTTTTGAAAGAAGATTTTACTGTTGGCGTAACCTCAGCCCTCTCTGGTTTAAGGACTCTCCTTCCTTTACTGCCCTCCCTGTGTGCAGCCTCCTTCAACCAAGGTCACGCCTCTTTTGTAGGACACGTGACCCCATTAATCATTCAGCCCCTGATACTTATAAACTTGTGTTACTATATATTTTTTGCTTCCATATCTCTCTTTCCCAACTAGAGTATAAGCTCTTTGAAGGCAGATAGCAGATCTGTATATACCACTTTTTTTTTTTAATCTGTTTATGTTTTGGCTGCACCTGAAGCATGTTGAATTTCCCTGGCCAAGGATGGAACCCATACTACAACAGTGAGCCCAGGCACTGCAATGACAACACCAGGTCCTTAACCCATGGCACTGCAAGAAAACGCATGTATATACCACTTTAAAGTTTGTTGGGTGTATTTTTCTCTTGGGATCCAAGAGGATAGGAACTAGCTCTCAAAAAAATAAGTCTGTTGCTGGCAACTTCTTCCTCAACTTGGAGAGAAAGTAGAAAACCTTGCATGCCTTCCACACACTCAGTCTGCTTTAGCTTTGGGTGAATCCTGAGCCACTCTGAAGAGACTGTCAAAACAAAAAGACTGCATAGGTAGAGGAGTAGACATCTCAGCTCTTCCCATTTAGGCTTAAGCCTCTCCACAAGATGTTTCATCCTCTACACATGGAAAAAGAGTCAGATTCATTATATTAATTTATGAATTCAAGGTAAAGAAGCCATGCGCTGACACCAAAAATTCTATCTACCTATCATGTACCTATCGATCAACTGATCGATAATTGTTAGTGCCTCCCCATGGAGTACATGCGAGAGCACAGCAAATCTGAGGGCACCTCCTCGTTTGTACTGTTCTGATCATCTTAATGAGAAAACCAGTTGGCCTCAAAATTAACTAGGGCTCTGAATAATACAGTGTGGGTTGTCGCTGTCAGCAATCCACACGTACCCTTCCACACAGGCAGATGACTCTGCTCATCCCTCTTTCATTATTGTGCTGCTTTCCCAGTCATTGGGAAACAACTGCAGCCTTGTGGCTGACGCACCCAACGCCATAGTTGAGGAGTGCATATCCACTGTGTCTGCCACTGTTTTCTTTAATGATTTTTCAAATGAATGCAGTCTCCATCTTTCCATCCTTTAGAATGTCTATGTTGAGCTCCAGTGATTTCCAAGCTAATGGTAAAATATGCACTATGCGGCACTGTTCTGTCAAGGAGATTTGAATCATTATTTGTCCTCTTCCTCTGGACAGACTTTAGGGTTAAATGGCTGGGGTTTTTGAAACAAAAGATTTATACTCCATTTTCTTTGTACTATCCATCCACACCTCCTGTAATAGGAGCCGGTTGGAAAGCTCTGCGTTCTGGGTTGTCATTTCTCCTGCACAGTATATATTAGAGTCCAAACGACCTCTACACCATCAAGGTTCCACGAACCTTAAATTTAAGCTACCTGCTCCACCAAAGTACCTAAAACAATAACTTTTTTATGTTGCAACAAACATTACATTTAATGAGTACAGTGCACATGTAATGATACAGTGAATCAGTGTGAAACCTCAAATAATGATTTCTGTTGGCACTATAAAAGGAATGTAATTTTTCTTGTTGAAATACCATTTTTCAGTTACTGCATGAGTGATGTGGTAATTATCCCCTACACCTGGGATTTAAATCCAATCCTACAAGCCCATTTTCTGTTTGCAAGCTGTCAGGCTGATGCATAGGCTTTGTTCTTATCTGGCAGTAGGCAAGGAATCGGTAATTCAGAAACAACAAAGCCACTGATGGGTCATCATGTAATCTGCACTGAAAATTGCAATCTGTAATGAGATTGGAAATGCAGATGAGGTGACTAAAATTGATTACCTACCATATCTGAAAATTTCAATTTTATTGCACAAATATGATCAAACTAGTCCATAAGTTTGGGGATTAGTTGAGAAAGAATAAAGATTACTTTTAAATTAGGTGAATGCAGATAAGTTATTTAAATGTAAATTATTTGCTTTATAGCAGTATGGTTGGTCTACAGGGCGATTCAAATGGCCACGTATTTTAAGTTCCCTGATGGCATCATTTCTGCCTGGGAGTTCCAATTAGAGATGACATATACAGTTTCCACTCTTAAAGAGAGCACAGCAATGCAGACTGAGAGTGAAACTCACACCAGTCCCCAGGCTGTAAAAATTCATCTTTCATATGTTTATTATGGAAAAAAGTAATCATCTAGAAATCTCGAGAGCTTCAAGAAACAAGCAGCAGAATGTATGTGGGGTATCTGAAAACAATCTTATTTATTTTTAGTCCCACTTACACTACCTTCAGGGGTTAGGCTTTGTGGGTTTAGCTCAGGAGCCAGGATGACAGGTTCATGGTCATCTGCTTCTCAGAGGAAGCATAAACTTCATATAATCTTAGAGCTGTAAGAGATACTGGGATATACTGGTCTGAGCTCCAAGCTGCTATGAATATCTCTCTATCTCTTGTCAGTAACGTGGTGATAAATCCTACTACCTGAAATCTGGCAGAACTTAGTGATCTTGAAACAAAAGGTGTATCTAGTAAGGAATCATTATCATGACAAGATTTCAGAAATGAATGACAGTGACAGCATGTTCATATAATGCCACCCAAATATTTCACCTCTTAGAATAGCTTCCCACAAAGTACCCATTAGAGTGTCGAGAAGGAGCATTGAGAGATCAATTTCTGTTTGAGGGGACCTCCTCTAGGAAAAAATATCAGAGTGAAACTTGCTTTGTCTCTTTGGGGTACCAAGGCAAAAATGTTTTCATCCTGTGGTCTATCGTTGCTGTTGGAGCTGCAAGAGACTCTCATACTTTTGGAAGGTTTTTTTTTTTTTCTTTTAATTATGAAAAAAAAAAAGCGTTCCTGTCTGATCATTGTATTAATGATCTTCACTCTCCTAAGCATGGTTAAGAATCTAGAATGACATGTTAGTGAAGAGTTGGATCACATGCTCTAAATTATTTTTCAGCATGAATTTCTTATTCAGATGTGCCTTCAGAATTTCATGGTCTCCTACCTAGTGAGCCAGCTTCCTAGGCCTTTCCTATAAACCAGTCATATTTAGAAGGGATATCCTTAGGAAAAATATTTATTATTGCTATTATTAGTAGTAATAGTAGTAGTAGTAATATATTGATAGTAATAGGAGCAGTAGCAGTAGGAATAGTAATTGTAGTAGCAGCAGAAGTTTTGTTTTACTCTTGTTTTCATTTTGATTATCTTAAATTTTGACTTTCCTGTTTAGTTTCTTTGAGACCCAGAGAGAGGTCAGTGGCAGCTGATGCAAGAAATAATGAATGATGCTGAGCTATAAGTGCCAAAATGACCAAGGCCCTAGTGGTACAAATTAGCATTTGCTAGGCTTTATGTTCCATTGTTATTATAATCATTCTGTATTTTCTTCTTCCAGAGTAGAAAGGAAAGAAGGAAGGAGTTGCTTGTTCATTTATTAAGCTATGAAAGGTCTTACAGCATTCCGATTATCATCTACATTCATGGAATGACTTTCATTTTTGTTGTTGAATTTTGTTTTATGGAAGTACAGTTGATTTATTTGTTTATATTCTTTTTACGGTTGCACCTAAGGTATACGGAAGTTCCCAGGCTAGGGGTCACATAGAGGCTGCAACTGACAACCTATGCCACAGCCATGGCAATGCCAGATTCAAGCCGTATCTGCCTCAGCTTGTGACAACACCAGAGTGAGGCCAGGGATCAAACCCACATTCTCATGGATACTAGTTAGGTTCTTAACCCCCTGAGCCATTAGGAGAACTCCTAAAGTATAGTTTATTTACAAGGTAGCATTAATTTCTGCAGAAAAGCAAAGTGATTCAGCTACCATATAATACACGCACACAGTTTTTATTTTTATTTTATTTTATTATTTTATTATTTGTCTTTTTAGGGCTGCACCCAGAGCACATGCAAGTTCCCAGGCTGGGGTTGAATCAGAGTTGTAGCCACTGGCCTATGCCACAGCCTCAGCAAGCCACTTCTGCAACCTACACCACAGCTCATGGCAATGCCGGATCCTTAACCCACTGAGTGAGGCCAGGAATCGAACCTGCATCCTCAGGGGTACTACTCAGATTCGTTTCTGCTGAGCCACGATGGAAACTCCTACACACACACTGTTTTTAAATATTCTTTTTCATTATTATCATAGGACATCAGATACAGTCCTCTGTGCTATATAGTAGGACCTTGTTTGTCCCTTCCATGTGGAATAGCTTACATCTGCTAACACCAAACTCCCAGTCCATGCCACTCCCTCCCCCTGGCAACCACACGTCTGTTCTCTATGTCTGTGTGTCAGTTTCTGTTTTGTAGATAGGTTCATTTGTGCCACATTTTAGATTCCACATATAAGTGATATCATAGGTATTTGCCTTTCTGACTTACTTCACTTAGTATGATAATCTTTAGTTGCGTACATGTCACTGCAAATGGGATTATTTCATTTTTTATACCGGAGTAGTGCACCATTATATATATGTACCACATCTTCTTAATGCATTAATCTGTCAGTGGACATTTAGGTTGTTTTCATGTCTTGATGATTATGAATGGTGCTGCCATGAACATATGGGTGCATGTATCTTTTTGAATTGTAGTATCATCTGGATATATACACAGGAATAGGATTGCTGAATTATATAGTAACTCTTTCCTTAGTTTTCTGAGGAACCTCCATAATTTTTTCACAGTGGCTGTACCAACTTATATTCCCACCAATAGTATAGGAGGGTTCCTTTTTTGCCACATCCTCTCTAGCATTTGTTATTTGTAGACTTATTAGTAATGGCCATTCTGACCTGTATGAGGTGGTACCTCATTGAAGATTTGATTTGCATTTCTCTAATAATTAGCAATGTTGAGCATTTTTTCATGTGCCTGTTGGCCATTTGTATTTCTTCTTTGGAGAAATGTTTAGGTCTTCTACCCATTTTTCAATTGGGTTCTTTGTCTTTTTGCTGTTGAGTTGTCTGAGCTGTTTGCATATTTTGGAAATTAAGCTGTTGTGGGCTGTATCATTTGCAAATATTTTCTCCCATTCTATAGATTTTTTCGGTTTTTTGATCATAGGTGTGTCAGTGTATTTCTGGGCTCTCTATTCTGTTCCATTGATCCAGATGTCTGGTTTTGTGCCAATACGACATCATTTTGATTACCTTAGCTTTGTGGTATTGTCTCAAGTCTGGGTGTGTTATGCCTCCTGCTTTATTCTTTTTCTTCTTTTTGCTTTGCCAATTCTGGGCCTTTTATGGTTCAATATAAATTTTAGGATTATTTGTTCTAGTTCTGTGAAAAATGTCATGGGTAACTTGATAGGGATTGCATTAAATCTATAGATTGCTTTGGATATATGGCCGTTTAACAATATCAATTCTTCCAATCCGGGAGCATGCTATATCTTTTCATTTATTTAAATCATTGTCGGTCTCCTTTATTAACGTTTTTTTTTTGTTTGTTTGCAGCACATAGGTTTATTCCTAAGTATTTTATTTTTGGGATGCAGTTTTAAAACGGACTTTTAAAATATGCCTTCTGATATTTTATTATTAGTGTAAAGAAATGTAACCAATTTCTGTATATTAATCTTGTATCCTGCTACCTTTCTGAATTAATTTATTAGTTTTAATAGTTTAGAGTTTTCTGTGTATTAGTATCATGTCATCTGCATAAAATGACAGTTTTACCTCTTCCCTTCCAATTGGGATACCTTTTGTTTCTTCTTCTTGTTTGATTGCTGTGCTTAGGACTTCTAACACTACGTTGAATGGAAGAGGTGAGAGTGGGCATCCTTGTCTTGCTCTGGATTTTAGTAAGAAACTTTCAGCTTTTCACCGTTGAGTATTATATTGACTACGGTTTTTGTCATAGATAGATTTGGTTATTTTGAAATATATTCCTTCTATATCCAGTTTGGTAAGAGTATTTATCATGAATGGATGTCGAATTTTTTCAAATGCCTTTTCTACATCTATTGAGATGATCATGCGGTTTCTGTGTATTGTTTATATAGAGTATAACATTGATTGATTTGTGTATGTTGAACCATCCTTGTGAACTTGGGATGATATGCATGTGGTTGTGGTGTATGACCTTTTTTATGTGTTGTGGGATTCATTTTTCTAATATTTTGTTGAGTATTTTTGCATCTGTATTTATGAAAGACATTGGCCTATACTTTTCTTTTTTCAGTGGAGTTTTTGTTTTGGTATCAGGGTGACGGTGGCTTCATAGAATGCTGTTTGGATTGTTCTTTCCTTTTCAATTTTTGGAAGCATTTGAGAAAGATCAATATATTCTTATTTGTATGTTTGGGAGAATTTACCTGTGAAGCCTGCTGAAACCTGGTCCTAGTGTTTGCAGGGAGTTTTTTAATTACTGATTCTATTTCATTTCTAGTGATTGGTCTGTTCAGGTTATCTATATCTTCTTAATTCAATTTTGGTGGGCTCTGTATTCCTAGAAAATTTCCATTTTCTTCTAGATTGTCAGATTTGTTGGCATATAATTGTTCATAATATCCCCTTATATTTTTGGGTGTTTCTTCAGTGTTTGTTGTTATGTTTCCTTTTTCATTTGGAATGAGTTTCTTAATTCTTGTACTTTCTGTTTCAAGAGATAAACCCTTTCCTTCTGAGGTAAACTCACTTTCTCCTATATATCCATTTTTCTATTCTGAAAATCTCAATATTCCTTTACATTATGAAGTTTTGTTTTTTCTTTTTCTTTTCTTTTTTTTTTTAACAGCTGCACTTGTGGCATATGGAAGTTTCCAACTAGGGGTCAAATCGGAGCTACAACTGCTAGCTGCCGGCCTGTACCTCAGCCACAGCAACGCCAGATCTGAGCTGCATCTGTTGCGTATGCCACAGCTTGCAGCAATGCTGAATCTTAACCCACTGAGCAAGACCAGTGATTGAAGCAGCATCCTCAGGGACACTGTGTCAGGTTCTTAACCTGCCAAGCCACAACAGGAACTCCTGAAGATTTTTAATGCTCCCCATTTCAGGCCTCCAAATATCACAATGAAAGTACATAAGAAAAGATGATGTCTGCTTCCCCTGTTCCCACATCACTCATCTGTATTTTATCCCACAGAAATATGACTCCAGGCCTCTCTTTTTTTCTTTTTTGAAACTTCTTTTTTCATGAACCCTGGTCAAGCTGCCATAGTCTCTAGCCTGGAGGGTTGCAGGGACCCAAATGATCTCTCTTCTTCTTGTATCTCTAAAATTCATTCTCCATAAAGCTGTCAGAGTTATCCTTTTAAAGCATAAATCTGATGATGTCACTCTCATGCTTAAATCCCTCCAATGGCTTCAATCACACTGAACATAAAATCCAAACGCCTTATACTGGTCTGCAATTTTATGATCTCTGTCAGTCTCATCTCATGCAATTCCCAGGGTCACACACTGCACTATGGCCAGGCTCTGTGTCTTTTAACTCAGCTAGCTTGTTCCTACAATCAGGTCTTTGCCATAGCATATCTGCATTTTATGACTGGCTTCAGAGAGCCAATCTAATTAAAAATAATTTTCCAGTCACTTCCTATTAAAAATTTTATAGTGTCTATCATTTCTGAGACTTCTTTTGTTTATTATTAGTATTATTTTATTTTATGTCTGCTCCAAATCAGTGTAAGTTGCATGAGAACAGTGATCTTGCTTGTCTCACTTACCTTTGAAAACCAAAATTTGAAAATTGCTTAGTAGTTCCCATTGCAATTCAGTGGTAAGGGATCTGACTAGTATCCATGAGGATGTGGCTTTGATCTCTGGCCTCGCTCAGTGGGTTAAGGATACAATTTTACAATGAACTTTGGTGTAGGTCCTAGACGCAGCTCAGGATCCTGCATTGCTGTGGCTGTGGTGTAGGCCAGGAGCTGTAGCTCCAATTTTACCCATAGCCAGGGAACTTCCACATGCCACACGTGTGGCCCTAAAGCAGAAAAAAAAAAAAAAAAAAAATTGCTTGGCACACAGTAGGCATTCAGTAAAGATATAGTAAATGTTAACACTTACCTCCTACTCATTTTGTCCTATTTCTTTTTAATCATTCTTTTTCCACTAACTGCTTTTCCATATCTTGATGCAAAACTTTTACTGTCAACATCTCCCTTAGTGAAATACTCTTGGTTTTAAACATATTCTGTGTTTTATTTCTACCTCTTCAATTCCTTCTCTAGTCCTCTAATTAAATGGTTGAGTTTTCCCAATTTACATAATTGTTCTTCATCTCTTTCTCATTGTCTTTCTTGTGCTTTTCAAATTCCCCCATGGTTCTGATGGATGTGACAAAGAAAAACGGCACTTGATAAGTTAAATACAAAAGAAAGATTTTATTCAAAACCACTGCAATACAGGAGAGATATTGAACTCAACTCTGCTGAAACAAAAGGCAAGAGAATTGTAAGCAATATGGTGAGCTAGTGGAAAAGTACTAGAAAAGAGTACTAGTGGGGAGGTTGATAATGTGATTAGGCCACCTATGTTTGCTAATTGGTGCTTCTTGAAGTTAGGCTCATACCTTTCCATAGAAACTGACAGATAAAAACACTATCTTTCTTGAGGATTACATTTCAAAGAGATGACTCCCAAGTCCTTGAGAAAGACATCCCTGAGTAATAAAACTGGCAAGAATTTACATCTTGAAAGGGCAGAGAAAGAATTTACAGTTGCAAGTTTTCTAAAGTAAATGCTGTAAGAAAAGTAAGGTTAGAGTATTTAGACTGTAAGAAATCTGTCTAAAGTTTGGTCAAGCTGAGGAGAACATTAAAGTCATATTTACCAGAAGCATTAATTAGTTTTCCTTCCTTATTTGTATGTTCAAATCTAAGCCATTGACCAGCTTAGATATTGCATTTTCAGTTGCGTGTTGAATACCTCCAGCTGGGGAATCTCATTTTCATATCCAACTCTTCATGTTTAAAACCAAATCTTATGTTTTTTTTTTAAAATTAATTGGCATGCTCTTATATACTAGTTTTATGTGTACAGTCTAATGATTCGATGTATGTATATATGCAAAATTATTATCATAGTAATTTCGTTAACATACATCACCACACATTTCCTGTATCTCTAACTATAATCACCATGTATATATTACATACCCACAAATTATTTATCTTGTAACTGAAAGTTTATACTTTTTTGCCCACTTTCACCCATTTTGCCTATTCCCTTATCTCCTTGCCCCCCACCTCTGAACTGATCAGTCTGTTTTCTATATCCATGACTTCTTTTTTCTTTTTTTTCCAATTTCACTGAAAAATAGTTGACACCTGTCACTGTAGGTGTTTAAGACATACAGGATGATGGTTTGATTTACAAATACTATGACTTGATTACCATGATAGGTTCAACTAACATTCATCTTTTCAACGTAGATACAATAAAAAGGGGAAAAAAAGGAAAAGGGGACAATTTGCTTGTGATGAGACTTCTCAGGATTTACTCTCTTAACTGTCATACATATCATGCTATAGTCATCATGCTGTACATTATATCTCTAGTACTTAAGTATCTTATAACTGGAAATTTGTACCTTTTGACCACCTTCTTCCAGTTCCCCCTCCTGCCGCCCACTATCTCTGGTAACCACAAGTCTAATCAGTTTTTCTGAGAGTTTGATTTTTCTTTTCTTTCCTTTCTTTCTTTCCTTTGTTTTTTTTTTTTTTGTTTGTTTTTGGTTTTGGTTTCGTTTTGTTAAGATACACTATGTAAATGAGATCATACAGCATTTCTCTTTCTTATTCACTAAGTATAATGCCTTTAAGGTCTGTCTATGTTGCTTCAAATGGTAAGATTTCCTCACTTTTTATACTAAATAATATTTCATTATGTGTGTATAGATGTACTATATATATATATACACCAGCTTCTTTTCTATTTATCCGTCGATGGACACTTAGGTTGTTTCCAAGCCTTAGCGATTATAAATAATGCTTCTATGAATATAGGATTGCAGATGCCTTTTTGAGTTACTGTTTTTGTATGCTTTGGATATATTCCTAGATGTGGAACTGCTAGGTCATATGGTAGTTCTGTTTTTAATTTTTTGAGGCTCCTCTGTATTGCTTCCCATAATAAATTGTACTTATGTACAATTCTGCCACAAGAGCACAAGGATTCCCTTTTCTCCGCATTCACTCCAGCGTTTGTTATCTTTTGTCTTTTTGATAATTGCCATTCTAACAGAGATAAATTGATATTTCATTGTGGTTTTGATTTTCTTTTCTATATTGACTAGTGATGTCGAGGAACCTTCATGTACTTATTGGCCATCCATGTATCTTTTTTTAGAAAAATGTTTATTCAGGACCCTTGCCCATTTTTAATTTTTTTTTTAATTTTTTTTTTTTTTTTTGCTTTTGAGCTGTAATTTTTCTTTATATAGTTTGGATATTGTCCCCTTATCAGGTATAAGTTTTGCAAATTTGTTTTCCATTACATAGATTATCTTTTCAAATTGTTGAATTGTTTTTCGTTATGCAGAAGCTTTATAGTTTGATGCAGTTTCACTTGTTTATCTTTTATTTTGTTGTGTGTGCTTTAGGTGTCATATCCAAAAAAAAAGTATTACTAAGACCCATGTCAAAGAGCTTTATTCCTACATTTTATTCTAGGAATGTCGTGATTTCAGGTTTTATATTGAATTCTTTTGTGTATTTTTGATTAATTTTTGTGAATGGTATAAGATATGAATCCAGTCTCATTCTTTAATAGGTGAATATCCAATTATCCCAGTGCCATTTATTGCAGTCTTTTCTTCATTGAGTATTCTTTGTTCTCTTGTCAATATTAGTTGGCCATGTATGCTTAATTTTATTTCTGGGGTCTCAGCTCTCTTTCTTTGGTCTGTTTGTCTGTTTTCATGCCAGTACCATGCTGTTTTGATAACTGTAGCTTTACAGGGTAGTTTGAAATCAGGAAATGTAGTCTCCTGCTTTTTTCTTCTTTTCCAAGATATCTTTGGCTATTCAGAGTTTTTGTGGTTTCATATAAACTTTAGAAGTGTTTTTTCTACTTCTCTACAAAATGTCATTGGAATCCTGATTTGCATTGAATCTATACATGCTTTTGCTTGTAAGACATTTTAACAAAATTAATTATTCCAATCCATGAACAAGGGATAACTTTCCATTTATTTGTATCTTCTCTGATTACTTCAATCAGTATATTATAGTTTTCAGAATAAAGGTTTTTCACTTTCATAATTTATTTCTAAATGTATTAGTGCTTTGATGTTATTGTAAATGAGATCAATTTCTTTGTTTTAGAAAACTTGTTATTGTATTGAAACACTATTGATTTTTGTACATTATTTTGTATCCTGCAACTTTACTGCGTTCACTGGCTAAACATAACAGTTTTTGTTTGTTTGTTTTTAGGTAGAGTTTTTAGCATTCTCTCTGTTAAATTATATAATTTGCAAATAATAGCAATATTACTTCTTCTTTTTCAATTCTAATACCTTTCATTTCTTTTTCTTGCTTGATTGATCTAGCTAGGACTTTTAGTACTGTGTTCAACAGAAATGGTGAGAGTGGCACTCTTGTCTTACTCCTGATTTTAGAGGAAAAACTTTTAATCTTTCACCATTGAATAGTAGGATATCAGCATGTATTTATCATAGATGGTCTTCAGTATGTTGAGATATGTTTCTTCTATACTTATTTTGTTAGGAGTGCTTTTTAACCATTTTTTAAATTGAAGTATAGTTAATTTGCAATGTTGTGTTAGTTTCAGGTATATAGAAAAGTG
Source organism: Catagonus wagneri (assembly GCA_004024745.2). Lineage (NCBI taxonomy): Eukaryota > Metazoa > Chordata > Mammalia > Artiodactyla > Tayassuidae > Catagonus > Catagonus wagneri. The sequence continues at coordinate 4,027,606 of PVHT021183629.1, read as the reverse complement.
ATTCATATATATTCTTTTTTAGATTCTTTTCCATTATAGTTTGTTATAAGATATTGAAAGTAGTTGCCTGTGCTGTACAATAATAGGTCCTATGGTTTATACATTTTATACGTAGTAGTCTGTATCTGTTAATCCCAAATTCCAAATTTATCCCTTACCCGTTTCCCCCTTTGGTAACCATAGGTTTGTTTTCTGTATCTGTGTGTATATTTCTGTTTTGTAAATAAGCTCTTCTGCATGTTTTTAAAATTCTGCATATAAGTAACATCATATGATATCTGTCTTTCTCTGTCTAACTTCACTTAATGATAATCTCAAGGTCCACCCATGTTGCTGGAAATGACATTATTTCATTCTTGTTTATGGCTGAGCAATATTCCTATATACACATACATATACATACACCACATCATCTTTATCCATTCTTCTGTTGATGTACATTTAAGCTGCTTACATATCTTGGATTTGGAAATAGTGCTACTATGAACATTGAGGTGCATGTTTATTTTTTATCTTGAGTGGATGTTGAATTTTGTCAAATATTTTTTTCTGTGACTATTAATATTCTCATTATGCTTTGTTTTCATTCTTTTTGTGTGAAGTATCACATTGATTGATTTGCTTATGTTCAAATATCCCTTGTATCCCAGATATGAATATCACTTGATCATTGGGAACAATCCTTTCAATATGCTGCAGAATTTGGTTTGCAAGTATTTTATTGAGAATTTTTTGCATCTAAATTCATCAGAGATATTGGCCTGTGCTTTTCTTTTCTAGTAGCATCATTTTCTGATTTTGCTATCAGAGTATAGCACTGGCTTCCTTAATTAGTTGGGGAGTGTCCCCTCCTTTTTGATTTTTTGGAAGAGTTTGGGAAGCATGAGTGTTAACATTTCCCTAAATATGTGGTAAAACTGACCCACTGAAGCCATTTGGT